>CM053031.1:88920216-89137254 GCA_028564925.1 Lithobates sylvaticus
TAATCACTCTTCGGAGCTGTCTAAACCCTACCACCTTCAGCCATTTAGTTTCTTTTTAATTTACATATTACTGCATGTTAAATGTTTTGAGTTTGATATGGTGATAGTAAAACTCTGGTTGAGGTTCCATCTTCCTAATTGGACTCCCCTAGTCTAACCTGCAAGGGAAGCAAGAAGCTTACTTGTAAGAGAATGTTCCATCTCCTGGTTGATCACTCTCTGGAGGTGAATGGATTTCCCAGTTAATTGATTGCTTCTAAGATAAGCCAGCACATGCGTGCCCCCCTTCCTTTATTTATAGGACCAAAACTGCAAGTCCAATAAATGCTTGGATCCACCTGTCTGTTTTTCAGGAGCAGCGGATGACAGCGGAGATGTGTCCGCTGACCTCCGTCTGCCATCCGATCCGCTCAAAACAGACGGGTGGCGATACGTTCGCCCTTTGTCTTGGTGGATGGGATCTGATGAAAATGGGCATGCTGTCCGTTTTCATCCGATCTCCCCATAGAGATCAGCGGGGCTCTGACAGGTCTGTCCCTGCACAGTGAGCAGAGACAGACCTGTCATCTGACAGCTCAACGGAGATCAACAGATCGATTTCCCTCTGAGCTGGTGGAGTCCGCTGAGCAGATCCGCCCCGTGTGAAAGGGGCTAGTCTTATTTGAGTCCTGATAAAATTATTGCCCAAGGCCTTATGAACTTTCTTCCCTTTTTTTTTTTTTTTATTTTTTTTTTATTATTCTTACATTACACACCAATGTCTCACATAGTAAAAAAAAAAAAAAAAAACAGACAAAAAAGTGATTTCGTACCAATATACAAATCATGTTGATTTTTTTCCATTGGACATGCATTCTTAAAGGACCCTTTCTTTTCTTTTTCTTTTTTGACACAGTATTTTACGGTTAGCAAGGGGGAATGGGGGTTATGTAATGGAAGGGAATAGGGGACACACACATGTTAGATGCCAGCTAATATCATCAACTCCAGCCACCTGTCTGTTGTCTTGTATAATGTAAATGAGTCTAGTCTGGCTTGACACAGATTCTAAAGAGTATTACACCTATTGTTGTATGTGCTAATTAATCCTGTAATTGTATGAAGGAGTCAAGTATTGATTTAGATAATTAGCTCATGTTAATTCTGTTTATGGCTACAGTAGTATTGTTAGAATAATATGAGAATAATATGAGCAGGAGGGGGGATCTCCTCTTCTACTGTATTATAAATACTTGTCATTTTGGTTCTAATAAATCGGTCCATGTTGAGCAGCTTAGCAAGTGTCGTCTTGTTTTTGTGCTTGTAACATGGTTTCCTATGAAACACGTTCTGTAGTACAAATCTTCAAAATGCAAAAAAGCACTAAAACTGCATAGGTGTGAATCCAGCCTCAGATCTGATCACACTTGCACCCTCATAGACCTGTATAAGATGGCAGAACTCTGAAGCTGCTTCCATAAAGGCCCTATACTTGTGCACAGACAAGGCCTTGGAGAATTTTTGCCAAGAACGAGTAAACATTGCAGCATTCCATGGCTTTGATATACAGTTTTTTATAGAGGATAGGGGTGGATTAGTGGGCTTTCTTTAAAAGACAAGTGCATCTCCAGCCCAAATGTTCCATTTTCTCTGTGCCTTTGAATAGCATGCTGCAGCTCTGATCTCTGTACCTGTATGGACTTAGATGGGGACACGTACTATGAGCACAGGATCCCCTGGAGAGTTTAATAAGCTGTCTTGTCTTCTGGTGATAAAACTGTAAATATAATGTATTGTATCTTGGTGTTCATTGTGTATTTATTTATCAGGAAACATTGCCTGTACTTTCCAGTAATAAAAACTGTTCATTGCTGCTCTACTTCCTTGTGCCGGTAAACTGGTCTTGTATCCACCCCTCCTGTAGTTTTCTACAGACATCCATTAGGGGTGGATCTGCTGCGTCTTTCCCATAGCTCTGTTTCTACACAGGCTGTCTGCAGCACATTATCTAGGTGCACACGCATGCGAAGCGGGAAACAGCCCAATTCCAGTGCAGGTTCCCACATTGCATGTCACTCGCCAGCGGTTCACACTGACATCTGCAAACCGCTGCGGGGGTCAAGGTAAAGTTAATGATACTCCCCAGATCGGATCGCAGTGCGAACTGTCAAATGGTGCAGGAATCGGATCTAATAGATGTGAATACCCTTGCAACTCGATTCCAGTACGAACCCCAAACCATTTTGGTGCGAACGCAATGTGATTTTAGCCATACAGTTTGTATGGCTGAATTTGCATCACACAGACATTTCATGCGATCTGCACTGCAGTGCCATGCAAATCACATGCAATGTCTGTCATCGCATAAGTGTGAACCTAGTCTAAATGTCACCTCTACATTTACAAGGTAATTATCTTAGTTTGCAAACTCATTTGGTGCACACAAGGTGGATTTATATCCTGTATGTCTATTGATGAATATATTTTATATGAAAGATTTAGGCCCCTTTCACACATGCTGTCCGTTTTTCATCCATGATCCATCCGTTAACGGATGGAAAGCAGACATCAATGAATCTCTATGGAAAAACGCATGTAAATGGATGATTTTCCATTTATATCAGTTTACATCCGCATCCGTTATTTAAAACTGATCAAAGCTCTATTTTTCTTCCGTTTTTAAAAATGTATCAGATGGAAAACGAATCTAAACTGACAAATGGTCAGTTTTTCAACCATTTTTGCATTGGTAGTGGATGTAAAAACAAACTGATGAGCACGGATGAATAATTGATGAGCACTGATAAAAAATGGATGAATATTTCACCCGTTTTGACGTGACTGAACTGATGAAATGAACGGTCCGTCCGCGTGTGTGAAAGGAACCTTAGTGCCCGGAGTACAGCTTTAGGCCCCCTTCATCTGTTCAGTCACATATTTGCTGAGAAAAAAAACGGATTCTGTTTACATCAGTTTTTCATCCAATTACATCCGTTCTGCTTCTGTTTTTTAAATGAAACAAAAAGGCAGAGTTGTTCCGTTTAGAAAAAAAAAGTGAACAGAGGCAGGCGGAAAACTGATGTAAACTGACAACATCCATTTACATCCTTTTGTCCATAGGAATGGATGGATGGATGGATGATAAGTGGACGGACGGAACACCCATGTGAAAATGCCTAATGCCCTGTACACACGGTCTGACTTTCCGACGGAAAATGTGCGATAGGATCATGTTGACGGAAAATCCGATCGTGTGTGGGCTCCGTCTGACTTTTTTTTGTCGGAATTTCCGACACACAAAGTTTCCGACAACAAAGTCCGATCGCGTAAATTCCGATCGTGTGTAGACAAGTCCGACGCACAACGTGCCACGCATGCTCAGAATAAATTATGAGACGGAAGCTATTGGCTACTGGCTATTGAACTTCCTCTTCATAGTCCCGTCATACGTGTTGTACGTCAGCACGTTCTTGACAATCGGAATTTCCGACAACTTTTTGCGACCGTGTGTATGCAAGACAAGTTTGAGCCAACATCCGTCGGAAAAAATATGATGGATTTTGTTGTCGGAATGTCCGATCATGTGTACCGGGCAATAGAAGTGCATTTGCCCTTTTTTTTTTCCTCTCTTCGCAGCACAACATTGGTTATATTTGACTGCTTCCCCGATATCTCTCAACACAAACACACATATACAAGTCTGATCGTTGTGGCACACAATCTTGCTTATTGTATAGTAAAAAGCATAAAATCGGTGAACTTGCATAAGAGAATGCAGCATATGTGAGTACATGTAGATGTTTTCATACTTGACACACCAGAACATTTACGTTGGGTCCTCTTGTTTTTCAGGAGACATAACTCAGAAAGGTTATGAGAAGAAGAGGGCCAAGCTTCTGGCTCGTTACATCCCACTCATTCAAGGTAAGCTTATAAAGCTCATTCATAAGGGGTGGGTCATGGGACAGGATGTGTACAACAGTGGAACGATGGGGAATTTGTTTCCTGCTGAACAAGTTTAAAGCCTGGTACACACTAATCGTTTTTTTCTGGTTGAACAAATAAAAAAAACTGACAGCTCCGGTTGCAGCAACTGTACTAACAGTCCGATGTTAGTACAAGGATCTCCCCCCACTGAGCGGTTGTGTTTTCAGAGGGGGATGGCCCCCCTACAAGAACACTCCGGTCAGCACTCGGGAGCCGGTCAGCTGCTGGTTTTCCAGCGTGCTCAGCTAACTTCTGTCAGACAATATGACATACACGCGGGCCAAATGCCGGACGTTTTTTATTGAACCAGCCGATGTCCCCAGACATTCGGCCCGTGTGTACAAGGCACTAGGTCAGGGATATGCAATTAGCGGACCTCCCAGCTTTTGCAAAACTACAAGTGCCATCATGCTCTGCCTCTGGGTGTCATGCTAGAGTCTTGCTATGCCTCATGGGACTTGTAGTTCTGCAACAGCTGGAGGTCCGCTAATTGCATATCCCTGCACTATGCTGATGTTCTTAGTGGTTGAAGTGGCCAAAAAGCAATGTACTAAAGCAGGGGTCTCAACCTAGCGGCCCTCCAGCTGTTGCGGAACTAGAAGTCCCATCATGCCTCAGCCTATGGGAGTCATGCTTGTAACTCTAAGCCTTGCAATGCCTCATGGGAATTGTAGTTCTGCAACAGCTGGAGTGCCATCAGTTTGAGACCCCTGTACTAAAGTGTTTTTTTTTTTGTTTTGTTTTTTAAAGGAAATGCATTTCAGTGTGCTTTGATGGGGCAGGTAGTCTGGTTGCACTTGTTTCAAGTGTTTCAAATCTGCCACCTGCACTCACTTCTGTTTAAAAATAAAAGTAACAATATTGAAAATTTAAAATATTTTTTTTTTTGGGGGGGTGGGGGGGTTTTCGCCATCTATGTCCAATTTAAGAGATTTGCCTAAACTCCAATCCTGTAGACAGAATAGTATTGGAAATCTCTCCAAATGAGGTTAATTCCCTCTTAGGTGTTGCAAGGACAAGTGATCCCATTAGATGGTTTTCTTTCCATTTCTGTTGTAACAACTCAAGTTTTGGATGTTTCCTCATTTTCACTCCTGATAGTGTCACGAGAAAAATTAAAGAGTGAATCTCCCTAGTGGGGTCACATATGGCAGCACAACCCTGAAATCTGTTCTAACCCAATTCCAATCCATTAAAAAAAAATAAAAAAATAAAAGGTTTGGCTTTAGAGTACAGTGCCTTGCGAAAGTATTCGGCCCCCTTGAACTTTTCAACCTTTTGCCACATTTCAGGCTTCAAACATAAAGATATAACATTTTAATTTTTTGGGAAGAATCACCAACAAGTGGGACACAATTGTGAAGTGGAACGAAATCTATTGGATATTTTAAATTTTTTTAGCAAATAAAAAACTGAAAAGTGGTGCGTGCAAAATTATTCGGCCCCTTTACTTTCAGTGCAGCAAACTCACTCCAGAAGTTCAGCGAGGATCTCTGAATGATCCAATGTTGTCCTAAATGACTGATGGTGATAAATAGAATCCACCTGTGTGTAATCAAGTCTCTGTATAAATGCACCTGCTCTGTGATAGTCTCAGGGTTCTGTTGAAAGAGCAGAGAGCATCATGAAGACCAAGGAACACACCAGGCAGGTCCGTAATACTGTTGTGGAGAAGTTTAAAGCTGGATTTGGATACAAAAAGATTTCCCAAGCTTTAAACATCCCAAGGAGCACTGTGCAAGCGATCATTTTGAAATGGAAGGAGTATCAGACCACTGCAAATCTACCAAGACTTGGCTGTCCCTCTAAACTTTCAGCTCAGACAAGGAGAAGACTGATCAGAGATGCAGCCAAGAGGCCCATGATCACTCTGGATGAACTGCAGAGAACTACAGCTGAGGTGGGAGAGTCTGTCCATAGGACAACAATCAGTCGTACACTGCACAAATCTGGCCTTTATGGAAGAGTGGCAAGAAGAAAGCCATTTCTCAAAGATATCCATAAAAAGTCTCATCTAAAGTTTGCCACAAGCCACCTGGGAGACACACCAAACATGTGGAAGAAGGTGCTCTGGTCCGATGAAACCAAAATCGAACTTTTTGGCCACAATGCAAAACGATATGTTTGGCGTAAAAGCAACACAGCTCATCACCCTCAACACACCATCCCCACTGTCAAACATGGTGGTGGCAGCATCATGGTTTGGGCCTGCTTTTCTTCAGCAGGGACAGGGAAGATGGTTAAAATTGAGGGGAAGGTGGATGCAGCCAAATACAGGACCATTCTGGATGAAAACCTGTTGGAGTCTGCAAAAGACCTGAAAGTGGGACGGAGATTTATCTTCCAACAAGACAATGATCCCAAACATACAGCAAAATCTACAAAGGAATGGTTCACAAATAAACGTATCCAGGTGTTAGAATGGCCAAGTCAAAGTCCAGACCTGAATCCAATCGAGAATCTGTGGAAAGAGCTGAAAACTGCTGTTCACAAACGCTCTCCATCCAACCTCACTGAGCTCGAGCTGTTTTGCAAGGAAGAATGGGCAAGAATTTCAGTCTCTCGATGTGAAAAACTGATAGAGACATACCCCAAGCGACTTGCAGCTGTAATCGCAGCAAAAGGTGGCTCTACAAAGTATTAACGCAAGGGGGCCGAATAATTTTGCACGCACCACTTTTCATTTTTTTATTAGTTAAAAAAGTTTCAACAATCCAATAGATTTCGTTCCACTTCACAATTGTGTCCCACTTGTTGGTGATTCTTCACAAAAAATTAAAATTTTATATCTTTATGTTTGAAGCCTGAAATGTGGCAAAAGGTTAAAAAGTTCAAGGGGGCCGAATACTTTCGCAAGCCACTGTAGGTGTAGTTATCTTGTGTGAAAACTGTACATTGTGTCCACTGCCTGTCTTTAAGGCTCCATGCACACTAGGAGCAGAAAAAACGTTTTTAGCTTATAAAACGTGGCATAAAAGACGCAAATTGAAAGCTTATTGTACAAAGTTTAGGCGAGTCTATGAGAGTTTAAGAGCATTTCGTTTATAGGCATTTTTTGCTCTACACGCTCCTCTGCAAAAGCCAGGAAATAATGTACAGTGACAACACACCTTTTTTTTTTTACATTGAAACTTGACATTCAGAAGAGATAAGAGGAGTTTAGGAGAGACTGACGTTTTTACAGCGATAGAGAACGTTTTTTTTTTTTCCTGCCTCTGAACATCCCCGACAGAAAACGCCTGTAGTAGTCATAATGTGCAAAGACACATAAAACACAATAGAAGTGCTTCTAAAGGCAGGTGAAAAAAACGTCAAACGCCTGTAGAAACTACGTTTATTAAGTCCAGTGTGCATGGAACCGAAACCTTTTAAACATTAGGCTAATTCACTGTCCTTCAAACCTTAGGGTAGCTGGACAGTTCCTATAAGGAGTAGAAAATGCCCCGACATCAGTGGGGGGGGGGGGGGGGTAAGCAGTGCCCCAGGGTTGGTGAGCAGTGGGCGTCAAATGATCTTGCACCCATGGTTAGTGGGAGGAGAAATAATTCCCACTGTGGGTGTCAGTGGAAAGAATAGTGCCCCATTGTTGGTGTCAGTGAGGGGAATAGTGCCCCCTGTTAGTGTGTCGGTGGAAGGAATAGTGCCCCATTGTTGGTGTCAGTGAGGGGAATAGTGTCCCCTCTTAGTGTGTGTCAGTGGAAGGAATAGTGCCCCATTGTTGGTGTCAAAAGGAATATTGGCTTACAGATAATGTTAGTAGGAGGAATAGTGCCTTGAGCGTCTGGTTAAGGTCAGTAAAAGAGCCCCAGTTTGGGGATCACTGTTTAAACAAATGAGAGGGAAGGGAAGATAGCACAAGCACTCTAGTGTAGTAAGTTCCAACCAATTTTAATAAAAAAGGATTAAAAGATGTATACTCACAAAAGTGCATGAGAAACACACATGTAAAAAAAAAGGGGAGGATGAGCCTTTAGTAACAGCACTGTCCCAAACATGTGCAGCTGAATGGATGAGCGAGTGAGGACACCGAGTCCTGATCACCGTGCTACTGGATGGGGGAGCTGCTCTGACAGTTTAAAGTGGTTGTAAACCCTTACAGACCATTTTGACCTACAGGTAAGCCTAGATTAAGGCTTACCTGTAGGTCTAAGAAATATCTCCCAAACCTAAAAGGTTTAGGAGATATTTACAGAAATAGCTGTCAACAACACAGGTGCACTGGGCGCGCCGCAAGTGATGGCAAACATGCCGTCGCTTACGGCTCCCGCGCGCATGCGCCGGAGTGAAGTCATTGCTGCTCCGGCCACTCACAGCCCTGGAGCAGCGATACCCAAAAGGAAGATGGACGCTTCGTGCAACAGGGGACAGCGATGACATCGCAGGCTCCTGTGTCAGGTAAGTGACACATAATGGGCTACTATGGGCTACTATGCGATGCATAGTAGTCCATTATGCTTTACCTTGCAGGGAAACAAAGAGGAAGTAAACCCCATCAGGGGTTACTTCCTCTTCAACATGCACGATGTGAGCCTGTTTCCTGTCTCCCAGGATAGATGGTGTAACCCACCTGATGTCCAGGGTCAAAGGTTCCTTTTCGAGGGACCTTCCTCTTCCTCAGCTTCTTTAACACTGGGCATCAGGTGGACTACACCATCCATTTGCCATCTATCCTGGGAGTGACGAAACCGAGGCACATCATGCATGTCAGACTGTAAGAGCAGCTCCCCAGCCAGCACAGTGATCCGGACTCGGTGTCCTCACTCGCTCATCCAGCCATCCAGTTGCACACGTTTGGGACAGTGCGATTACTACAGGCTCATCCTCCCCTTGGTTTTTACATGTGTGTTTCTCGCGCACTTTTGTGAGTATACATCTTTTAATCATATTTTATTAAAATTGGTTGGAACTTACCACTAGAGTGGTTGCTCTGCCTTCCCTCCCCCCTCATTTGTTTTCACAGATGGAGTTCCTTCTCCCACCCCTAGTCTGTTAGTTTCCTTTGTCTAATTATTGGGCTACCCGCTCATTAGCCCTGTTTTTTTTATTGGTGGTGTTATTGTTGAATGCAGGTTATATTCACATGGTTTATTTACGTACAATGACATCATCTGTGTTTGGCGATTTGAGTGGTTGAGCGCTGGTAGCCAAGCGCCTCTTTTGGCGTAAGGCATTCTTTTCTTCAGCTTGGGGATCACTGTTTGACCAGCATTTAGAAGGGAAAGTTGTGTGACCTAAAATACTGTTCTGGTAATGATTTTGGACATTGCTGACCTGCTGGAGATTTTACCACATTATCAGTTCTAGAGTTTACATATGATTGGCAAAGATTGGCAGTACTGTGAGAGAAACTCTGTTTAATAGGAGAGGCCAGATATAAATGGAAAAAGTATGGAAAAGAGGAAAGTCCACAACTGTTCATAAAAACAGTCTTTAGAACACTGTTACAAAAGGGACACCTTTTAAATGTATAGGATATTGCTATATGAAAAGGATAGGTAGTGATGTCACGTCACATTCGGCTACCCATCTCATTTTGCTGAAGTGTGCATGCGCGACGCCGCCATATGTGTTCCAACTGTTGTAAGACACCACTTTGTCACAGGCATAATTATAATCTAACTCTATGTCCAATTGGATGGTGGGGCTTGAACCTGGACTCAGGGGTGTGTGCACAAAATTCTGCGCTACAGTTTTGGAATGCATATGGCGGTGTCGCGCATGCGCAGTCCAGTGGGTAGCCAAATGTGATGGGTCGCCATATGTGACGAAACACCGGCAGCACAAGGGTCAGGGAACAGGAACATTAGACTACAGTGGACATGAAAAATGGGCAAGAAACGAAGACAAAACATTGACTGGACTGGGACGACTTCATTTCGGTTGCATGACAAAGTTGCGAGCAAGGTACTAGGTTGACTGATTATCGGATCGGTCGATACTCACATTTTTCAAATAGTCGGTTTTGGTCAGAAACTTACTGATATTGGTCAGACCCCCTCCCACTGTCCCCGTCCAGCGCCCGCTGCAGTCTCTGCCAATCTCTGTCAGCAGTTCGGTGGGCAGCAGAGAGATGACATCATCTTTCACTGCCCATCTCGCATCATTGCTGTTCCGCCCCTACAGCAGGGCCATGAAGGCTGCTCTTGACAGAGCTGCAGGCGAGCAGAGAGATAGTTATGCCATCTCTCACCGCCCGCCCTCTGCATAGTGACCAGCTGCATATGGGTGGCAGGTGACAATGGCAAGTGACACGCTGCATCTGGGTGGCAGGTGATGGTGATGTACAGAATATCGGCACCTGATATCGTCTAAAAATTGGTATTGGCACTGAAAAAACTTTATCGGTCGCCCCCCCTACAAGGTACCTCAGCATATATCTTTTAGAATTAAGTGTAACAGGGTGTTAGTAGCATTGGGTCGGCAAGACCAAAATGCATTAGGAATATTTTCAGTATCGTGTTGGATCCATGGTGTAAAGTATTTAGGCCATTGGGAAAGCAGAAGTAAATGTATGTGATCAATGAATGAAAAGCTGGTCAGATTCTTGGTAATCTACTAGCAATGTTTATGTAGGTAAGGTCTTGTATACTGAGGAGCAACACTAGTAGTTCTTTTTGTGAGGATGTTTTCTAAGAGAAGCGGCCTTGTATCAAATTTTCATCTGTTCTGGGCTTGTATATAGAAATTAGTAAGATTGTTTAGTCTAATGAATCGCAGAGCACATCTTGTAGTATATATTGAATAGTTTTTATTAGGTATGGGATAAGAATATTTATCATTTTGCTCACCTATCGGATGGTTGAGAGTGAACCTGGGATCTGTCTAGTGTTCTGGTTAGTTTTGTTTTCCAGGCAGTTCTGGACGTTTTACTTGCTGAGTGAGCGATTCCTGCTAAACCCTAATCCCCGGCCCAGAGCGTCAGAGCCAAACTAAGCACAATTCTCTCCCCTTCCTTACTTTACATCCAGCCGTATAGGCAGAGCGTGTTCTTCTCAGTATGGAAAAATCAGGAGCTATCCGCAAACCAGATGACATTGGCTTTCTGCTAATAATTATAATCAAGAAAGATTTTAATGTTTATTTAAAGTGGTTGTAAACACCAACAAAAGTATACCCATTGAAGCGACTGGCCTCAGGTGATGCATAGAGATAAAACAAATCCTCCTACATAAGTTGTACCTATTTATCTTCAGTCTTCACTACAGCCATTTGAAGTCCAGAATTTATAAAGCTTGTCTTAGCATTCACACTTGTTTGAGAGCTGATTGAATGGAAGGGAGCCACCCCCACACACCCACACACCCACACACACCCACACACACCCACACACACCCACACACACCCACACACACCCACACACCCCCCCACACACACACACACACACACACACACACACACACACACACACACACACGAACAGAGCTGAGGCTGTCAATCACAAGCTCTGTGCTAGAGATCCCTCCCCTGTCACCTTTTTTCTCCTGGTGTCAGAAGGGATTCATGTACAAAGAATCACCACTCCAAGGTAATGACTTCTCCCAAAACAGCTGTCTCCACAATCACACAGGGTGCTGGCTCTGTTTGCAACAGGAACTGACGTAGAAAAGATGTAGCTGGATAGCCGCACTCCAAATTATTCAACTTTATTTAAAAAAATGTAATAAAATCATAGCATCTAGGCTTGTGTACAGACTAACTGCACAGCTGCTGACATGTTTCACACCGAACACGGTGCTTAGTCGTAACGACTAAGCACTGCGTTCGGTGTGAATCATGTCAGCAGCTGTGCAGTTAGTCTGTACACAAGCCTAGATGCTATGATTTTATTACATTTTTTTAAATAAAGTTGAATAATTTGGAGTGCGGCTATCCAGCTACATCTTTTCTACTTCAGAAGGGATTTATGCAGATAGCACAGGAACGAGGCAGTAGACCGAAAAGGCACCACCTACTCTTAATTGAGACAAGTACACACTATAGAGGGATATGCTTTGTTCATATTTCATTTGTTTACAACAAATTATTTAAGACAGCAAGCTAAGCCATTTGGGGTGGAAGCGCTTGGAGCCACAGGACAGTGGAATGTTAAAGCCATAAATGTGCCAGTCCACCTAAGACTGGTATTTTGTAGAAATTTGTCAGCTTCTTGCCAAGTTGCTGCCATTGGCTTTGTCAACTCTGTTTACTGCTTCTCTTTGTAATGTACCCAATTATATTAGTGTAGATAACCTAAAAAAAATCATAAATTCCTATATAGTTGATCATGTACACAATCAGCTTTCTAGGGGAAAAAATGTTCAGTGGAGTTCCGCCTGGGAAAAAAAAAATTAAGTCAGCAGATAAAAAAAAAAATGTGGCTGCTGACTTTTAATATAAGGACACTTACTTGTCCAGGGAGCCCGCGATGTCGGGACCCAAAGCTAACCCGTCCCTCTGCCCCAGGTGCAGGCTCCGGCATCCTTGGTAAGGGAAACAGGAAGTAAAGACTCACAGCCTATTTCCTACCATGCATGCGCAAGTCATTCTGCGCATTCTGAATGGTCCCTGCTGTCTTCTGGGACCTGTGTGTCTCCTAGAAGGCAGCCAAGGGGAAGGAGGAGAGGCCGGACATTGCGTAGTTTGCCCGAAACAGAGGGGGGGGGATCCGATCCGCAGAAGTTCCATTTCTGGGTGGAGCTCCACTTTAAGAGTTTGTATATGGTTAACTGCACTTCCTTTACAAAAAATAAAACAGTACTAGTGCAGCGTATAAGTGAGACTACCCAAAATCCTACACACACAAAATACTTACCCAACGGAAATTAATATGTTAAAAACAGTCCAAAAATCAACAAATAGACTATATAAAGACCAATAATTCTTCACAGTGGTTCATGGTTCAGCTGCTAACTATAAATTAGGTATAGGTATTTTTTTCGCTGCACATTCCTGGTTTGTTATATGCACTTCCTTTTAGTATGGGGGTGTTGTAGATGCAGACCCTGTCACTTTTCTCATTAGAGCCCTGCAGGTGCAGCAGCAGAGTTAGGGACTTGTCACCCAGCTGCATAAAAAAATAAATGATGCAGGTCCTGTGTTATATAAAGTGTAATGCTGGCCATACGCGTAACAATCTGATTAAACGATTCTTCACACAACTGGACAACATGATCAAATGTATGAATTATCAAAAAGACACATACTGTGTCATTGATCGGTTTTGCACAAAGCCAATCAATTGAATCAAAATGACTTTGACAGAAGTCTACTCTGTCTAGACAGAAAATCTGATTGTGGGAAAGTAGATCGGTATGATTATTATGAGCACGGTGCATCGAATGTTCTTTTTAATCTTCCAATCGTATTTTCCACCCCAGACAGTAAATTGATTGGTGATATGATTATATATAAAATAATTCTGCATAGGGCCACTATAGGTCTGCACAAACCCTTTAAGGCTTCTTCTACACAGCTGTTTACATGCAGCTGCCGGATTCCAGTGGCAAGAATCATCGGATTCTTGCTGCTGGAGTGACCGAGGCATGCAAATAACAGCAACCGCTCAGCATATTTAAACTGACAGGCTGACAGCAGCCAATGCTGTTAACATGTAGCTTCACACATTGTGTGGTTACCTGTGATTGGTGACAGGCGTTTGTGCCTGGCCACAGCTGTGTCCAGGATCTGACATCCATCCCTAAGGCCCCTTTCACACTGGGGCATTTTTCAGGCGCTACAGCGCTAAAAATATCGCCTG
Organism: Lithobates sylvaticus; assembly: GCA_028564925.1. Classification (NCBI taxonomy): domain Eukaryota; kingdom Metazoa; phylum Chordata; class Amphibia; order Anura; family Ranidae; genus Lithobates; species Lithobates sylvaticus. Next base: position 88,933,919 of record CM053031.1, read on the forward strand.
TATAGCGCCTGAAAAAATCCGGCCCCTTTCACTCCAGAGTGAAAGCTGGAGGGCTTTCACACTGGAGCGGTGCGCTAGCAGAGCGGTCAAAAAAATCCTGCTAGCAGCATCTTTGGAGCGGTGAAGGAGCGGTGTGTTCACCGATCCTAAACCGCTCCTACCCAATGAAATCAATGGGACAGCGCGGCTATACCGCCAGAAAAGCGCCACTGCAGCGCCGCTTTGCGGGTGGTTTTAACCCTTTTTCGGCAGTTAGCGGGGGTTAAAACTGCACGGCTAGCGGACGAAAACCGCCGCTTAAACGACGGTAGAGCAGCGCTAGATATAGCACTGCTTTACCGCCGACACCGATCCCGCCCCAGTGTGAAAGGGGCATAACTGCAGGTAGCTGCTCTGTGTTTGGCTACATCTGGACAATGGCGGCCGCTGTCAGCCGCTGTCAGCCTGTCATTAGTTGCATAGGCTGAGCATCTACTGCCATTCGCGCTCTCCAGTCACTCCAGCCCCAAGAATCCGCTGATTGTTTCCGCTGGAATCTGCATGTAAATGGCCATGTGAATGTGGCCTTCCAGTTTTTAAAGAAGTTGATCTAAAATGTTGAGGTACTGTTGTTGGGGTGATAGTAATCTGTTTGTCCTGGTTATCTCTGAGAAACAGATGGTCCTCGTCTCAAAGTTCTCAATCATACAATCTTGGGTAGGTTGAGGAGGGTTTCCTGTGCTGATTATTTGTTTTTTTGTTTAAGAGCAACTCATGAAACAATTAAAGTGATACTAAACCCAGGACCCTGTATTCACTATATCTGGTCTCCCACGGTACACAAAACATGGAAATGTAAAGGTTTTAGTAAATATGAACTGCCAAATACCTTTTCTCAGCAGCAGTATATAGCAGTCTTGTGACTTCTATCAGTGTCTGGTTAAATCTTGTAGGAGGAGTTTTCTTTCTCCCCTGACGGTCCTATGAGGATGCAGGACCTCTGAAACTCTGTCTGGACAGTGCTGATTGGCCCTGTGCTGATCACATGCACCCTCCCAAGAAAAAGGAAAAAAAAACTTTCTAACAATACACACCAAACTGAGCTTGTTCCTTAGCCCCTGTACTATCCAGAGATGGGTTGGGGAAAGTGGAAGAAGGGGAGGATCAGAGAAGACAGGATCACATGACCTTTTTACACAATGCAGATGATTAACCCCTTAGGTTCCACAGTGAGTATAACAAGCATGCTTTACTGCATATACAGAAATGTTACTGCTGTGGGTTTAGTAAGACTTTAATCAGCAAGTTGCTATTGCCTTTTTAGCAAACACAGCAACTGCACTAAAGTTAAAGCTGAACTCCTGGAAAAGTTCAAATCATTATTTATGTCTAAGGGGTTGGGACAAGCAGTTTTACATATCTGATCCTCCGCTCCTGCAGGCTTCTGCCCTGCACTCCAGCAAGCTAATGATCTCTGACATTATCAAGTCAGTGCCGGGTCTACAGCCTTGCATTGCACATGAGGACGTAGAGGAATGGTCCACCTCTGGAGTGTAGGGGGCGCTGTCTGTCAGAGGAGCTGAAGATCGAGTAAGTAAAACTGCTTTTCCCATCCCCTAGATATCAGCGAGCATACCTTAAAGTGATATTAAAGGTAGAACTTTTAATAACAAACCTGTCATACCTGCTCTGTACAATGGTTTTGCACACAGCGGCCCTGATCCTCCTGCTTCTCCCCTGATCCTCCTGCTTCTCCCCGGATCCTCCTGCTTCTCACGCCCCCCGCTGGTGCTCCTGGCTCCTTCTCTTCCTGAGTGCCCCCATAGCAAGGCGCTTGCAGTGAGGACACTTGTGCATGCTTGCTCCCAAGCCCCGCTCTTTGTGTCCATAAGACGCACAGAGCAAGTCCTAGCCCGCCCCCGCTCCCTTCTCACTGGCTGTGATTGACAGCTGCAGGAGCCAATGGCTGGCTCTCTGCCAATGAGGAGGCAGAGACCCGGAAGGGCAGCCACTCTCCTGCACAACGCTGGATCGGGCTTGGGTAGGTATTAGGGTGGCTGCATACTGAAGGGTTTTTATGAAGGTAAAAAACCTTCAGCCTATAGAACCACTTTAATCTAAATTTTATTTTATTCACTGCAACCGGATTTCCTTTCTCTGTATACTATATCACCTGTCAGATTCAGAGATCCAAGGCAGTTTATATTCCATTGATGGCTGTGAAAACATCTTAGTTTTAGGACTTTGATACAACAGGCGTTCTGTATATGAAGAAGCTAGCAGCCTACAATGTGTGTTTGGGAATTCCTCTCTTGATTTACAAACCGGTAAGCATCAAGGGTTTTTAGATAATCAGATTCCTGAGGAAGGGGACTGGAGTAGATTGGTGCACTGCAGCTATGCCTGCATGAAAAACTGTAGCCTGAGCAGGTAGGATGCATTCCATGTAAGCATTTCAGCAGCAGTTTACCTTTTAAGGCCCCTACTTGGGACTGCAAAGTCGCATGAAAAGTAGTACCCCATGATTTCTAATGAGAACCATTCATATTTGTGTGACTTCAAAGTAGTCCCTGCAGTACTGTGGTCCAACTTTGATGCGACTTGAGGTCCATAGACCTTAAGATTACACAGGCATTGCTTCAAGTCACGGCAAAAAAGTGTGAGAGGGGTCTTAAGCTGAATTCCAGGTGTGTGTGTGTGTGTGTGTGTGTGTGTGTATATATATATAGATGTGTGTGTGTGTGTGTGTGTGTGTGTGTGTGTATGTTTATGTTTATGTATATATATATCTATCTCTATAGATGTGTGTGTGTGTGTATGTATGTATGTATGTATGTATATATATATATATGTGTGTGTGTGTGTGTGTGTGTGTGTATGTATGTATATATATATATATATATATATATATACACACACAATATATATATGTGTATATGTATATATATATATATATATAATCTGTGTGTGTGTGTGTGTGTGTGTATGTATATATATATATATATATATATATATATATATATATATATATATATATATATATATATGTATACATACATACATACATACATACATACATACATACATACATATATATATATATATATATATATATATATATATATATATATATATATATATTTATACATTTTTTATTTTTTTTTGATATATACTAAATATATTATATATACCTGCAGTTCAGCTTTAAAGAGGGCTTGGAAAGCCAAATCTAACTTGCAATTTATGTATGATGGGTATCCCGTGTGTACGCATTTGACATGCGTGACATTTGTATTTATATGCAGGAGTAGATCCTTCTTTGCAAACAGAAGCTAAACTTTTGGGCTCATCACAAATTACGACAACCACCAACAAGCAGCAGAGGTCTCGTTCCACCAGTTCACGGGATGAGCGATTTCGATCTGGTTGGTTTTTTTCTCTTCTTTGCATGGTTTAAAGAATAAAGTTGTCATTCAAAGCCCCACTGAACCCCAGTTTTAGCCAAATATGTTTCAGGTGCATTTCATTTTTAACCAAAATAAAGTTTATTGAGCATAAAAGTCAATACAGAATAAAAATATATATTTCAGGTGCATTTAAGCAAAAGATGCCATACAATTTGTTTTCTTTAGGGGGCAGCCATAACCATAGTGGAAAGGTCTGTCCCCGGCCATCATGCTGCAGAAAAAGGCCCTTTCTCTCACTGTGGATGCAGTGGCCTCTCTGTAGAGGTCCTAACACATACCCTTGCTGAGTCAGAGATAGGGCTCTCTAATCTATATGGGTATAAGCTTTTCTGATTGCGGAGCTATAGTTGACTGCTATAGTTCTGACTCATCCGCTGGTGTGTCGGTCGTATGCAGTAAGAGTTGGGCCTTTTCAGCAGCATACTGATTTCTAAAGAACGCAGACTGTGAGGCTTTGAAGGTGAACACCGCTTGCTTTGATGCACATAAAATGTGTTTAACTGATTTATATAAGAAGCACAGCATTTTTGGAGCAATCTGACATTTTTCTGCCTTTTGTGTGTCTTTCCTCCAAAAGCAGTTACTGTGACAAGGTCACTTTATCTTGTGGATACTTTATATGTCTGTGGCTCAGTTATTAAAATATTTGTTATACATTTTTTTATTTCTCTTACCTTTATTTAAAGTGGTTATAAACCCTTCCATATTCCCAGTGAAGTGACTGGACTCAGGTGATGCACCTACATACGTTTTGCCTGTTTATCTATAGCAGTCTTCTCTTCTCTGCATCCTTTCAAAGTGCAGAATTTATACAGCTTGTCTGAGCTTTTAGAAAGCAGGTCTGGGGAGCTAAAGTTACTCTACAGAGGTCAGTGGAAGCTGATTGTAGGGAAGGGACACATCCAGCTCAGTTCCAGCACATAGGAACATAACTGAGGCTGTCAATCAGCTGGAGGTTCCTCCCCTGTCACTTTTTTTCTCTTGGTGTCAGGAAAACTTATCGGAAATGATTCATGCTGATAGTAGAGGAAAGAGGAAAGAAGAAGCAGACAAAAATGACACTTGGGGGGTTATTTACCAAAGGCAAATCCACTTTGCACTACAAGTGCACTTGGAAGTGCAGTCGCTGTAATTCTGAGGGGTAGATCTGAAATGAGGGGAAGCTCTGCTGATTTTATCATCCAATCATGTGCAAGCTAAAATGCTGTTTTTTATTTTCCTTGCATGTCCCCCTCAGATTTACAGCGACTGCACATCCAAGTGCACTTGTAGTGCAAAGTGGATTTGCCTTTCGTAAATAACCCCCTTAGTGCTCTTAATTGAGACAGGTACGCACTATAGAGGGATAGGTTTTGTTCATATTTCATGTCTGAGGTTTACAACCACTTTAACTACATGTCTTGATTAAATGAACAAACTGTATTCAGGTAGACATGTACAGCATATTTGTGTTAAGATTAAACTGAAACGTGAAATTTGTGTACGTGTACAGCATATTATTTGAAAGCAAAATTATGTATTCACAGACTTCTTTGGGTTTACCACCCAAGCAAAGATAAATTCCGCAGACATTTATACATTTCAGAAATGTTTGATATTCAATACAGAGGTTTTCCAGCATAATGAAAATGTGTGCAGTCTATAGGGTATTTTAGCGCTATATTATTAAATCGGCAAACCACAAACACAATAGCAGTGGTTAAAGTAGATCTTTTCTGTAACTGTTCAAGTCAAATATGCCAAAAATATATTTATGCAGAATAAAAAAAAAAACATATTTTTTTCCAAAAAGCTGTACCTTTTTATCATTTAGTTACATTGTCTGAGCTGTGATGATGTCATCCATCTGTTGCAGGCAGGGAAAACATTTTCTCAGTCCCCTCTGATCAAATTTCAACATTATAACTTTATGCCATACCATAAAGGTACAGCAGCAGGGCTCATCTGTGTCAAACATTTGTTAGCACAATGTTCAGCATTTCAATAGAGGTAGTAGATGCTGCTCTTCAATCCTGTCTGAACAAAGATTGCTTCATCCTCCTGGGAAAAAAAAGCAGTTGAAGGTGTTATCAGAGGATGAACTGTCATCTCTGGGAGTTACTAATATCTATAAGCAGGGTTTGACAAACCTCAGGCGCCAGGTCGTAAAGGCGACAGAAAATGTTGTCCTGGCAGCCTGGGCTGCACACACCCCACGTGTATACCGGGCCTCGCTTGCCCATCTGCAGGCCCAGGACCAGCATAGCAGGGGCCACCAGGTAGAGGGGAGGGAGGAGAGTGGACACACGTCCGTTCTTCTCCCCTTCTGGTTGTTGACACAGAAGTGTGACATCACTTCCGGGTCCCTGTTGACAGTTTTTGTGGACTTCGCAGTCAGGAAAGAATATAATGCAGTACAGTCTTTTAGACCCTCATTAAAGAAAACCTGTCACCCCAAAAATTTATCACATAGGGGACTTTTTGTGATGGGGGGGGGCTTGAGTAAAAAAACAAATTTTTTTCATTTTTATTTGTAAAAAATTAAAGTTACACCCAAGCACATAAAAGCCCTCCCCAGCCCCACATATATGCACGTACAAACGTAAACGCATGCAACCGGGTGACTACGCCTGAAAAAGTTCATTGCAATACACATTTTACCCATCGTCACACCCACCGGAATAATAGTGTAACACTAAACTGATGACCTATAGGGGGCTTTTAAAGCATCGCCTATGGAAAATATAGTGTACTGAAGTCTGTCGCCATTTCACAGTCGCATGCAAATTTAAGGTTTGACCTGTTGGTTATCTATTTACTCGGTGAAAAAAATGGGTAATTTTATTGCATTTTTGTGCCCCCCTACAATTAACTTTAATGTTTTTTTACCTTTGCGGTAATATTGCGTGACATAAAATATTGGAACTACCACTATTTTATTCTCTTAGGGTGTCTGCTTTTAGAAAATATATAATGTTTGGGGGTTTTATGTAATCTTTATGTAATCTTCAGGCTTAAAATGATGTGTGCAAAAAATCTGCGCTGTGAAAGGGTTAAAGGATAGGTTCACCTTCGGAAACATGTTACATGTTCTACCTGTCAGCTTTGTTGGTTAAAAAAAAAAAAAAAAACTAGCTCCTAACATTTTTAGCAGGCTCCTAGATTTAAAGCAAATTTGCCAAGCCCTGCCTATAAGTCTAAGCCCCCGTACATGGTCTGAAATTCTGACCTCAAAATCTGAAGGATTTTGTCCGACACTGGTGTTGCATACACACGGTTGGACAAAGTTGTCGAAAAATCAGATTATTTTGAACGTGGTGACGTTCGTTGCGTACGACTACGTAGAGGCTAGTAGCCAATAGCTTTGGTCTCGTAATTTGATCTGAGCATGCGTGGCACTTTGTCAGTCGGAATTCTCTACACACGATCGGAAAAAGTCTGATCGATTTTTGTTGTCGGAAAATTTGGGAGCAGGATCTCAAATGTTTTCCGTCGGAAAAAGTCAACATGGTCCAATCGGACATTTTCCGTCCGTGTGTACGGGGGCTTACACATTACTGTGCTAGAAAGCACTTAACATGGAAAAAATGCTCTGATGCAAGCCCGACTTTAATATCCATATCTAAGTTTACCTGGGCATTGCAAAACTGCAAACATTGCATCCTATTCCTGTTTGTTGAGATGGGTCTGGGTACAACGTTCAGGTCTGTCCTCTAAAATATATAGGCAAACCATGGAGAGGCATACCTGGAATATCATGCTTAGTGACGGGTTATCCCTACATTATTAAAGAATTATTGGTATAATCACATTTCTTGTATTGGTTTTGTAAGAAATCTTCCCTAACCCCATTTTGCGTTCACCTGTACAGATGTTCACACAGAAGCCGTACAAGCAGCTTTGGCCAAATACAAGGAGAGAAAAATGCCTATGCCTTCTAAAAGGCGCTCAGCTCTGGTCCAGTCTTCTCTAGAGACCTACACTCCACCAGGTAATTGTACATTCAAATTCTTATTCCCTGAGTGACTTCAGGTACATGTCCGCTCACCATCGTATGTCTTGATATGCTTCTTTAGTAATAAAGATTGACTCCTGTGTACAGTAGACTTTATTCCCCCTTTCTTTTGAATTGTCTGGTTTGTTTGGTCCTAAATGTTTTGACCTTTGTACAATCACTGTTATTCAGCTGTCATGATTATTTTACTCACAGACACCTCGTCAGCTTCGGAGGATGAGGGCTCATTGCTCCGTCAGGGACGCATCACATCCACTCCGCTTCAAGGCCATTCCAGCGTAGAGCCCTGGATTAGCAGAGTAACCCAGGGCTCCTCCACCTCATCATCAGCATCTTCCACCTCATCCCACCCAGGAGCCAAGCCTGCCGCCTCCAACAGCTGCTCTGTCATCGCAGCTGCCACCTTGCTGGCAGACCTCATGGCACATGCCCAGATAGGTCAGTATCGGGCATGTGCTGCCAAACGATATGGTACAATTTAACAATATTATACTAGCCAACAAGGCTGAAGGCCATTTGTCAAGATAGCAGTTTGTATATGCATGGCACAGTGTAAGGATTATTAAAGGTTGTGACAGTATATCATTTTTTTCTAAATCTTCTAGTTTGATATACCTAAAAAGGCATTTTTTTGATATGGGAAGCTTCCCCCAAGGCATTTTATACATAGGTCAGGGTTCATTTTAAAAACTATTTTTGTAGCAAGAGAAGTATCCCATGCCCATTGTAACCCACTGGTCCTGGTTATGGGAACCTGACTGGCTGCTTTTATTTATTATATAAATTGGGTTCATTGTGTCATGGCAGTGACAAAGACAGGGGTATTGCTCATTAGGTGACTTCATAAGGTTTCAGACTGTGATCAGAACCATGTGTCATGTTCTTCATCCTGATAACCAGAGAGTGTTTCTGCACCACCTGACGTGACTACCGGACTCCTAGGAAATTCCCTTCATGAACGTCCACAGGTGGCATCTGTTCGTGGCGTGCCACAGGGGTTCAACACCAGCATATTAGAAACAGCAGATGGTGCGTTAGTATTACTAGATGCTTTGAGTAGTCATGCTAACCTGACATGTACCCAGTGGTCTGACCCCCTTGTTCCTTCCCTATAGGTGTGCCAGTAAACAGCAGAGTCTCGTCCAAAATTCAACAGCTCCTCAATACATTAAAAAGACCAAAGCGTCCCCCACTCAGAGAGTTCTTTTTGGACGATTTTGAAGAGCTCCTAGAAGGTATTAATGGTGGACAAATATTAATTCCTGGTGAGTTCAGAAATTTTGAAGCAGTGTGGATCCTCATACTATCCTTTTTTCTTTTTTTATTGTGCAGTTCAGCAGCCAGATCCCAACCAACCAAAACCAGAGGGTGCAGAGATGGCACTGCTTAAGGGGGAACCGATGGGCGTTGTTTCTAACTGGCCTCCATCGTTGTTAACTGCTCTTCATCGGTGGGGGACTACTCAGCCCAAGACACCATGTCTTACTTCCTTGGACACCACTGGGAAAGCAGTCTACACTCTCACCTATGGTAAGAAGCGCCCCATCTTTTTTCCTTTTTTGGATGATGAAAGGATTCTGGCTCTCATGAACAAAAGTGAAGTAACTCTTGAGAGTGAAGGAAAGAGTTTTTTTTTTTTACATTTTGTCTAGTGGATCTGTTTGGTTGATTTGGGCAATATTTCTCATGAATATTTTTTTATTTTCACATCCACCCAGCAGGTGGAGCTTTAGGCTCCCTATCTCCTTTGTTTTAAAAAGTCTGTTTACAAAGTTTACTAGCTGGAGGTAAACTTTATCCAATAAAAATTAATGAGTCACCATCTTCTCCTCTTCCATATTGCCCCATCAAAATTTTAAACCACATACTGAGCTGACAGGCTGCAGCGCCTGTCAAACTCGGCCTTTGCAGTCAATCGGGTCCGCTGCAACAATGAATCAAAAGCTTAGCTCGCGGTTGTGACACGTTGCCCCTATTATAAAAGGGCATTTGTCAGAAAAAAAACAGGCATTCAGGAGGCAGCAGGATCACCCCCTGCAACACACATAGTTCCAAAAAAGCCATCTAAGCCTTGAGCAAGGTCCATGGAGGCTTAAACATGTCATCATCCTTCCTGATGGATTTTAACCCCTTCGGTTTGGATTACAAATACATTTCTGTACACCTCAGTTTACTGTGTTTCTGTTTTTTTTTTGGAATTCTATGTGCTGCAGAACGGCTTGCTGAGACTGAGAGCCAGGCACCAGTATGAGAACTTCCCTGTTGAGGGGAGCTGACTGGGTTGTAGCGCTGCTTGTTTGGTTTCAATCAAAACCGGAAAGCCTGACAATGGCCGCTTAGCCTCACTTTGAAAACCACATATTGCTTTTCAGAGCTTTGGCTTGTGTGAACCTAGCCTAAGAAAGCTTTCCAGCATGTAGTCATGTGATGGAATTTGAGGTTGTTTTCTTGTCTTTAGGTTGCCCATAAATATTATTTTATTTTCTTTTTTTAATTTTGTATTTAGGAAAATTGTGGAGTAGAAGTGTTAAACTGGCCTACACTTTGATGAACAAGCTGACCAACAAGAATGAATCGCTTCTTAAACCTGGAGATAGGGTGAGTATCTTCTCAACACTGTGCCAAAAATATATACAGCCAGGACACGTGAATGAAGTTTGGATCATCCTACCTAGAAAAAAGGTCATACATTTGTTCTCAGTGACACTAAACCTACTCATTCTAAATCTATCTAGCCCTGTAAAGAGCTTTCTATAGTTGCCTATTGTGCAGCAGCTCCGGTTTGATCCCTGAGCAGTCAGTGGCGGCTTCACCATGTAGGTGTGTGCAGGAGAGAAAGCCGACAACTGAAGCCCTCTAGTAACTCTATGGGTGAAATCACTTTCCAGGAATTTCCCAAACGTTGTTGGCTGTCTCTCTCTACACAGCATCCGCCACTGTAGACTGGACTGAATTGGCTTCAGAAAAGGTAAGTATAGCGATTTTTATTTTATTATTTTTCTTTACAGGGTTAAAAAGTGGCTGAGTAGGTTTAGTGTTTTGGCTGAACTTCCACTTTAACTCTTAGCTAACAAATAACCCATAACCCAATATTTCTCAACCTTTTCAACATAGAGGAACTTTTAAAATAACTTTCTGGTCTCAAGGAGCCCTGCTAAAAATTACTATATCTACAACTCATGATTAGTGTGACAGTCACTGGGAAGAATGCTCCATAAACTTGTGGTCAGTGGGAAGAATTACCCACTTACAGATGGCTATAAATATCAGTGGGCTTTCTGTTAAAAAATGATCTGACAGGCAGAAACTGCTCATTGCTCAGGGAACCCCTAGTAACCTCTGGAGGAACCCTAGTTGAGAAACACATTAGGACAGATTTACATGTCAATGGAACCCCTTCAGTGCTGCACTGTCAATGGAGGGGCGCTTCCATCTTCACCCAGTTCTTCATTTGGGTTTTGTACGTTAGGCCGCAATGACGTCACTCTTGCGCACAAGCACAGTAGTCACATCACCATGGCACAGAGCGGGTGCTGTAATGTGCTATGAGTTGCACTTGCATGGCTCAGTGTACATTACTGACAGGCATCAGGAAGCATCTATGGCAGAAGAGACCGATGGGGTCTCTTCTGACGTAAAAACTCTGAGAGTTAGCATTTTCTGCTTTTTGCGTTTAATACCACTTTAGAGTCTATTATAGAAAACCATTTCCTGTGCACATCTATACAGCATTCAGATGTCCTCACACAGTGACACATGCTCCTAAATTGATTAACTGGAGCTGTAAATCTCCAGTTAAAAAAAAGTAATTTTTCTGATAATTTTGTTTCAGTGAAGGGCCATTAAAGTGGATGTAAACCCCCCCCCCATTTTTTTTTTTTTAATTAAGGCTTGCACCTTGTACAGTATAGGATTTCATGTCATCTGTGTCCAGTCTTGCCACAAAGAATTAATCCAGCTCTGAGCAATTCTTTTATCTTTTTTCAGTGAGATAAAAACTGACAGAGAAATAGTAGTCAGTTTTTCCCTCTTGCTATGAGTGACCTGAGAGAGGCATTCTGTGTACTTCAGATCCCCTCCTCCTTTTCTCCAGCCCTCCCAGGATTGGCTGCTCCACACCTCAGCTAGATTGAACATGCTGAAGTCATGTGGTGACTTTTTGGGATTTTGACTGGATGATAGTGATCAAAGCAGAAGTTCAGTGTAAGAAATACACAGAAGAAAATGCACGTTGACTAGGGGAGTGTAGAGGTGCTCCAGACAACAGACCCACCCACAGAATCTGCAGTTTTCGGGTCTCATAACAGACAGAGGGGGGACACTTAACAGATAAGAATACATGCAGGAGGCTTGTATATCCTTATAGATAACCCCTATGGCAGTAGTTTAGAAAGGATGAGGGTGGGTTTACATCCACTTTAAGTCCAAAATATGAGTTGGGGTATGTAAGACAGGTTTAATAATGTTCATAGGTTATTAACTTAAACATCAGTATAAATTATGCTTGGGATTAACTGACTATTATAACCCACTTACATTCCAAGAAGAAGCTACTAATATTATTCACATATATATATATACTATACTATACTATATACATATATCGTATAGTGTTCATGTGTGTCAAATTAACATTAACACAGCCAATTTCTGGCAAATGTGCTGTAATCCATGCATCTAATGTAACCAACACAATGATGTCCCATTTATTTGCGTTGTTTACGTGGGTTACCACACACACGCCATGATTAACGGGGGGATTGTGGATTAACCTTACTGGATATTTAACTTTGCATGCTAATATGGCCTTCTAGTTAATAGGGGTGTAATTTGTTGGGGGGGGGGGGGGTGTCTGAATATTCAGGTGTTGGTGGAGACCGCTTTAGAGATTTATCTACTTGATGAACAAATTGCTAATTTGAGGTAGTGCACGCACTCGGAGGAATTTATTTTGTAATACCTGTCTTTGGATTTTGAACTAGTTAATGTAATATGTGAACATTGTTTTGGGGAACTTTGGGCTATGTTACATTGATTCAAATAAACATTGCATGATTAACAGTATGTGAAATGTAGTAAGATTAGTTCGAGGAGAATGGGGGCATTGTTTTTTTTTATATACACTCTAAGGCTGGGTTCACACTGCTGCGGTGCGGGAACGCTGCGAATACACTGCGAGTTCCCGCACCGCATGTCTCCCGCCGGCAGTTCACACTGCCCTATGCGAGCTGCTGGGGGTGTCAATGAAATGTTAATGACACCCCCATAGCAGCTCGCATATCGCAGTGCGATCTGCAAACTCGGACAGGAATCGGATCGCATGGTGAGAACACCATGCGATCCGATTCTGCTGCGGAGCGAAAAAAAGGGTCCTGTCCGATTTTGGGCCGAATGCGATGCGAATTCAGCCATACTATCTGTATGGCTGAATTTGCATCGCACAGAGATCGCATATGATTTGAACTGCAGTGCGGTGCGAATCATATGCGATCTCCCGCACCGCAGCAGTCTGAACCCGGCCTTAAAACTATTTTTGTTTAGGTGAAACTGCATCATTTTCTGGCACTAATTGTGTTTTTGCACAGCTAGAAATCACATAGAGGAGTTCACAATTTTGAGAATGATGCAGTAAAGAAATGAATAGTAATTTCTTCTGTTTTGCAGGTGGCCCTTGTATTTCCCAACAGTGACCCTGTGATGTTTATGGTAGCATTTTATGGATGCCTCCTTTCAGACCTTATTCCTGTGCCTATTGAAGTGCCACTGACTAGGAAGGTAATGAAAACGAATTGACAGCCCAGGGTAATAAAACACACACCTGATGTACAGTATACGTACACATAATTGTATTCACCTACTTCTCTGCAGGATGCCGGCGGTCAGCAGATCGGATTCCTCCTGGGTAGCTGTGGGGTATCACTTGCTCTTACAACTGATGTCTGCCAAAAAGGACTGCCTAAAGCCCAAACAGGGGAAGTTGTGACATTCAAAGGTAATCAGTGAGCTCATCATATGTGACAAAGAAAATTATATACGGTGTATCCTCTCCTTTTGACAACTCAGGAGCCACATCCAAATTTAAAGAGGAAGTAAAGCCGATTAAAAACAAAAAACAAAAAAAAAAACGGAACCTGCAAGGCAAAGGCATAATGAGCTAGTATGCATAGCATAGCATACTAGCTCATTATGAATGACTTACCTGAGAACGAAGCCCCCGAAGCGGTCCTCATCCACGATCTTCTGTGCCGCCATCAAACCCGGAGAGACTTCCGGGTCTCGCCGCTCAAGCGCTGTCATTCGCTGGAGCGGCGATGACGTCACTCCCGCGCATGCACACGAGAGCGGCATATCGCCGTGATCTCGGCATGCGTAGTGTATATCATGCGCCGTAGATAGCGGTGCCTTTTCTTTTCTAAATATCTCCTAAACCATGTAGGTTTAGGAGATATTTATTGGACCTACAGGTAAGCCTTAATCTAGGCTTACCTGTAGGTCAAAGTGGTTTGTAAGGGTTTACAACCACTTTAACAAGTATGGAGTCACAAACTGTGAGAAAGTCCAAGTCCAACAAAAACCTTTTTATTGGTTGCATAGGACATGATGACGAACCTCTCCAACACCAACATAGACAAAAAAATTTTTTTAGTAGAGGTGTATACGAATTAAAACGTAATATTTTTAATGCAGTTCATACTTTTGTTCCCTGGTGACTACCAAACCTCTAATTGCTTGCATTGGCATCAGACAGAGACAAAAAGCTTACAACATTTTTAAGTCATCCTTACGCTATCTAAAACTAAAAACAAATAAAAATGTGACTGGAGGGTTGACCAGCTCTCTTACTCAGAGTTGCGTGTCCCTTATAGATTTTACTGTAGCTAATCAAATTTTAGCACTGTAATGCAGCATTTTCTATATAAACTGGCATTCAGTACCTGCTAAGGGGTTACTGTGAGCCACATTATAAGAAAGCACAGCTATAAATGGCTCCTAGGGTGCTGGCTGTGCACAACATTAGGTTACCTTTTAAAAAGCAACTTGAAGGAGAAAAGTTGTCTTGCACATCACAGAACTATAATATAATTGAAATACATAAAAACAAATATTTAAAAATATATATTTATGATAAGTGTTCTCTCTTACAGGCTGGCCTCGTTTGGTATGGTTTGTTATTGATGGAAAGCACTTAATGAAGCCTCCCAAGGATTGGCATCCACATATCAGAGATGCAAGCAATGATGCAGCGTATATAGAGGTACAATTTAATGTAGTTTTCTGCCTTGATCATCAGGTATTTTACTTGTTAAAGCGGTAAGGCTGACCTTGAACTTAAATTTTAAAGTCTGTTGTTCAAGTGTGATACCCCCAACCCCCTCATTGCTGCACTGCTAATAAAATCTGGAAAGTAGAGTTCTCCAAATCTTCATGAGAAGAGGTTACAAGCCCTGTTCTGCAGTGTCTTCTCACAAGATTTGGAGTGCTCACCATTCCCTAGGACAAGGCTCAAAATTTCAAGTCCTGAGATACTAGCCATGCCTTAAGAGTTACTCGCCACTAGTTGCCCCACCCAACCCTTACCCGCCCCTAAACGTGTCCTCGTAAATTATCTCATTAAATTACACTGTTAAATATTTTATGCAGAATTAAGTTATAAAAATAAATATTAACAACAACAATTTTAACTATATTACCATAAAGCATATTTCATCTGCGATAAATACAATCAGGATAAGATAAGATTGGCCACTATAGGCACTGTACACATAATTTCTGCCTGGTTAAGTAAATATTTTAATGCTATATTAAATATAGCATTAAAAAAATTAAAACCAATGCATGACACTTTCACTGATTTAGGAGGCAGAGAGATTTGCAGTGAAGCATAGCACTGGCCAGGGGAGCGGGAGCTGCCAAACTTAACTTTTCTTATTAACTGGCGGTCCAAACAACCAATCACCAGCTTGTTAATAGGAAAAGTAAACCTTGGCAGCTCCCGCCCAACCCCCCTCCCTGCCCCATCTAGTTCTTTGACAACTTCCGCTATATGCCAGGCCTGTATGCTAAGAGAATGTCAGGGGGCTGAGGCTGGGAGGAGAATCGGCTCCTGTTCAACCACACCCCCACCGATGCTGCTTCACACTCGCCTAATGTGAGTAGGCGAGTGGAAATTTTAAGGGCTGCCCTAGGATATCATCAGAGAAGGATCACGTCATGCCCTGGCCAGAGGAAAGGTATACTTTTTTATTTTCTACAGGTATTTTATAGTTTAAGTGGGACTCCAGGACAGATTGTCACCAGTTTACCAATGGGAAATTTCCCTTTGTGATCTGAATGTGGCTTAGGCTAGAGATCCTTTTTCTCAGCTACTGCTTGTTTCAGGACAACCAATTCCATTTTTGTAATCCTGTATTAACACTGTAAGGTGCACTAGCTTCTAATTCCACCATCTCTATATGGCATAGACAGGTCATCATCCAAGCTTATGGTCTCAAGAATCGAGTTCCAATTGTTCCTGTCAAAGCACTTTACTAGATCTGTGAGTACTTCTTGGGCTTTTCGGCATCAAACATCTGTTCACCAAGGCTGCAACCTGGACTTCTGTTCACACATTCTCCAAGTTCTGCCAGGGGGATGTTGCAGGCTTATCTGATGCCAACTTTGGGTGTAAAGCACTTCAGGCAGATATTTGAGCTGCAGGCAGTCCCCAGTTTTCTGTTGTTTTCATTGGTCTGTTTGCAATTGTTTCTTGTGTTCCCCATGCCTCAGCTGGACTGCTTTTGAACATTTTGAAGAAGAGTAAGTTCTTGTGTCCCTTATTGAGGTGAAGGAAAAAAACAATATTTTGTACTTGCCATAAAATCCTTTTCTTGTAGTCCATCGCAGAACACATGCACTCCTATGATTTATAATCTTGCTCTATTTATTGCTTTGCTACAAAACTGAGGCAGGCTGCTAGCGGTAGAGGGTCATTCTGGGCTTGCCTACAGTTTTTTGTTGCCGCCTATAGGTGGTAGTATAACTCAACTTCCTGTGTTCTTCAATGAACTTCAATAAGGGGATTTTTTTCATTTCCTTCTTCAACTGACACTTCCATCAAGATCTAACTGCTTATTGCTGATTCGGCAGTTTCTGGATTGTTTACCCACGATGTACTTAGGAACTAGACGGGACCCCGCAGCAGCAAGGCCAGCCTGTAAAGTTCTTCTGGGCACTGGATCTTTCATTTGGCGCTCACCTTGGTACATGGTGCAGCAAGTGAGTTAGCCACAAGGTGCTTTACAGGTCAAGGGCCGTGTTATTTTCCTATGGCACCCACACCCTGAAAACCCTATTGGGGGGTATGCCCACCATCATGGGCAAAACTCGTCGACAATGTAAGACAAGGTTGCCCTGCACCTTTACATACTGGTTTCTGGCTATACATGTCTTTTTGGATCTGTAGTAAACAATATATTATATCCTTGCATCCTACAAGACAGTGCTATGTACACATTTCCTTTTGAATGCATGGGTTATGAGATAATCTACACTATAAGTGTTTTTGCCCTGATTATTATTGTTCCGCTCTATTTAGCCTTATAACACAATGTTATTATAACATTTAACTGTTTAAGTTTGAAGGTCTTTTCTTCCATCTTGCTATCAGAAGTTTCTCCCGGGCTAGTGACCTAGAGCTTATAAGACTCAAAATGTGCACTTCCGGCCAACATGGCAGGCTGATGTTTGGCATCACAACTAGTGCCTGATACCTCAGAGACACAGCCGCAAGAACTCAGCGCCTGCATTATTGTGATTTCTTCATGCTGGACTCGCTGAACCCCCTCACTGCACATCCATTCCCTGAGTACCTTGCAGGGGAATATCCTCATTTGGATTACAGACACTTGGGAGCAGAAGAACACGGAGCAAAAAGCGGGGATTCAGCTGCAGGCCCTGGGGAAGCTCTAATTTCCTCTCAGGTTGATAGCTTTTCCCTTGTTCTGGAGCAATATCTTACACTGTCAGCTCTCTGAATCGGGCTCCTCCACAGATAAGCCACATTGCAGCCTGTCTGGCTAAAGCAGAATTCTCTGTCACAATGATCTATTCCAAAGACAATTGCCACTTCTGAGTTAGCAGTTATAAACGCTCTTCTGCCTGTACTCCCCCTGACTACTTTCTTGCATTACAACCTCAAGTGTCTGACACACCTCCATTTGCAGAAGGCAAGAGGAATGCTGATATTGGAGTCTGCTGAAGATTTTTCACTGCCAGAATTTAATTTCGTCAGCTTCCTGCCACATGCTGGCTACTGTGGACTCAGTAACTAGTGTATTGCACTGCATACTAGTCTCTGGCTAGCTACACCTAGTGCTCCATGTCCCCCAGAAATTCTTATAGGAACAAAAAAAGAGGCTATTCCTAGAAAGTCTTTACTTATTCTTGATTAGGCCAGCTGGAGCCTTATACATTGATTGACCCAACTCCAAGAGTTATTCACCCCTCCTGACACTTTTGATGCCTTTTTACCCTATGCATGTGGAATTTAAAGAGGAGTTCCAGTCTCCCGTGAAAAAAAAAAAAGTCAGTAGCTAAAAAACAGCCA
Source organism: Lithobates sylvaticus (assembly GCA_028564925.1). NCBI lineage: Eukaryota > Metazoa > Chordata > Amphibia > Anura > Ranidae > Lithobates > Lithobates sylvaticus. Next base: position 88,951,944 of record CM053031.1, read on the forward strand.
CTCACATGTCCCACCATCTAGTGGTGTGCTCATCCCAGTCAGTTTCACCTGCTTTCTTCTTTCCTCTGCGCTGGCATCTTCACTATGGCCACCCAGCTGTGACAGCTTGCGACTTCACAGCCAGGATCCCACTGCACATGCGCGAGCAGCGCTGTGCATCGTGAATGGTGGATGCAGTCTTCTGGGATGTCCGCGTGCCCCAGAAGACTGCAGGGTGGGAGGAAGGAGAACTTCCGCTCTGATAACCTAGGTGGTCGGAAAGAAAGTGGGAGTGGGTACTGGTCAAAATCGGGTACCTGCTGCCCCCCTCCCCACACTCCTCAAAGGGGCCAATTCTTCAAGAGGAGCGTCCTTAGAGCGGAACTTCCCCTTTTGGGTGGAGCTCTGTTTTAATTAAAATAACAAAACATTTATTGATTACAAGCAAGAGATTACAGCCAAATATATCCTGCTTAATACAAAGTACAGGGTAGCATTTATGGTTACATACAACTGAATTAAACATAAATAAAAACAAAAATAACAACACCTTTTGTAAGATTTAGAAATACAAAGAAAAGCATAAGAAGATAAATAAGGCCTTCACAATTGGGCATAAGACTAGAAGTATATCCCGAAGTAATCAGAGAAGCATTCCCTCCCTGCCCCAATAAGGGTTCACAACAAACACATTTGTATAACTGCACTGAAGAAGCATTCCCTCCCTGCCCCAATAAGGGTTCACAACAAACACATTTGTATAACTGCACTGAAGACTGTGAGTGGGTCTAGATCTTCAGGACTTTAAGAACAGGTTTCTACAGTTTTCAACCAACGATCGCAAATTTTGTTTGGTTGAGCAGCTTCTGTGCACATATATTAATCTCATAAGAGGGAAAGAATTATTATTGTGAGCTATCCACTCTTCCAATGTAAGGGGAAGAGCCTGTATCCAGTGATGGGCTACCAATTTCCTGGCACTAAACCGTTCCATACAAAACAATTGTTTAAAATTTGTCAAAGTCAGAATTGGGGAATATTCTCAATATGCACATGCAAACGCATTATCTAGGAGACATTCTGCCACTCTTTCTCCTGTTAATGCCAAGACCGAACATGCAAACCCCTGGAGCTGCAAATTCTGTATCTTGGCTTGTAGTACAGGACACAGGTCCCTCCCCTCTTTTGCTCTGTGATATCTTGCTAAATAACTAGCGCCCCATGGAGTGGGCAGGGTAATATGGGTAAACTAAGGTGTGGCTCCCAGCAAAGCTTTTGCCAGTGTCCAGTCATCTGAAGGTATCCACATATAACCTGTGGTCTAAGAATCAATTCCTGTGTTCTTCCTGGTTCAAATTTAGGTGTTAGTGGAAGCTTAAATGAAAAACCTAGAGGTAGTTTTCCTGGAGACAGTCTGCTAATGCCATGTGCATGAACATTCAATTATTGCAAAGATTAACTATAATATGCCTTATATGTTTGAATCTTATGGAGACTTGCAAATTGCAGAATCTGATTACTATTAAAAGTAGTCACCCTGGAAATGTTACCATAAAATGGACAATCCCTGACACAACGATTTTGTTACATTACTGCTGTAGCATTGCACAAACCAGAAAATTGAATGTGATTACTATTATAATTTTGTTTCTGGCAAAATAATGTATTTTCAATAATATATATTTATTTATTTTATATATATATATTAATATTATTTAATTCTTTAATTTGACCTTTCTATGTACAGTACAAAACCAGCAAAGAGGGTTGTACCATGGGGGTTACCGTGTCTCAGTCGGCCATGTTGGCTCATTGCCATGCCCTAACACAGGCCTGTGGTTATTCAGAAGGTAAGTGTGACAAATGTGATCATCTTAAATTGGTGAAACAGTGTCTTTTAGTTTTAGCTGTATTTGGTGTTTTTCGTGTGCAACTAATGTTCTAAACTCTACAGCCTTATGCCTGCTACACACGACAAGATTATCAGATAAATGATCGTCTGTTTTTTTGGGGGTTTTTTTACATGTTAATCTCATATGAAAAATTAGGAGTTTATTAAAGTTACAAAAATTCTCATATGACAGAATAAAAGTTCTGAAGTGATGTAATGTGTTGTAGTGTATTTGTATTGTATTTTTCACTGACAACTGTACTGATTAAACAAACATCGAACAACCTGGTACTGTACGAGAGAAATTTTCTTACTTGGCCCCTTTGTATAATATTGAATGAACTGCCGTGAGCAGCTCTCAAAAGCTGTGTACTAGCGATCTACTGATTTTCGTACGATTTTCTGATCATGTATAGGCCTTTTATAGAGATCATCATAAGATTTTGTCAATTGTGAACAGTTAAAATGGTTCTAAAGGCTAAAGGTTTTTTTACTTTCAATTAATTCTATACATGGAGATAAAAAAACCTGTGTGCAGCTTCCCCCCAGGCCAAAAAAGCTAATTACTAGCAAATAAAATAAGTATAGACATATCCTGTTTAAAAATATTTCTGTGTGGCAGTAAAAATGCAGATGATATTTACATAGCTATTGTTATTTTCTTCTAGCGGAAACATTAATTAATGTTCTGGACTTTAAAAGAGATGCTGGCCTGTGGCATGGAGTGCTTACTGTGAGTGTTTTATGCAGGACATACATACATATCATGTAATGTTCCTGTTAGAATCTCAATAATCAATTAATACGTTTACTATGTCTTGCAGAGTGTTATGAATCGCATGCATGTAGTCAGCATCCCATATGCACTGATGAAGGTGAATCCATTGTCTTGGATTCAAAAGGTCAGCTCTTATAAAGGTAAATTACCTGTAATTTCTGGAAATTCCTGTCAAATGGTGAAGACATAATTTGAATATTACTTGTTGTATATATAAAAAGTCAAATTAGTGCAGCGCAATAAATAAGTCCATAGACAAGTGTGGGTACAGTGGAAAGTTCTCAGCAATGAAAGGGCAGGGACACCTCGTGAGAAAAGCACAATTCTGATCCGCTGTATAGTCTGAGTGACTGATCCTCCACCACCAAATGCAAACTCTTACCAGATGAGATGGACCTCTGAATTACCAGAAGGTCATACAGATTTGTATCCACATACGGGATAGAGGCAGTGGGTAGATAAGCCGGATGGAGCAGATGATCCAGAAACCGGTGTATTGGATGGAGAAAAAAAGCGCAATCTAAGTGCTCTCCGCAAGGTAATTTATTGTAAAAAATCAAAAAACATATAAAAAAGGCTTGTAGCCAAGACAGAAAAGCCGAACCGGCAATCAGCAAAACAGCAGATAAAAGCGGTGTGTATGACGCCAATGTAAAACACAGCACAATGCCGGAGAAGATCACGGGTGACGTCTGCACGATAGCTCTTCCCCCCCCGTACATGTTACGTCCTACGGGACTTCGTCAGCGCTGACGAAGTCCCGTAGGACGTAACGCGTCTACAAAATAGGGGAGAGATTTATGGCATTTTTTTTCTGCGATTTTTATCGGGACTGGGACATTATGGCGGACACATCTGACACTTTTGACACTATTTTGGGACCATTGTCATTTATACAGCGATCAGTGCTATAAATAGCCACTGATTACTGTATAAATGACACTGGCAGGGAATGGGTTAAACACTAGGGGGCGATCAAGAGGTTAAGTGTGTCCTAGGGAGTGATTCTAACTGTGGGGAGGGGGGTGGCTACCACTGACATGACAGCGATCACTGCACTCAATGACAGGGAAAAGTAGATCCCTGTCTTGTCACTAGGCAGAACAGGGAAAAGCCTTGTTTACATAGGCATCTCCCCGTTCTGCCTCTCCGTCTCAAGATTGCAGGCCGCCAGCAAACATCGAGTTCACGGGCCGTTGTATATGTGTGTGCGACAGTTGGCAAGTGGTTAATGGCAGCATATCTGCATGGGATTCCTTTCCTATGTGCTGCATTATGCAGCTGAAGAGGGGTGGGAAGGAAAGCAATCTCATGATGACAGGGACGGAGAGGGAAGAGACTGTCAGAGGAGAGAGCAGGGTTGCGGATGACGGAGGCACATACTGACTCAGGTGTCAGGGCTCAGCAGCTATGATAAATCAGAGTCAGTGTACAGGGGGAGGGTATAATCTGGAAAGGATCAGACCGGTATTACAGGTGATACAGGGGGCCAAATGACACAGCACAAGCACTGTGCTGTATAACATGCTTTAAGGGAACAGGATCTGTTTTTTATTTTGTTTTTTGGGGTTAACAAACACTTTAGGCTTCCTTGCCCACCTCTTCCTTCTTTCCAGGTTACCTTATTCTCTGTTGGTACAACATGGTAGTCTTGGTCCTGTATCGTGTATATATGCTTGGGCATGTTAAAATTGCATTTGACCTCTATTCCTGATGCTTAAAAAGGGAGATTAAATGTGAGGAATGGATTTTACTGGTACCACTTTAGGCACACTACAATCATGATTTTAAAACGCAATCAACTGGTTAAAATCCATTCCTCACCTTTAATCTCCTTTTTTGACCTATATACTTTTTGATTTGGTACCATGCTTATTTCAATTATACTATAAGGCACTGATCTTGTATATTCCTGATGCCTGGTGCAGGACAAATGGATCTGTAAAGGAAAACACTAAGCAAAGTCTGGCTTTTCATTTGCACTGTAAAGCAATAAAATGTATGGATTTCTACCCATTCACATTAGTACTATTTAGCTGGATGGGCCTGTCACATGTAAGACAGTCAACATTATGACATATGTGATGGTTGTTGCACAGGAACTAGTTTTTCAGTCCTTTCCAGGCAATTCTAGTGCTTGACTGGTCAATTATTTAATTTAAAGTGATTTTTCACTTATTCGGAGTGTATAACCATTTATGCTAGCTGCTATCCTATTAAAACAACCATAAATTCTATCAGTAATGCAGATATTGTTTTTCCCCAAAGTGATTTAACATCTTCAGCACTGCAGCTGGAACATCCTCCCTATCTTTATGCAATTATAACCATAAATAGGGGGTGCAGCTCTTGTACCACTGCTGATCAGCTTTTTATAGTGTACCCTGCTACATTAGGCTGATTGGCATAAGTGCAGATAGAGCGACCCCTGGTGGTTCTAATATTAATACAAGTGGGAGAGAATTTTTCACACGATAGCCTAATGCCGCATACACACAACCGGACTTTCCGGCAGACTATGTCCGACAGGATCAGTCCGTCGGACATTCCGATCGTGTGTGGTATAATCCGATCGTTTTTATATAAAAAAAATCAGACGGAGCTAGAAATAGAACATGTTTCAAATCTGTCCGACAGACTCAATTCCTATCGGAAAAAACGTTCGTCTGTATGCTGGTCCGAAGGACCAAATACGACGCAAGGGCAGCTATTGGCTACTGGCTATTGAACCTCCTTTTGTAGTCCCGTCTTACATCATCACATTCAAAACAAACGGACTTTCGAACGGACTCAGTCCGTTCGTGTGTGGCAAGTCAATTCGCTCGAAAGTCCGTCGGAACTACGTCGAAAGTCCGTCGGGAAGACCATCAGACCTAGTCTCCTGGAAAGTCCTGTCGTGTGTACGTGGCATTAGAGGGACAAACCTCTTTAAACTCTTATACACCTTTCCTATTTAGAGTTCTTGTTGGAGGTTGTAGCCACCCAATTCCATAGCTGTTTTTAACCACTTCACCTCTCACACCTGTTCACCCCCTATGGGCAAATTCTGCTATGGACTAGTTTATTTGGCGATAACTTTTTCATTACTTAAGAGAACAAGAGAATACATATATTGTTGTTTTAAGGACAAACCAGGCCACTTTTTCGTAATTCTATTCTTACAACAATGATTTTGTTTCACAATCCTCAGACAATTAAACATAACAAAACGAAACTTTTGACCAGTCTTTAAAATTAGTGTTATTTTTGCAGATAAGATGTGCACATTTTATTCTGTAATTTGCCCTGTTTACTGTGACACTAAATTATGTGTCTGGTACTAGGCATTACAAGGTTATTTACAAATGAAATAAAGTGGGGTGGTTTTTCAGTTGTGCGTTGTTTTTTTAAATATGAAACCTGTAAAAAAGTTGGTGAACAAAACGAGTAAAAACAAAAAAGTTTATATATTAATGGTTAATAAAATAGAAACAAAAAAATAAATCGTCAGGAAAATAATAATTTAACGGATAAAAAGAATAAGGAGCTACAGTGAGGGGAAAAAAGTATTTGATCCCCTGATTATTTTGTACATTTGCCCACTGGCAAAGAAATGATCAGTCTACAATTTTAATGGTAGGTTTATTTTAACAGTGAGAGACAGAATGACTACAAAAATATCCAGAAAAACGCATTTCAAAAAAGTTATAAATTGATTTACATTTTAATGAGTGAAATAATTATTTTATCCCCTATCAATCAGCAAGATTTCTGGCTCCCAGGTGTCTTCTATACAGGGAACTAGATGAGATTAGGAGCACTCTCTTAAAGGGAGTGCTCCTAATTTCAGCTTGTTACCTGTATAAAAGATACCTGGCCACAGAAGCACTCAATAAGATTCCAATCTCTTCACCATGGCTTCAAAGAGGTGTCCAAGATTGTAGACCTACACAGGGCTGGAATGGGCTACAAGACCATCGCCAAGCAGCTTGGTGAGAGGGTGACAACAATTGTTGCGATTATTCACAGATGGAAGAAACACAATATAACTGTCAATCTCCCTCGGTCTGGGGCTCCATGCAAGATCTCACCTCATGGCGTTTAAAGTATCATGAAAACTGTGAGGAATCAGCCCAGAACTACATGGGAGGATCTTGTCAATGATGTCAAGGCAGCTGGGACCATAGTCCCCAAGAAAACAATTGGTAACACTACGTTGTAAAGACTGAAATCATGCAGCGCCCGCAAGATCCCCCTGCTCAAAAAAGGACCGTCTGAAGTTTGCTAATGAACATCTGTATGATTCAGAGGAAAGCTGGGTGAAAGTGTTGTGGTCAGATGAGACCAAAATTTAGCTCTTTGGCATCAACCCAACTCGCTGTGTTTGAAGGAGGAGGAATGCTGCCTTTGACCTCAAGAACACCATCCCCACCGTCAAACATAGAGATGGAAACATTATGCTTTGGGGGTGTTTTTTTGCGAAGGGCACAGGACAATTTCACTGCATCAAAGGGACGATGGACAGGGCCATGTACCATCAAATTTTGGTTGAGAACCTTCTTCCCTCAGCCAGGGCATTAAAAATGGGTCATGGATCGTGGAGTCATGTTTTGCAAAGGGGTCAAATACTTATTTCACTCATTAAAAGGCAAATCAATTTATAACTTTTTTTAAATGCTTTTTTCTGCATTTTTTTTGTTATTCTGTCTCTCACTGTTAAAATAAAGATACTATTAAAATTATAGACTGATCATTTCTTTGTCAGTGGGCAAAAATACAAAATCAGCAGGGAATCGAAACCTTTTTTCCCTCACTGTAATTCGGCTGATTTAAAGTAAACTTAAGGCGTTAAACCGAGAAACATTTTATTTAAAAAAAAAAAAAAAAACATAAACTTTTTTTTACTTGACAGCTTTCTTTAACTGACATCATCTGCAGATCGTTTATCCTTTTAATCTGCAGATGAATAGACAGAAAAGATAAAATTGTGTCCTTATGTATAGCATCTCAGTAGCTTTTTTTTTTTTTTCTTTTTAACCACTTCAGCACCGGGCCATTTTACACCCTTCCTTACCAGAGCACTTTTTGCGATTCGGCACTGCGTCGCTTTAAGTAACAATTGTGCGACGTTACACCCAAACAAAATTGACGTCATTTTTTTCCAACAAATAGAGCTTTCTTTTGGTGGTATTTGATCACCTCTGCGTTTTTTATTTTTTGCGCTATAAACAAAAGAAGAGCGACAATTTTGAAAAAAAAACACAATATTTTTTACTTTTTGCTATAATAAATATCCCATTTTTTTAAAAAAAAAAACTATTTTTTTCCTCAGTTTAGGCCGATACGTATTCTTCTACATATTTTTGGTAAAAAAAATCGCAATAAGCGTATATAGATCGGTTTGCGCAAAAGTTATAGCGTCTACAAAATAGGGGATAGATTTATTGCATTTTTTTTTTTTTTTTACTAGTAATGGTGGCAATCTGCGATTTTTTTTTTTCGTGACTGCGACATTGCGGCGGACACTTCGGACACTTTTGACACATTTTTGTGACCATTCACATTTACACAGCGATCGTTGCTATAAAATTGCAGTGATTACAATGTGACTGGCAGTGAAGGGGTTAACACTAGGGGGCGCTGCAGGGGTTAATGTGTTCCCTAAGGTAGTGATTCTAACTGTGGGGGGAGGGGACTGACAAGGGGAGGAGACCGATCGGTGTTCCTCCGTACTGGGATCACATGATCGGTCTCCTCTCCACTGACAGGACGTGGAGCTGTGTGTTTACACACACACAGCTCCACGGTCCCGTTGTTTTAACGGGCAATCGCGGGTGCCCAGCGGACATAGTGGCCGCCGGGCACTCGCACCGAGACCCGAGCGACGCCCTAGGCGGCCGGGAATGTGGGCGTCATATGACAGTGGGCGGTAGGGAAGTGGTTAACAGCAGCAGCTTCTCAGACCTTCTCTGTGTACACAACAGTGTACACAGTGTGGCTGTGTACTGGGAGAGGGAAAAGGGAAGCGCAACAGAAGGATTTGGACATGCTACATATGCCCTGTGTACAATGATGACCTTTTTTGGGCGTGTGTAGCACTCCCAAAGCTTGGAACTAAAAACCCTTCTGTAATTATATTCAAAATGAGCATAATTTTTGTAATGAATTTTACTGAACAATAACTAGTATGATGCTTGAATACTTTCTATCTAATAAATTGAAATTTCGCTTTATGTAGTTGCCTTTTGCGGAGATGTTAAATAGAAGCACTAGCCATAAGTTTTTCAACTATTCATAACTGAATTAGTTTTAAAGTTGAATTGCGTAAAATTATTTAACAATTGTTGATGCATATGTTATAGTTTCTAGAGAAAATAACATTTTAAATATGAAGGTCATATTGTGAGTGCAGTATAGTTAAAGTGTAAGTAAAGTCCCATTTTGGACTTTCATCTACAGGTAAGCCTATAATGAGGCTTACCTGTAGGTAAAAAAAATATCTCCTAAACCTTTACGGTTTAGGAGATATTCCCTGTGCAATACGCCGCTGACTGCAGCGGCGCATGCGCACGGGAGATTCTCGGCTGAAAGGCCGGCAGAATACGAACCCTGCCGGGACGAAGTCTCCCGTGCGCATGCGCGGGAGTGACGACATCGCGGCTCCAGCCACTCACAGCGCTGGAGTCGCGATACCCGGAAGACACGCCGAGGCAACATGTCAGCGACCTCGGCGTGGACCAGGTGAGTTACCGACGCCTCGTTCTAAGGTAAGTATTTCATAATGAGCTAGTATGCGGTGCATACTAGCTCATTATGCCTTTTCCCTTACAGGTGTCTAAAAAAAAAAAAAAAAACATGTCAGCGGGTTTACTACCGCTTTAATATAAAACATAGGGGAATTTTTCTACTCTTTTTCAAAAGTTCTACATGTACATATACACCTGTCAAATATCTCAGTGTCTGTACAGGATGTGATTGTTATTTGTAACTCTATTAGCATAAAGCAAATTCTTTGCTTGAAGTTCTAGTGGTGCTTTAAATAAGCGCAGTTAGATTATACTATTTTGAATATTGCATTTGATAAAGCCATAATAACGTAAATTATGTTGGGTGTTAAGGCATATTTTTTTTCTTTATCTGCAGCTCGTGTTGCACTAGTGAAATCTAGAGACATGCACTGGTCACTTCTGGCACAGAGAGACCAACGGGATGTGAGCCTCGGTTCCCTGCGAATGTTAATCGTGGCTGATGGTGCAAATCCATGTAAGATTTTTAAAAGAGTTTCTACAAAGTCTTTTTATCCACATTCTATACAACTGCTATTGTAAGGTTTAATGAACATGCCACATTAAAGGCTGCCTGTGTTTACAGGGTCTATCTCATCATGTGATGCCTTCCTTAACGTCTTCCAGTCTCGTGGTCTAAGGCCTGAAGTTATTTCTCCATGTGCCACCTCATTGGAGGCACTCACTGTATCCATGCGCAGGTGAATAATGCTAAAGATAAGTTTCTCTGAACCAATCAATAATACTCCACAGGAAGTACACATAGTGGCATTCCTTGCCTTTCGGGGTGTATCTCTGAGTCCCTTTTTCTTGTTTTTGTATTGTCTATGTATATTTGTCATTGTGTAATTGTATTTTTGTTTTGTGAACTATTAATACATTTTGTAATTTTTTTTTATGCGTGCCTATAAAGTCCACTCTTTTCTCCACATTTTTTTAAAGATGACTTTTGGTCATCTAATGTAAGGTCTCCAAATCTTCCACTTCTCTCGTTGTTCTGGCACCAAACTTCAGGGTAGCTGGCCACCTTAAACAAGTCATAGTTATTTATATTATTATACAGGATTTATATAGCGCCAACAGTGTACACAGTGGTTTACAATAAATGGCAGACAGTACAATTACAATACAATACTCATTAGAGCTTACAATCTAAGGGCACTTTCACACTGAGGTGGTGGGGGGCGACGCTAGTTTTAGCGGTGCTTTACCGCTGTTTAAGCAGCGCTTTGCCCCCCCCCCCAAAGGGTTTAAAAAGGGGTTAAAAGCGCCACTGCCGAAGGGCTTTGTAGGTGCTTTGGCAGTACTGCCCATTGATTTCAATGGGCAGGGCGTTTTAGGAGCGCACCTAAACCACCACAAAGATGCTGCTTGCAGGACTTTTTTTTTAACCTTCTGCAAGCTCCAGTGTGAAAGCACTCGGGCAATAGTGCCATTTACAAGTTGTGCCAGGAGAATAGGTGCTGTCAGAAGATTTGTATAGCATAGTGCTGCACAGAAGAACTGCTGGTTCACTGTACACTGCACCAGCCATTAACAATTTCCCCTGTACAACTCTGCCGTGGAGGACCCTTTGCTTGGTATTCTCTGCCTAATTGTAAGTTTTACGACCAAGAGGCAGTAAAGGAACTGGTCCTTTCCCCCCTAGAGGCAGGGACCCAAATGCCCCGTACACACGGTCGGATATTCCGATGGAAAAAGTCAGATCGGATTATGTTGTCAGAAAATCCGATCGTGTGTGGGCTCTAGCAGGCTTTTTCCGACGGACAAAATTTGAGAGCAGGATCTAAAATTTGAGATCAGGATCTAAAATCTAAAATCCGATCAGACTTTTTCTGATCGTGTGTAGAGAATTCTGATGCACAAAGTGCCACACATGCTCAGAAGAAATTTGAAGACGAAAGCTATTGGCTACTGGCCTCTATGTAGTCCCGTTGTACGCTTTGCACGTCACCTCGTTCGGAATGATCGAATTTTCCGACAACTTTGTCCGACCGTGTGTGTGCAACACAAGTTTCGGAAAAAATCTGATGGATTTTGTGGTCGGAATGTCCGACCGTGTGTACAAAGTAAAACACTGGTGCAAGTGCTGTGACTCTGGTTGTTTCACCACTGTAAAGTTTGCAGTTTACATATATGTACACCTTATAAAGTAAATGTATTATTGGTCAATTTCAGTTTTTTTTTGTTTGTTACGTTTTTAAACTGATGTTTTATTTTAATTTATATACAGTCTTTGTTTAAGAAAAATATTTTGGTCCTGACAACAAACTAAAGAAAGAGAAAATTATACTGGACCACTGCAGTCCTCTTTTTATGTAGAGAGACAGAGCTAGTTAACAGTACATTTTGTGGGGAACTTAATCACATGTCCTTGTTCTTTCCTTGTATTTTGTTCTCAGGCCCCCAGATATGGGTGGAGTTCCTCCTGGAAAGGCAGTATTATCCATGAATGGACTCAGCTATGGTGCCATTCGAGCAGACACTGAGGAGAAGCTTTCTGTGCTCACTGTACAGGATGTGGGACAAGTGATGCCTGGAGGTACTAGGATTACCTTTGAATGAAATTATGGGCAATCACATTGCATTGGGTTTTGTAATATCTGAATAGATTTCATAGTTCATTCTACTAATAAATACCCTTTTGCCTGCCCATAGCCAGCATGTGTGTTGTGAAGGCGGAAGGTGTTCCATACCTATGTAAGACAGATGAAGTTGGAGAGTTGTGTATGTCCTCCAGCTCTACGGGCACTGCATACTATGGACTCCATGGGATCACCAAAAATATATTTGAGGTAAGTTATATAAATAAGAAGTGTGGAAGCTGAATAAAGTAGAGAAGGGTGTGGCTGATTGGATAAAAGTTTTATTTTTCTCTTTTAGACAATACCACTTACTTCCAATGGAGATCCTGTGTCTATCCAGTCATTCACTAGAACTGGGCTACTGGGGTTCATTGGACCAGTGAGTATCTCAGCAACTCCTGAGTATTTATTTCAAATATTGGTATGCATTCTGTGTATACATCGGTGTAATATTGAGAATCACTAGCAAAGCAGCAGACTCCAACTGTTGTGGTTCTATAACTTTACCGAATATGAGCCACCACTGAGTAGGTGATGTGCAAGTTTGTTCAGTAGAGTGCATTGTTCAAAATATTTGTGTATCAATTTTGTTTTAAGTAAGTAGCATACTTAAAGATTGATGGACTAAGACCAGTGAGACAACTAGTAAAAATTCAAGGGTTGAGAGTGTAGGGAAAATGTATAAAGGAAAATTAGAAGGTACAAGAGGTTATCAGAAGACTAAGGAAAACTATAGACAGTATGGTGAAGATAGCTTGCAACATCTGGGAATCTCAGGCAGGTAAAGGAAGGCAAGAGACAGAAGAATGGGAACACATTCTACAATGGCCTAGGCCTTTCATAGGATAAAGCAGCATAAAGTATGAAAAACTACTTATCCGATGTCACTGCCATATAAACGTCAATATTCAAGATAGGGAATGACCACTATAATTACTTTAGAATAAAGCTACGTTAAACCACCATTCAATTTTTTGCTATTATACTTCTTTAGCAATCCTTTTAGTAGTCCTGCAATAGCATGGGCATTCATCTGTGAGCTCCAGGCCACTAGTAGCCAGCCCTACGCTGTATTTTTTCTGGTTGTATCTTTTCTTCTATTTGTTACATCGCTGAGTGTAGTGTATAAATAGTCTTCAACAGTGAGGGAAAAAAGTATTTGATCCCCCACTGATTTTGTACGTTTTTCCCACTGACAAAGTACTGATCAGTCTATAATTTTAATGGTAGGTTTATTTTAACAGCAAGAGACAGAATGACAACAAAAAGATAAAAAAAAAAAAATGCATTTCAAAAAAGTTCTAAATTGATTTGCATTTTAATAAGTGAAATAAGTATTTGACCCCTTCGCAAAACATGCATGACTTAGTACTTGGTAGCAAAACGCTTGTTTATCAATCAGAGAGGTCAGATGTTTCTTGTAGTTGGCCGCCAGGTTTGCACATCTCAGGAGGGATTTAGTCCCACTCCTCTTTGCAGATCCTCTCTAAGTCATTAAAGTTTTGAGGCTGATGTTTGGTAACCCGAATCTTCAGCTCCCCCCACATATTTTCTATAGGATTGGGGTCTGGAGATTGGCCAGACCACTCCAGTACCTTAATATGCTTCTTCTTGAGCCACTCCTTTGTTTCCTTGGCCATGTGTTTTGGGTCACTGTCATGCTGGAATACCCATCCATGACCCATTTTCAATGCCCTGGCTAAGGGAAGGAAGTTCTTACCCAAGATTTGATGGTACATGGCCCCGTCCATTGTCCCTTTGATGCAGTAAAGTTGTCCTGTCCCCTTAGCAGAAAAACTTCCCTAAAGCATAATGTTTCCACCTCCATGTTTGACAGTGGGGATGGTGTTCTTGGGGTCATAGGCAGCAATCCTCCTCCTCCAAACACGGTGAGTTGAGTTGATGCCAAAGAGCTTGATTTTGGTCTCATCTGACCACAACGCTTTCACCTAAGTCTCCTCTGAATCATTTAGATGTTCATTAGATGTTCATCAGCAAACTTCAGACAGGCCTGTACATGTGCTTTCTTGAGCAGGGGGACCTTGCGGGCACTGCAGGATTTCAGTTCTTCACGGCGTAGTGTGTTACCAATTGTTTTCTTGATGACTATGGTTCCAGCTGCCTTGAGATCATGGACAAGATTCTTCTGTGTAGTTCTGGGCTGGTTCCTCACTGTTCTCATGATCATTGAAACTCCACGAGGTGAGACCTTCCATGGAGCCCCAGACCGAGGGAGATTGACAGTTATTTTGTTTCTTCCATTTGCTAATAATAGCACCAACTGTTGTCACCCTCTCACCAAGCTGCTTGGCAATGGTCTCGTAGCCCATTCCAGCCTTGTGTAGGTCTACAATCTTGTCCCTGACACAGCTCTTTGGTCTTGGCCATGGTGGAAAGACTGGAATCTGATTGATTGCGTCTGTGGACAGGTGTCTTTTATACAGGTAACAAGCTGGTATTAGGAGCACTCCCTTTAAGAGAGTGCTCCTAATCTCAGCGCATTACCTGTATAGAAGACACCTGGGAGCCAGAAATCTTGCTGATTGATAGGGGATCAAATGCGTTTTTTTGGATATTTTTGTAGTCATTCTGTCTATCACTATTAAAATAAACCTACCATTAAAATTATATACTGAGCATTTTTTTGTCAGTGGGCAAATGTACAAAATCTGCAGGGGATCAAATACTTTTTCCCTCACTGTAAATACTCATGTAGTGTCTAATCACCATGGGAAAAAACAGCCTGATAATTATCACGCCAATATGTTTTAAAGCCATGTACACCTCCAATATCTGAGCTAGCTGTAGTTATTGACCCTAGTGCCTTAAGTCATTACCTCTCCTGATTTACTCAGAGGTTTTGTTGTGCCTAAAGCTTTTTTAGAAATGTACTATAAATTACCTTCTTTTAAACATGAACGTGCACATCTTACAACAGCTAGCATTAGTTTATATTTCAGGTAGTTACCGCATGCATGTTTCTTATGTATTTTTATATTCTAATGAACGCGTTTGTGCAGGAGCGGTTGGTGTATGTCGTGGGGAAAGTGGACGGTCAGATGGTCGTCGGTGGACGCAGGCACAGTTGTGATGACGTGGTAGCAACAGCCTTGGCTGTGGAGCCCATGAAGTTTGTTTACAGAGGGAGGTAAGTGATGATCTAGTTTAAAAAGAAATTTATATTTTCTTATGTATTAGGTTCTGGACCAAAATGAAATATGATTTTATTTTTCTCTTTAACAATGTACATATGAAATGTTGCATGTTAACATTTTAGATTAATCCTTTCCAGCCAGCTAATGGCAAGTATTAAACAGGGTATACATATAGGGTTTTTTCTTTTTTTTTTTGTTTAACTAGCGGGTTGAACGAAAAAAAAAACCTGACAGATTCCTACATCCACACAAGCGATGTGGATAACTGTGTTATTGTATCCTGACTGCTCCTGCCCTTTTCCTCCATTGAGAAGTGTTTTCATTGATTAACGCTGCCTATTACTTGATCTGTATATGGGGGAAAGTCTGATCAGCCACAGGATCCTCTCCTCTATTCACAGATCATGTTACAGGCAATGCAATCAGTGAAAGAACTTTTCTCAATGGAGGGAGGAGGATGGAAGGAGGGGGTCCCTGTTGGACCATCTGTACTCCTGTTCTGCATTAAGATCCAATTGCAAGCATTGCAGTTCCGGAAGTTCAGAGACGGGAAGAGAATTTTTTTTGCTAAACTTCAGCTGGTCCTTCACTGATCGTGGTATGTCAAGAACTGTCCTTATATTATGTTTTAGGGCATTTCATTAATGAAAATTTCCTTAAAGCTCAACTTTTTTACTGGGGGGGAGGGGGGGCGCAGAGGTGGATATTTTATACTCATGCTTTTCAGGTGCTTCGGAAGTGATGCCCATTTATTTCAATGGGCAGTGGCGTTTTGGGAGTGCTGTATAGAGTGCTCAAAAACAACCCCCAAGATGCTGCTTGCAGGACTTTTTCTAACGTCCCGCAAGCCCACCGCCCCACTCGGGCTTTCACATTTAGGTGGCATGGGAGGCAGTTTTCAGGCGCTTAACAGGCGCTATTTCTAGCGCTAAAACGCCTGAAAATTGCCTCAGTGTGAAAGGGGTCTAAGTATCTAGATTCTTATCTCTTGTTGGTGCTCTGCTCTCTCCTAGGATAGCTGTGTTTTCAGTCAATGTGTTGCATGATGAAAGGATTGTGCTGGTGGCTGAACAGCGTCCGGACTCCTCAGAAGAAGACAGCTTCCAGTGGATGAGCAGAGTATTACAGGTAAGCCAAACATGTTTTAACAACATCTTTAGCATTTACCCATCTTAAATCTCTTGGGAACATGAGATGACTGCAACTGGGTTCCCAACCCCATCCACCTTTTACAGCTGTCATAGGAGTTTCACACCTTACAATATTAATATTACACTAAACAGCATGAAGGTAAGGTTGAGATATAATGGCACATGCTTGATAACAAACACTACAGGAAGAGAATGACTGTAGTTAACCCTGAAGTGCCCGAATCCTCGTTCCCGAACACTTTTTTTAAAAAATTTCTGAAGCTCAGTTCATTGCAGAATGTGTATCCAGCAAGGCCAGATTGTTTAGAGAGTTTTTGGACATTAGGAGATGAACTTAATTTGATATGTGTTACAGTTGATATGATATGTGTTACAGCCTATTCACTGAAAGTAGTTGTACGTTTTATATAGTAATGTTTCAAGCTTTGCTGCATAATTGCACAGACCTGAGCAATTCAAACTGAGCATATGATTGAAAAATGCAAAAGCATAGGATACCTTTTTTTAAATAAAATTATTATTTTATAAGCTTTTAATAGCTGTACATGTCAACTGGTAATGAGAAATACAGAGTATCCAAAATACAACAGATCTGACTTTGTGAGTGTAAAAGATAGTCGGCAGGACTTTATACCATGGGGTGGGGATGTACACCAGTGGGCCTGAAAGACCTTTTTTGGGGGCAGGGAGTTGGGCAACCTTCTCAGGTATATTTGGGAAGCACCAGCCTGGCTGATTTTTTTTCTTGGAGAGATCTGGTAAGTTTTGTAAGGTAGCTTCGTCAAAGTCAAGTAGTCGCCTTTCTCAGGCTTTTTAGGGTAGATCCTTTCATAGTAAATGGAAGGACCTTGAATATTGCATCACAGGGTCTTTTGGAGCCACTCAACTGTTGTCCTAAAGCTCCATGGACCCTATCCATAACTACGTCCGGTGGGTAAGGGTTGTCAAGGAGAGGATGGAAGATAGCCAGGACCGTTTTTTTTTTTTTGTTTGTTTTTTTAGTTGAGAAGGTGCAATGGCCTCAGACCCTTGATCTAGATATAATTTTATCTTCTGGTTGCAGTCTTCTAATGCCGCGTACACACAAGCGGACTTTCTGACAGAAAAGGTTTGACGGTCTTCCCGACAGATTTCCGAAAGAACGGACTTGCCCACACACGAACGGACTAAAGTCAGTTTGTTTTTGAACGGGATGACGTATGACGGGACTAGAAAAGGAAGTTCAATAGCCAATAACTGCCCTTGAGTCGTATTTGGTCCGTCGGACCAGCATACAGACAAATGGTTTTCCCGATTGGAATTGATTCCGTCGGAAAGATTTGAAACATGTTCTATTTCTAGGTCCGTCCGGTATTTTATTTTATTTTTTAAACGATCGGATCACCCCACACACGATTGGAATATTTTCTGCCGGAAAGTCCGGTCGTGTGTACGCGGCATAAATCTTCCATCTGCAACTGGATTTTAGTAAGGTAATCCTTTGTAGGGGTGGTATCGCTTTCAAGGGCCCCATGATATCCTTTTTCTGGGTGGATTCCACTCTAGCCTAGAGCGAGTCAAAGTCATCCTTGGTAGGTAAGTAATGTGAGTGTATCAAGAGCTGAACTGATACATCAGACAGGAAGTTGGAGCCATCAATTGTAGGATACGTTGAGTGATAGAAAGTCATAGCTTGGCAGGATCCAGTTGAGTCGCTGAAAGAAGAGGAAATGCTTGGCTATGAGTCAGATGTATGTAAAAGACAAAGAGAAGCAGCACCACCTACTAAGTGTAGTAGTTTGTTATCTCCCATTAAAACAAAGACAATATGCAACTAATGACCGCAACTAATGTGCACTGCTCGTTACATACAAATGGAAGTGAAGGGGACAAAAACGAGAGGTTCGGGAGTTCAGAGGACGCTACAAGGAAGCAGAAAATTACTGTATGAAACAGTTACATGGAAAATAGATTAAGGGCTATTAAGTTTTGGGTGTGTATGGGTTATTTTTGGAGAATAAGGACATTTAGTGTCACTAAAAGCTGATAGTTTGACAGATATGAATTTAAATGAATTTGCTTTTATATATTCCTAATAAATTCTTTCCACAGGCAATAGACAGCATCCACCAAGTGGGAGTGTACTGCCTGGCATTAGTACCTGCAAACACTCTTCCCAAAGCACCTCTGGGTGGGATTCACATCTCAGAAACTAAGCAGCACTTCTTAGAGGGTTCTCTCCACCCATGTAATGTTCTCATGTGCCCACACACCTGTGTCACCAATCTGCCCAAACCTCGACAGAAACAGCCAGGTATGAGACAATTTCCATGATCTCTAGTATTATTGTTATTTTGCATTTGACGTTTCATTACAATTCATGCAGAGGTACAGCCTTTTCTTGTCAATAACGCTAAAAAATTCGAAAACTGGTGATATATACAAGTGGAGAAGCTGTTTACCAGAAAGTGGCTGATGAAGATATCAGCAAAAAACTCTTTATGCAATTTCTTTTTAATCCAGTCTTCCTATATTCTAGTATAATTAAAATTATATATAAATTACATAAATCTTGTGTAGTTTATTGGATTGATGTGGATATAACATATATTAAAAAGAACAAGCATGATAATAGTTTTGAGTGTTTTTTGTTGTTTTTCTCTCTAAGATGTGGGTCCAGCTTCTATGATTGTGGGAAACCTAGTAGCTGGAAAAAGAATTGCACAGGCTTGTGGAAGAGATGTCACCCAGCTTGAAGACAATGATCAGGCAAGGAAGGTAACAATGTAACCGTATTGTTGAGTGTTTTGGGGTTCTATAATTCATGCTTTTCATGACAATCATATTTTACATTGCAGTTCCTGTACTTAGCTGACGTCTTACAATGGAGGGCACAGACCACCCCTGATCATGTTCTGCTTCTCCTCCTGAATTCCAAGGTAACTTTGTCACTATCTTATGGCCCCCTGAATAGGTCTGCTTCACATTTTTCACAATTACATAAGCGCTTAGTTAGACGTGTAGAAATATAAACTGCTATTCCGTTTTTTGTTTTTTTTTGGGGTGGTGGTGGTATGTATATAGTTTCTGACTGTACAGCCTGTTCTGATAAGGTTTGTCATGCCGCATTAGTGGGATCTTCGAAAACGGCCCTCCAGGTGTTGCAGAACTACACATCCCATGAGGCATTGTAAAACTCTGACATTCACAGATGTGACTAAGCATGGTGGGAATTGTAGTTCCTGAACAACTGGAGGGCCGTAGTTTGAAGACCCCCTGCTGTATTACCTTAAAAACAGACCGAATCAATGCCTACTTATTAAGCAGGAACAGAGTGCTTCAGGTCTGTCCACAGCAGACAAGTCCGATAAACAGAACCCAAAAGCTGTGCATTTACTAAGATGAAGTCTTTAGCAATGATTTAAAAAAAAATAGAGATGAAGAAAAATTAGAAAATAAAAATCTAAGGGGAAACCGCATATGTGTACACTTTTCTGATTGGATATAAATGGAATAGACTGTTTCGGTACACTTCACATAGTTTTGGAAAATGTAAAGGTGATTATACAGAGGTTTACAGCCATCTTAACGTGTAATCACAGACGCTCTGCTTATCCTTCACAGGGTGCTGTGGCCAGTTCTGCAACTTGCTTGCAGCTGCACAAGCGAGCAGAACGTGTAGCTGCTGGACTGGTGGAGAAAGCTCGTCTTAATGTCGGAGACCATGTAGCTCTTGTGTATCCTCCTGGTAAGTGCTATGAAAGCAGTCAGTGGTCACTGTTCACTGTCAGCTGTTCAAATGCCTGCCATTTTCTAACTACTGTAACTTAAAGGCTCTTGCATATAGGCACCTGAGTCTGTTCAAAATATTTGCCCAGGTACCGCATACAGACTCCCATTAACATGAGTAGCTGTGCGCTGCTGTATTAGTGTATACGGCAGTGCTATTATAAACGTGAGTACAGCATACAAGACATATGAGGAAAAAAAGATTTATTTTTTATTGCATATGCTATTACTCTTGTATTCAATAGCCCCGCTGTATACACATACACATACATATAGTGCCTTTAAAAAGTATTCATACCCCTTGAAATGTTCCACATTTTGTCTTGTTACTTAAAAAATGTAAATGTAATTAATTGGGCTTTTATGTGATAGACCAACACAACATGGCATATGATTGTGAAGTGGAAGAAAAATTATAAATCGTTTTCAATTTTTTTTACAAATATCTGAAAAGTGTGGTGTGCATTTGTATTCAGCCCCCTTTACTTTGATACCCCTAACTAAAATCTAGTGGAACCAATTGCCTTCAGAAGTCACCCAATTAGTAAATAGATTCCACCTTTGTGTAATTTAATCTCAGTATAAATACAGCTGTTCTGTGAAGCCCTCAGATTTGTTAGAGTACTTTAGTGAACAAACGGCATCATAAAGGCCAAGGAACACACCAGACAGGTCAGAGATAACGTTGTGGAGAAGTTTAAAGCAGGGTTAGGTTATAAAAAAAAATTAGATTTGAACATCTCGCAGAGCACTGTTCAATACATCATCCAAAAATGGAAAGAGTGTGGCACAAATGCAAACCTACCAAGACATGGCCATCCACCTAAACTGACAGGCCGGGCAAGTAGAGCATTAATTAGAGAAGCAGCAAAGAGGCCCATGGTAACTCTGGAGGAGCTGCAGAGATTCACAGTTCAGGTGAAAGAATCTGTCCACAGGACAACTATTGGCCAATCACGCCACAAATCTGGCCTTTATGGAAGAGTGGCAAGAAGAAAGCCATTGTTAAAAGAAAGCCATAAGAAGTCCCATTTGCAAGAAGCCATGTGGGGGGCACAGCAAACATGTGGAAGAAGGTGCTCTCGTCAAATGAGACCAAAATTTAACTTTTTGGCCTAAAAGCAAAATGCTATGTGTGGTGGAAAACTAATGCTGCACATGACCCTGAACACACCATCCCCACCCTGAAACATGGTGGTGGCAGCATCATGTTGTGGGAATACTTTTCTTCAGCAGGGTTAGGGAAGATGGTCAGAGTTGATGGGAAGATGGATGGAGCCAAATACAGGGCAATCTTAGAAGAAAACCTGTTCGTCTGCAAAAGATTTGAGACTGGGGCGGAGGTTCACCTTCCAGCAGGGTAACGACTTTAAACATACAGCAAGCTAAACTCAAGACTTGAAAATTGCTGTTCAGACGCTCTCCATACAATCTGACAGAGCTTGAGCTATTTTGCAAGAAGAATGGGCAAAAATGTCACTCTTTTTAGGTGTGCAAAGCTGGTAGGAACATACCCAAAAAGACTTACAGCTGTAATTGCAGGGAATGGTGGTTCTACAAGGTATTGACTCAGGTGGGCTGAATACAAAAGGACGCCATACTTTTCACATATTTATTTGTAAAAAAAATTTGAACACTATTTATCATTTTCACCTTCCACTTCGCAATTATGTGCAACTTTGTGTTGGTCTATCACGTAAAATCCCACTAAAATACATTTACGCTTTTGTGTTGTAACATGACAAAATGTCAATAGAAGGCTGTATGCCGCACCCAGGTTGCCTGGGCAGAGCAAATACGCTGGCAATTAGGCTGAATAGGGACCACTGTCCCTGTGTAAGAGTTCTTCATGTGGGAATCCATAAGCAATTTATTTTATTTATTTTTTCATGGTGTTGAAAGAACTACTCTAGTTAAGTACAGAATAGCGTTGCTATCAGAAAATAGAGGAAAGCTTAAATTATAACTAAAGGCAACTTTTTTTCTTTTTTTTTTTTAAGGGTGGGGTAGGGTGGAAAGGGATTCGATCCCCTGTTAGGGTTTTTTGTGTCTCGTTAGGAATATTCATCTTCTTTATCTGACCTGTGGAATAGAAAGAAAATCCTAAAGTTTGGGTTGTTCCCAGAACATTAAAAGAGGGGAAGTCTTCTAACGAGGATACTAGGTCTCAACCAGGGATTCCCTTTTTTGGAGAGAATTCCTCTCTTCCTGTTTTGGCTGTGGGACAAGAGCCTAAGGAAAATCTCTCCAAAGGGACACAGAAAAAAAAACTGCCAGAGATTCTTTCCCTCCCTCGCTGTATCCAGAATAAAATAAAAAAATATCTACTTTTAACAGAGGTGTGAGAACATGCCTTTTCTTTAAATACGAGTCCATGCAGCTAAGCCAGGGAGGTAGGCAACCTAAGCACTTCAGCTGAGATGAAACTACAAATCCCATCACGCCGCTACCCATTGGAGTCATGCCTGTGGCTGTCAGTCATGAGTCTGTATCTCAGAGTCATGGGACTTGTAGTTCCACAACAGCTAAAGTCCAGAGGTTGCCTGCCCCTGAGCTAAGCTGTCCCAAGGCACCTAGATAAATACCGGCTTCATCAGTGTTAAGCCCTGTGTTGCCAGGCGGCTGTTCACGTCAGAGCTTCTTTACCATACGAGCAAATAGGAATGCAAATGCAGCTTGAAGCAATTCAAATGCATCTCAGAATTAGGGGAATGGCAGGTCAGCTTCACCTGTCAAACTCTGAATGATATCAGAGGCGTCTCACAATGATGTCAGATTTTACGTGAAAGCTGCATTTGCCTATCCTCACAGGCCCTTTTTTTTTATTGACGTGCCCCTCTTCCTGGCTTCCATGTGATTTAGACCTGGACCTGCTAATTTATCTTCCCGATATTGCATTGTGTGATTTAAGGGTGCATATTCTTTATTGGCCTTTTTTTTAAAACAAAAAGTCTAGAAGAAGACAGCTTACACTTTCAGCTCTCGGCAAAATCTGCAAATTAAAATTACATGTGCAAATAAAATTGAATCAATGGTATGTCATGTGATCAGTTTAAAATTTATATTTTCCATAGAATTTTTCTTAAAGGTTTGGTGTGTTAAGACTTTGGACTATGCATATCTGTATATTTCCCTTAGGCATTGACCTTATTGCGACGTTTTTTGGTTGCCTATATGCTGGATGTATTCCTATCACTGTGCGCCCTCCACACCCGCAAAACCTTACAACAACTCTGCCCACCGTCAAGATGATTGTTGAGGTGAGTGAAACCTAGGCTGGGTATAAAGAAGACCTGTCGGTTTATGAAATATCTTAATTTAAAATCATTTGATTCAGTTGCAAAATGTATCCAAAATATGTAGTTACCAAATAATGGCTTCCTCCAGAGCTACCTCTTCACATTGAAACAGTTGCAATTACTCTTGGCTGAAGGTCTGCCCCCTGGTGTCCTATGCAGGTCACTCCCTCTACATATCTTAGATGGGAAAAGACAGCTCGGGCAATGGACATTTTTGGCACATTAGCTGTGTGGACATGTGTTTTATACTAGTGGTGCACTGAAATGAAAATTCCAGTGCTGAAACTGAAACCGAAAATTCAAGATGCACTGGGCTGAAAACCAAAAAATAGTATAGTAATTGTAATCGTTTAATGAGGAGCTTTTAAGTCATAAAGGGACAATAACCCATAGCAACCAATGAGAATTCATCCTGCATTGGTCTGACTGGAAGAAACTGGATTTGTTATGTTGAATGAACAGTTTACTGAACAAGGCTTAGGGGGTTATTTACGAAAGGCAAATCCACTTTGCACTACAAGTGCACTTGCTGTAAATCTGAGGGGAAGATCTGAAATGAGGGGAAGCTCTGCTGATTTTATCAGCCAATCATGTGCAAGCTAAAATGCTGTTTTTTATTTTCCTTGCCTGTCCATCTCGGATCTACAGCGACTGCACTTCCAAATGCACTTGCAGTGCACTTGCAGTGCACTTGTAGTGCAAAGTGGATTTTCCTTTAGTAAATAACCCCTTTAGTGTCCTAAAGACAAGGCTAATATTCCATATGACTTCCTAAAAACACATACAGAGATTATGAACTAGCCAAAAAAAGGGCACTGTACAGCACTAAACATTTTCAGTTTTGTTGATTTACTGCAGGTAATATTAAAAAAAAAAAAAAAAAAAAATAGATTTAGCGAGATGACATAACTGAGTGCTGGTTATGCCTAGAACAGTGTGTCATATAAAAAGCAAAAAGCCGTAAATAATTCTTTTTTTAGAATTGCATGTCATACTGTATGTAAGGCCATGATTTGACACGCCAGTAACATAGACCAATCTAAGTTTTATTTGGGCTAAATTGCTCTGTTAATCTGTAAATCTGTAAATCTGTAAAAAACAGTGGCTATTATTGCTTGACCTCCTGAAAAACGTTAGTTGCTTGGCTTTCATGCTCATCCTCCGCTTTCAATAGTTGGAATTACTGACCCAGAACAAGTATAGAGATCAGGAATGTTGTATCAAACGCAGAAGTCATTATCTGCATATTTGTTCCATGTCAGTGTTTCAAAATGGGTCAGTAAGATAAAAAATAAATACCGTATTTATCGGCGTATAACACGCACCGGCGTATAACACGCAACCCAAGTTTAGGAGGGAATTTTAAGGAAAAAAACTTTTAGGATGGAAGTTTAAGGAAAAAAAAACTTACATTTAAGTGTCCAGTGCAGCCTTGTCCCCAGTGCAGCCTTTGCCCTCAGTGTCCATCGCCATTTAAAATTGGCACCGACAGGACACCGGAGCAGAGCGAACGCCGCCGAGATAGCAGGGACTGGGCGGAGCCGAGATACACATGTACTCGGCTCTTCTCGGCTCCGCTCACGTGACTGTGAGCGGAGCAGAGAAGAGCCGAAAAGAGCCGAGTACACTCGCTATGTGAAGCTCGGCGGCGATCGCTCCGCTCACAGCTAGCGGAGATTGGCAGGGATCGGCGTATAACGCGCACCCACGATTTTCCCCTGATTTTAAGGGGAAAAAGGTGCATGTTATACGCCGATAAATACGGTAGATAAATTACTAAAGCGCTGATAAGAATTAAAAACCAGACCAACCCAAAAAAGATAGGCATTTTTTTTTTTTTACATTTTCAGGAAAGGCCAGCAATGACAACCTTTCATGACAGATTCCTTTTAATGGAAACATGTACTGAGGGAAATAAGAGTAGTAGTACATTTATAGTCACCAACAAGGGTGCAAATTAGGATCCCTGATCTCCATGCTTGTTCAAGGCCATTAACTGCATTACAGCCAGAAAAATAATCATTTTCAAAAGGTTGGCAATGGCAGTCTCCTCCCTGCTCTCAGTTCGGGTTTGGTTTAAGATTATTTGGTTATGGGGATTTAATTTGGTGCATACAGTATGCATGGATAATGTATGTATTGTTAATTCCTATGTAAGCAAGCATTGTATATGTCTCCTATGTGCAGGTTAGTAAGTCTGCCTGTATTCTTACTACACAAGCAATAATGCGTTTGCTCAAGTCAAAAGAAGCTGCTGCGGCTGTAGACGTCAAAACATGGCCAACCATTCTCGACACTGGTAAATAATATTTCATCCTATTTCAATGGAGTTATGATCTCTTTGATCTTTTGTTGTCTTTTGAGGTATTTTAATGTTATCAGTATAAAATCAAATGGGAACCATGGGTTAGTTGCAGCACGGTGGACATTAAATCCCCACCCTTTTTTTTCTTTCCTTATGTTTGTTATGGATTGTAATAAGAAAAATGAATAAAGATTATAGAAAAAAATCAAATCCCTGTATAACAAACAATATATGAACTAGTTTGATGGATTTAGATGTTTAGATGTCCTAAGGTGCATGTATGTACCTCAGCTTGGTCACCACTTGAACACCCCCCCCCCCCCCCCCCCCCCCAAAGAAAATCCTATAGAGCTAAGCTCACATTAGCAACCTTTTGGGAAAGGCTCTTGTATTGTATTTTTGTCAGAGCTAGTTTATTAAATGCTTTTTTTCAGGACTGGTTCACCTTTGTCATATGAGTGTCTATTAATGTTTAATTTAAAGACCTTTTTCCATTTATGGTTTCATAATTTTTTTTTTGTATATTGGCTATATCAGTGTATATATATATATATATATGGCTATATATATATATATATATACACGGCTGGCTATAGACCTCAGAAAATGGTTTAAAATGCATCCACAAGCTTCTGACCTGAACAGGCAAGCTCTAATAGTGCAAGTCTTCCAGTTTAGGCAATGGTAAAGAAAGGAGTAAACAAAGAGTCCTGGTAGGGAAAGGAAATCCTAAAAGTCGCACATCACAGCAAAACCCCGGAGCTTAATCATGGGTTCCCCATGATTAAGCTTCGGGGGCAGAGTGAATCGAGTTGGGGGCATGGTCTGGCTGTAACCCGGGCTGAGGCTGTCATACACCTCCTAACAGGGTTTTTCTGTGATTTGCGACTTTTACAACTTTCTTTCCCTACTAGATGTTTTGAGCTGGGACGAGCTCTGTCCTCATCAGCTCTCCTAGCAGTTTGCCATGTAAGAGGCCATGTGGAGCCTTAAGCGGCACCAGAAATTTTTGTTGTGGGTCACAAAGTTCACCTTTATCTCAGAATAGGGGAGTGTATGGAGCTATTGGGCAATGTTTTATGACTTATCCAATTACTTTGTATCTGAGATCTATAGTTGTGGGTTACCATGTGCTGGCCCATGCTACTTCGATCACCCATTCTGGTTGAAAACTTCTGGATTGTGAGACTGTTAAAGTGGAAGTAAACCCTCCTATCGTTTTCAGCCAAGGAAGCTGCCATCTTGGCCTCTGTTCAATCTTCAACTGCCATGATGCTGCACAGTGATCAGTTATGACACCAGCCATTGGATGGTTTGACAGTTTGGTTGAAAGCATAGTCAATGTGACAGGTAGCATTTCCGGCATGCCATTTTTTTTTTAACTATTTAAATCAAAGGGTTTACTTCCGCTTTAAGTAATGACTATGCGCAGCCTAAAGTAAACTGTTGCTATGTCCATGTAAGCCCCTGCAGCTAATTCTATTCACATTCCCTTTGCTGTCCCACAGCTTTGTTCGCCCAATGCTTCTTTTTATAGCGGTGCATGTGACTCACTCCTCTTCCTTTAATGTTACATTGCTTTTGCTGAGTGATTGGCTGCTCAAGCACCCAACACTGTCACACGAGTACAAGGAAAGGGTCCCCAGACCTGTATAAGCTCTAAGACCAACTTGGAGTTTTACCCAGGGATTAACTTGTCCTATTCTATTCCAAAAGAAAAGAGAGTAAAGGGGTAGTAAGGCAAGCATAAGCAGCTGCAGGGAACAGAATGAAAGCACCCCTGTAGCTTCATTGTGCATGAGCAAATCTCAGGTTCACGTTGGGGCTGGATTCACATGAGAGGTAAAAGTAGGCAAAATATTTACTAATTGAGAAAATTCACTATGTTCATCTTTAAAATAATTTACCTTTATTCACTGTGAAAGCTGCTGTGAATATCATGCCATGTGTATTTATCAGCTGACACTTTTATACGAAGTATCTGTCTGTTCAGAGGGGGAATACAGTATATGTAATCACTAATGCTTGCTGTTGCTTTTCCTTTGTTTCTGCAGAAGACATGCCCAAAAAGAAAATAGCACGTGTGTTTCGGCCAACATCACCGGAAACTCTGGCCTATTTAGATTTCAGTGTGTCTACTACCGGAATATTGGCTGGAGTGAAGGTGGGACAGTAAGATGGACATGTTTTGTTGGTTTACCAGTATACCCCCCTCAATGGTTCTAGGAATGACACAAACCAGCTGTAAGGCCCCCACTCTGTCATCCCTGCTGATTAAGCTCACATTGAGATTCATGTATATACTTTGGTGGTCAGTCCTTTTAACTTTTATTTGTATTGTTTCATTGGAAAAATTGAGAGGGGGACGATTTTAAAGCTGAACTCTAGGAAATCTAAAAATCCTTCCTTGCAGTGGGGCTTTGCCAGCTTTTTTTTATCTAGGAAACTCAGTAAAGCACTTTTACTTAAAGTAGATTAAACTCCTATGTATGATTTTTACCTATAGGTAAGCCTATAACAAGGCTAACCTATAGGTAAGGAGATATTTACTTTAGATGTAGTCAGTGATGTCACCGGCGCATGCGCTCTTCAGAGACGCGCCGTAAACAGCGACTCCTGCGCGCACGTGCGGGAGTGAAGTCATTGCTGGCTCAGCCAATCAGATAGCTGAAGCCAGCAAACCTGGAAAGAAGACCGGGTGAAGATGGAAGCGTCTTCAGCAGTGACAGCACGCTGCCGTAGGTCTTCGTTTTCAGGTAAGTCTGTCATAATGTGCTATGCATACTAGCACATTATGACTTATAGGGATTGTAAAGGCAGAAGGCTTTTTTTTATCTTAATGCATTCTATCCATTAAGATAAAAAACCTGTGTGCACCAGCCCCCCTTATACTTACCTGAGGCCATCTCTATCCAGTAGGCAATACATGAAAATAAAATGGTTGTAGGTCACAAGCTCTAGTAGCTTGCTATTTGGTAAGCTTGCATTTCTTATGGTGGTCACAATCTTTGATGCAGTGGTGGATTTGTCACAAAATCATCATTTCTCTTTGAGCACCTTTTTTTTTTTGAGCACTTGACTTATGAACTTGGTTTATTACCACAGAGAGAGGAGTCTCATTATACCTTCCCATCCAAAGACTTTTTATTCACATGATTCACCTATATGATTATGTTTTCATACACATATATTTTGCATATATAATTATTTCATTTATTTATATTTGTTCTACTACAACACTTAGGTATATGTCTAGTATCTATCACTAGTGTCACTCATTTATTTTCTATGAGACTTGCTGCATCACAGATCGGAGTAAGAGGTCTATCTCGACCCCTTACCACGTGATCAGCTGTCAGCCAATGACAGCTGATCATGTGATGTCAACACAGCCGGTAATCGGCTATTTTTCACTCTATCCAAAGCTAAAATAATAATAATTGTCATGAGCTGGACTTTTTCTAAGTTCTTTAACCACTTCCCGCCCGGTCAATAGCAAATTGACGTCCGGGAAGTGGTTTCGTTATCCTGACTGGGCGTCATATGACGTCCTTCAGGATAACAGCCGCCGCGCGCCCGTGGGGGCGCGCATCGCGGCGATCGGTGGAGCGGTGTGTCAGTCTGACACACCGCTACACTGATCTCGGTAAAGAGCCTCCGGCGGAGGCTCTTTACCATGTGATCAGCCGTGTCCAATCACGGCTGATCACGATGTACACAGGAAGAGCCGTTGATCGGCTTTTCCTCACTCGCGTCTGATAGACGCGAGTAGAGGAGAGCCGATCGGCGGCTCTCCTGACAGGGGGGGTATGCGCTGATTGTTTATTAGCGCAGCCCCCCCTCAGATGCCCACACTAGACCATCAGGGAAGCCCCCAGGACCACCAGGGAAGCCCCCAATACCACCAGGGAAGCCCCCAGCATGTGGATGGCCAGGTACATCCCCCATGGCCATCCACATGTTAAAAAAAATGCCAAAAATATGCCAATCAGTGCCCACAGATGGGCACTGATTGGCACATCATATTTAATAAAAAAAAAGTTAAAAAAAGGGATGCAAAAAGGGATGCCCAGCAATGCCACCCATCAGTGTCATCAGTGCCACTCATCAGCGTCCATCAGTGCCACCTATCAGTGCCCATCCATGCCCACCCATGCCCACCTATCAGTGCCCATCCATGCCACCTATCAGTGCCACCTATATGTGTGCATGAGTGCCCGTCAGTGCCGCCTATGAGTGCCCGTCAGTGCCGCCTATGAGTGCCCATCAGTGCCACCTGAGTGCCCATCAGTGCCGCATACCAGTGCCACCTATCAATGCCCATCAGTGCCACCTATCAGTGCTGCCTATCAGTGCCCATCATCAGTGCCACCTCATCGGTGCCCCCTAATTGGTGCCACCTCATCGGTGCCCATCAGTGCCGCCTTATCAGTGCCCATTAGTGCCGCCTTATCAGTGCCCGTCATTGAAGAAGAAAACGCACTTATTTACAAAAAAAATTAACAGTGACAAAGAAAAACTTGTTTTTTTTGCAAAATTTTCGGTCTTTTTTTGTTTGTTGCGCAAAAAATAAAAATTGCAGAGGTGATCAAATACCACCAAAAGAAAGCTCTATTTGTTGGAACAAAATGATAAAAAATTTGTTTGGGTACAGAGTAGCATGACCGCGCAATTGTCATTCAAATTGCGACATCGCTGAAAGCTGAAAATTGGCTTGGGCGGGAAGGTGTCTAAGTGTCTGGTATTGAAGTGGTTAAACTTCGACCTCAGTCATTTATACCTTTTTTTTTTTTTTCTCCTGTACATATATGTTCTAATGATGTATAAGCTAAATAAGCCTTTTTCCCTCTTCTTTAGATGTCTCATTCAGCCTGCAGTGCCTTATGTCGGTCCATTAAGCTGCAATGTGAGTTGTACCCATCTCGTCAAATTGCTATCTGCCTAGATCCATACTGTGGCTTAGGATTTGCCCTTTGGTGTTTGTGCAGGTAAATGGTCCTATTTCTGACTAATCATCCTCTTTGCCTGTTGCATATATGCTGTATAGGTAGACATTACACGGCTGAATAATCATGTAAAATAATCAAAGGACAGCTGCATTTTTTTGATCGATAACTATTGTTTTAGGCTGGGTTCATAGAGAGCGGATCCGTTGGACAGACTCCGCTAGCTCAGCAGCGTATCGCTCTGTTGATCCCCACTGAGCAGGCGGATGACAGGTCCATCTCCACTCACTGTGCAGAGGCGGACCTGTCAGAGCCCCGCTTTTCTCTATGGGAAGATCAGATGAAAACAGACCGCCTCTCTGTTTTCATCTAATCACATCCAATCCTCTGGGTGGATGCTGAACGTATCACCATCTGTCTGTTTTGAGTGGATCTTGATGCACAGGCAGGTGTCAGCGTACATATCTCTGCTGAAATCTGCCTTCCCATAGAAGTCAATGGGTGGCCCACTTGGACTCGACTGGGCCAATCGTGTAAAAGGGGCCTTATCTGTGTAACAATCTGGTTGTCAAAACATACATTGATTGGCTTGTGTGTAATCATTTCTCCTTCTCAGCATGTTGTAGTTGAATCGTTGTAATCAATATAAATAAAATAAAAAAATGAAAGCATATCCAAAACAAAACACAATCATTTTGATATATTGCATCTTGCAAGTCTTTAGATGTGGTGGCTGCATTCGTTTTAATTTTTTCAAGTTAGGAACATTTTCAGCAAGTAAAGAAAATACCTGTTGATTTTGCCAGAAATGCAGTGTGCGTGTCTTTCTTGTGAGCTGGAAATATAGACAGCCACACCCTTCTTGTGTAAGAAAAGACTAGAAAAAACAATCCACCATGAAATGGCGATGAACAAAGGCAGAAACATTTGAAGTCTATCCTGTGTGCTAAACATGACATCTTCCATAGATACAGTGAAGAAATGAGTGTAGCACTAAGGCTGCACTCGCACCTTGGCGTTCTAAAAATGTGCATAGAAACGGGCATCGTGATAATGGCACCCCAAATCTGGGTAACCGTCACACAATTAGATCCCATCTTCATTGGTGGCCAGTGGTGGCTAAATAGATTGCATCCTCATTGGTGTGATACACTATGGAGTTCTTATGTTTTTATCCCTGCATGGTATCCGCTTGATCGCTTTTGAGATATAACGTCCAGCATCCAGAGCTAACCATTCCACAGCCCATTGAAACCCGTGGCTGGGAAACAAGCCGCAAGCCTGTATGATCTCTCTAATAGGAGATCTTACACTCTGGTAAGAGTCAGTATTTCTTGATGGTGGAGGTGTTTTCTTCTTACCAGGCCACTTCCTTCTTTTGGTGCTATCTGAGTGGTGTCACCTTCTGAATTTGGAGTCCCCGCCTGTGCACAAATGTTGATGTATGCAGCCGATTAGGAAATGGCACTTTTATAAGGACTTTATTGGCTAATAATTGTTTTTTCACTTTGGATCATTGTGAACTATTTGTTTATTCAATCTTCCCAATCACATTATGGTGCATGCTTTTTATTAATTTTGAAATATAAATTTTTTTTGCATATATATTCATTTATGTACCAGCAGTCCATTATCCTACTAGGTATATGTATGCTTATTTTCACAGCTTTTTATCACTATTGGGTTAGATCATTATTTTTTGCAGCGCAGTAATTTTTTCTTTATTAACCGTCACACAAGTCTCACCGCTAAAAAAAAGTGCAAGAGCTGATTCGGTGCGATTATTGCGTGTAGGGCAGCCCATTTAAGTGAATGGACTGCCCTATGCTTGTGTTAAAAAATAAAAACAGTAAAAATCACATTGCGCAGGTGTAAGTAGTGCCAAATGAAGTGTGTTTATATTAAGATTACCAGGTACAAATATAGGAGAAAGGGCAAAAAAAAGACAAAAACTAATGCAGCCACCACATCTAAAAACTAGGTCTACAAAAGCCTAAATCTACATTTGTTCCCTTGTGTACATATAAGCTGTACTGTCAGCAAGATATTAAATGTATCTAAAGCCAAAAAACATTTTTACGTGTTTATTGCAATCTCTGACCCTGCTGGGGAGTTTCAACTTTGCTATTATTCCAGGTGGCTGCTGTCACCAGAACTGAAAGTAAGGGGGGGATACAAAAGTTTATAGTTGTCACCAGAGCAGGAGGTGAGGGGAAATCTTCCAGTGGGGGGGCACTTGTACCAGTCACAGCTCATATGGGATTTTCCTCACTTTGGAGAAATGTCCCTTATTTGCCATTGTATCTTCAGGACAGGTCATAAATAGAAGTTGACACTTCTGTGCCCTATTAAAAACAAAAAGGTTTTGGCCTTAGATATACTTTAATTGAGTGTGTATGTACATACACAAGGGTTTTATAGGTGTTTAGATTCTGGCCTGCATATTGACTGATGTCCCACTGCAAGGAAATGATGGAAAAAAGTAAATTTGTTGCAGTTAGTGATCTCTCTCACTCCTTGTGTTATAGCAATAACCTGCTTTACTACTATACCAAGGTTCTTCCTTAACAATGTTCCTTTGCCATTTATGCAGCATTTATTCTGGTCACCAGTCCATCCTCGTGCCTCCTCTGGAGCTGGAGAGCAATGCATCCCTGTGGCTTAGTGCAGTTAGTCAGTACAAAGTACGTGTCACCTTCTGCTCGTACTCTGTCATGGAAATGTGTACCAGAGGCCTGGGCACACAGACGGGCACATTGAAGGTACATACTCCGTTATTATTGAAGTACCTGTCTTGATGAGTATTTACCCACTTGTTCTTTCCTAACTTCCTTCTGTGCTTCCCTTAGGCTTTCCTCATTATTTAGCCTTTTGTTTTGTTTTTTGTCTTGTTCTCCATTATTTTGCTAATCCTAAATTTCCTTCCTGATCCTCTTTCCCTTGCCCAGTCCCGAGGTGTGAATCTGTCTTGCGTGCGAACATGCATGGTGGTAGCGGAGGAACGGCCACGTATCGCACTTACACAGTCGTTCTCAAAGTTATTCAAGGACTTGGGACTGTCCACGAGGGCTGTGAGCACCACGTTCGGCTGTCGGGTCAATGTGGCCATCTGTTTACAGGTAGGAGTTCTGTGATAGCAATTTATAAGCTTCACACAAAGCATATGATTTTAGTTCATGTATGTTCATGAAGGGGTGGTCATGTTCACTTCTGAGCTCAGACGAGTTCCTCAACCTCTGTTTATTCCCGCTCTTGCTATCATACCATTCCATTTCTCACTTTTCTTTGTGGTTCCTCTTTCAGCCCAACAGACTGGGCAAGCTTGCTGACCAGGTATGGTGTCTGCATGTATGTAAGCTGACATGCTAAGTGCAGCGTGCTTTGCTCTGGGCTTCGCTGGGCAGTGCAACAGAAGTGTGTGTCTGCACAGGAACTGCAGAGGGATCTGAAGTCATTTAAGGCCAACTGCAGCCAAAACTGATATTGTTACAGGTAGATGCTGGTATTTGGTATCACATGCCAGCTTTTTAGCTTTCAGAGACTCAGTGGAAAGATTACCCTTTAACTCTTTCGCTGCCAGGACTGTTTTTGCACGTTTATAAAAATAATTTTAGGCCTGAATATTGCATAAAACCCTCAAAACATTATATATTTTCTGAAAGCAGACATCCTAAAGTATACAATAGTGGTAGTGAAAAAATGTTATGTTACACAATATTACCGCAAAGGTCTAGGAAATACAAAATCTCAATTAAAAAAAATACACTTAAGTTAATTTTAGGGCACGCAAATACAATAAATTACCAATTTTTTGGGATAAAAATACAAAAGATGAGATTGTACCGAGTAAATAGATACCCAACATGACATACCTTAAATTTGCGTGCACCTGTGAAACAAACTTCAGTACCCTATATTTCCCATAGGCAAGGCTTTAAAAATACCCTACAGGTCATCAGTTTGGCATTATGGAGGCAATCTGGTGCTAAAATTTCTCTCTCTGGCGTGCGCAGCGATATGCAACAGGAATATCGCAATCAACATTTTCATGCATAGGTTTACATTAGGGTGGGTTTTACCTAACTTTTGTTTGGTGACCGGTTCTTTTTAATGAGACATCTGGGGTCTAAAAAAACCTTGATGTCTCACCTG
Organism: Lithobates sylvaticus; assembly: GCA_028564925.1. Taxonomy (NCBI): domain Eukaryota; kingdom Metazoa; phylum Chordata; class Amphibia; order Anura; family Ranidae; genus Lithobates; species Lithobates sylvaticus. The sequence continues at coordinate 88,986,717 of CM053031.1, forward strand.
TGCGCCAATGAATCTAATGCAGTACAGATTGCACTACATTCGATACATTCCTGGCTACGCTGGCCAGAAAAAGTGAAAGGGGGACCCGAAAGTGATGTTTTATATGTAACTTCTGGGTCAGCAGGAAGAAGAGCTCAGCTCCTGCCCCTCTACCCAGCGGTACCTGCCATTCCAGTCCCGGACGTGCGTAGCCCAGGACACATTGTGGGGGCACCTGTTACCTGGGGTTTTGGAAGCAATTTGGCGGCTACATTGCTGCTGGATTGCTTCCATCTGACAACCAGAAGTCGGCTTGTCAGATAAACACACAAGTATGTGTAACACTCCCCGCTGTCAGGTCCATACGACCCGGCATTGAGAGGGATAAAGCCCAGTTTAACTTTCAGGTAAATTGGCTAAACACATTCCAAGTGTGTTGTTAAAACAAAAGGTGGGCAAAGTCTTAGTTTACTTTCTTTAGAAATCAGCCACAGCTGGAGTGGCTGGCCCTTTGCTAGCATGCTGTAGAAAATTACCCTTGCTTTCTGTGGGGAAGCAGTGCTCTCTGAGGAGTCGGAACCAGAACTCTCCAATCAGCTGGGGAGAATGCGCTTTGCAGATTGCAGAGCTGTAGATCTGACTCGGTAGGAGGGCATGTAGTATCTCTGTAATGAGATTAAAGGAGAAGTTCACTTCTCTTAACATGTTACACCCATATATAAGGTGTAACATGTTGTAAATGCACCGACTCCCACGCATCCCCCCCCGGATCCCTGCTGCGACAGCAGACCGGGATCTTTTCCCCATGTCTGCTGCCTAAATCAAAAAGACCGGGCTCCGCCCACATCGCTCATTTACAGTGTTCTGTGAATGGAAAACTACAACTACCAACAGCCTTTGCGGCTGTCGTGTTGTAGTCCTCAATGAACTACTACAGCGCTGTTAAGTGCTGTGGTAGTTTATTGAAATATCTTGTGATTGTGTAACTGAATGCTTGTACGAGGTATGATCGTATGAATCCGCAAGAGCCCTGCATAGCACCCACAATCTGCTGGGTTCCATGTTTTCCAGGCTCCAATAAAAAAAAAAAAAAAAAATGCACAAAAAAGATGTGCATTTATTTATTAATTTTTTTGGCAATAGATGGATCCAAATTTGTCCGGGTCAGCAGGGACTGTTCAGGTTTGGATCCATCTATTGGCAGGCTGGTGATCACTTGTTCAACTTCTGTACAACCAGCCTGTTGGAAAATGTTCCCTCGATCAGTGCCCCTGGCTATATATCTAGCTAGCAGAGCTAATGAGCGTATTCTGGTGGTGGGGAATAGCTCTGCAGGATGTATTCCCGAATCCATTTTGAATGTGTGGATGGGATAATTGATTAATTTTCTTTTTGTTCAATCTGCTGGTTGAAGGGAAGAAAATGAATCCTGTATGGTCTGCCCAAGAGTCTAAAGACCGGTACACACTGAGTTTTATTTTGATTCAACTGGCTGACTGAAAAAATAAAAAACTGTCGGCTCCGGTCGGAACCACTGTACTAACGATCTGACATTAGTACAGCGATCTCCCCTGCTGAGCTGTTGTGTTCTGACGGGGACAGCCCCCCCACCAGAACACTCTGCCATTGACTGAGAGCACTGATCTGGAGCCGATCGGCTGCTGGTTTTCCAGCATGCTCATCCGACAGAAGCCTGTCTTACACATGGGCCGAACGTCGGCTGGTTTTTATTGAACCAGACAATGTCGCCCCGGCATTATGCCCGTGTGTGAAGGGCTTTATCCTGCAGGCTGTGACAACTTTATAAAGGAAAAAACATTGAATGCCTTTTGTTTAGATGTTCCTTAAATGTATTCAGTAGATTATGAGATATATAAAAAGCCAGCATGTGATTCAGTCTACCGGCAACTATACAAATCTGAAATATCTGTTTGTGGTAGAGTTGGCCTGAACATAAGATGGTAGTTTTTAAAAACAGAACACTTTTACAGTAATGATTGATATTTCTACACAGAACAGAATTGGAGGTAATAGTTAATACAGAAAAGCTTTGTGTTTGTTCAGATTACACACCATGTGCTTTTTAGACTTGTGTGTGTATAGCTTCTCACCTGCATGGCAGCTCCAGCACCTAATCCTTTTGAATACTTCTATTGTTTTCAAAGAAGAATAAATTGTTTTGTTTTTACAGGGCACTGCTGGGCCCGACCCTACCACTGTCTATGTAGATATGCGGGCTCTACGCCATGACAGGTAAAACTTCTGCCCTTGTGATTTTTCTATATATGATCAGCCATACCTTTTTTGTCTAATTATCTATTTGGTTATCTGTTAAGAGTTCGCCTTGTGGAGAGAGGTTCCCCACACAGTCTACCACTCATGGAATCTGGAAAGGTGAGACTCTTACACCAAGTTCATGATGCCCATCTTAGGGGTTATGGCCTATAATTTAGGGCTGGATACAACTAACAGTGTGGAAAATTTCCAAAGATATGTCTAAGTACAAAGAGCAATAAAGCAGCATATTCTGCTATTTGTTTATAGACAAATTTACATTCCACATACATCTTTTAAGAATTTTCACCCTTCAAATAATTTTATAATGATGTATTTGGACAGCACTAAGTTGTATGCCTGATATCTTCCCAACTGCAAAATCATAAATAGATGCCTGATCCTCTGCCTCAACCTTTTTACCCCCCAACTCCCGCTTAGACCTATCCCTGTACAATTTGGTACATACTGTTTATGAACTTTATTTTTATGCTAAAATGTAAATGTGGTTGGTTTTCTTGTTGATTAATTTGAGGCAGTAACCTACAATAAACACGGATTCCGGCACACTTTGATCCAAAACTTAGAAAGTATACTATTGTCAGCATAGCCGTGCATGCTCAGTACCTTTATGCTTCTTTACAGATTCTTCCTGGGGTGAAAGTCATTATTGCACATACAGAGACCAAAGGACCACTTGGAGACTCTCATTTAGGGGAGGCAAGTAAACATGGCCGTTGATGTAAAGTAGTGTATGTAAACATTTTTTTGGGAGTAACTGTTGTGTTTATTGCTTTATATGTTTCTGCTGGGGGGAGATTTACCCTCTCAATTTGTGGTGGTGATCATTATTTCCGGTACAGAAATTAATGGGGAACCCAAATGTTAGAACTGTCAGAACAGGAGGCAAGTGGAAATCCTCCAATAGAGAGCAATATAAGAGGGTATTTCTCCTTGCTTTGGAGAAATTTCCTCATACTTCCTGTTGTGTTTCTGAGACTGGAAGTGTAAGGAAAATCGGTTACAGGAATCTTAACCATTCCCTAAGCTAAAAGTTTTAGTTTTTCTTTTTTTCTCTTTTAAAAAATAAGGAATAATGGCAATTTTGTTTTTCAACAGGTTTGGGTGAGCAGCCCACATAATGCCAATGGTTATTACACTGTGTATGGTGAGGAGGCTTTGCATGCTGATCACTTTAATGCACGGCTCAGCTTCGGGGACACTCAGACTGTGTGGTCTCGGACTGGATATCTTGGATTTCTCAGAAGAACAGAGCTAACAGATGCCAGTGGAGGTAATGAAGTTGGAAAATTAGGACTTGTTTGGAGACTGATCTACCATCACCATTCAGCATGGTTCTTCCATTGTCATTCAGTTGTTTGTTTAGTACCACAGAGCTTCTCTGAGTTTGCTTAGCCCCAACAATTGTTACTTTCAATGTGTAGCAAAGGCCAGGGTATAACCAGGATAGCAGGGGGCTGATGAGACAGTTTTGTGAGGTTTACTAGGAAAACTTCAAGCTTCCACCATTGTGTTATTAGTTTAGTGGAGATTTTATTTTTAAAGCTGAACACCAGACAACTTGGGAAATACCCAACATGAGCTGATTTACCTAGCAAATTTTATTGGGATTCTGTAGTGATCCAGCCACCCCTTCCAGACAGCACAACCGTGTTCGCAACATACACTGTAGCAGCACTGTCTGGTTTAAGAACACACCCCCATTCTGCTATTTGATCAATGTAAAAGCAGCAGTACGCCAACATCATCTCTTGGCTCGCTCTGGTATCTCCTTTTTGTCAACACATGCAGTGCAGCAGCAGAGCTTGACTGGCTCCTACCAGTCCACAGCCAGGTGCCATTCTGTCTCCTTTTTATATCAGGCTGGAGTTCAGCTTTAAGAATATAACAGGATTTAGCAAAAACAGCCAGATCGTTTTAAGTTATTTAGAAAAATTAATGTTTTCTTCGTTTGCTTTGCCTGTTGAAAATGTATAATATAAATCTACACTCATGGTATTACTAAACTGTATCCTTCTCTGTACAAAGTGTAAGTGCAATTACAAACAGTCTGTACAGAATGCCTTCAAAGAGAAAATCTTTATCATGAACCCTGCTCTTTTCCTAGAGAGGCACGATGCTTTGTACGTGGTTGGTTCTCTCGATGAAACATTGGAATTACGGGGTATGAGATACCATCCCATTGACATAGAAACATCTGTGATTCGATCTCACAAAAATATTGCGGAATGGTGAGTTTTTAATTCTATGAATAAGTTCTCAACCAGCATGATGTCATAGGAATTGTTCTTTTGGGTCCACTTACTGTGTTCTTTTCTGGTCTATTTAGTGCTGTCTTCACATGGACAAACCTCCTGGTGGTTGTACTGGAGCTGGATGGGCCAGAGCAGGAGGCCCTGGACCTGGTGGCTCTTGTGACAAACGTAGTTTTGGAGGAGCACTACCTGATTGTTGGCGTCGTGGTCATAGTGGACCCAGGTGTCATTCCTATCAACTCTCGAGGAGAGAAGCAGCGCATGCACCTTAGGGATGGATTTCTTGCTGATCAGCTCGATCCTATATACGTGGCATATAACATGTAACATGATGGTGATACGTTGCTTCTTGCCTGACCCTTGACAAGCTGGGTAATGAACGAGCTGAGAGAGGAGACTGACCGACTATTACTTCCATTATTTGAGGTCCTGGATTGCTGCTGTCTTCCTTCTCAGGCGATGTGTCTTCCCACCACCCAGGAATGTTCAAAATCACAGAGAGAGAGGAAGGGGCCTTTTAATGCCAAGAAATGTCTAGAGGAGAATGTACCTAGTGAATTGTTGCCTCTTACTGTGACACTGGATGTAGCTTCCTCTCCCCCATCAATGCTGTTCTTTGTGCAGCAATACATCCTGCCTCCTGTGTTGTGTCGCCTTACAAGAGCCCAATTTCATGCAATAATGTGAATCTCCGGATTTCTTGAATCTGAGCACATACATTTTTTTTTTTTACATATATAGTTTATGGGGGTGATCATGCCTTCCCCCTGAGCCAAGGTGGACCTGTCCAAAGTGTGAATGTTCACCAGCCCTAAGTGAGCTGCTACTTCACTTCTCATCACTGAACTGAATGTAATTATGTACATAAACAGTATAATTTATTAAGTGCATCAGGCTAATGGACATGCCCCTATGGTCAAGAAGATGAGGGGAGAGACCCACTTCAATTTTAACACTGTAGTTTTTATAGCAAAAAAATGAAAACAAAAAAAATCATTAAGCACTAAGGAGCCCGACAGTTATCTGTGATATTACAAAAAGATAAAAAGCACATTAAACATTTTAAAAAGGTGTTTTGTTTTACTTCTTGTATTTCATCTTGTGTACGGTGTATAGCAGGGGTCTCTAAACTTTCTAAACAAAGTGCCAGTTTACTGTCCTTCAGACTTTAGAGGGCCAGACTGTGGCCATTGGGAGTAGAAATTGTCCTGTTTTCAACTGGCATAAAGAATGCCAAATCTTTAGTGGGAGGAATAATGCCCCATCATTGGCATCAGTGGGAGAAATAGTGCCCCATCATAGATAGCAGTGGAATAGTGTTCTGTTGGTGTCAGTGATGTGAATTATGCTCTCATTGTTGGTGTCAGTAGGAGGAATAGTGAGTGACCCAATCGCCACATCCGTCCCTCAGGTCAGTTTGGAGATCACTGGTGTATAGTATGGGTCAGCCCACAAATAATTTCTTGGCTGAAGTGAGATCCTAACTTTACCATCATGAAATCTGTGTTCTATATACAGCAGTGGTGATGCCTATACCAAATGTATTCTACAGATAACAATTTTAGCAGGGGCTGGAAACGGTCAGAGTATCATAGTCAAGCTAGCTATACCACAAGGCAAGCACTGGGTTCTCAAAAATATATACGGTAATCTGTTTCAACAATAGACCTATTCTTCAAATTAGGCTGCATTTAGGTTAGCAGATATGGCAAGATATATTGGGACTATTAGTTTCATACCAGCCGGACAATTTTACATTGCCTGTCATTATCTGCCAGGTAATATATTTGAAATTTAAGTGAATTACAGTCCAACGCGGCTTGTGTCTTCTTGTTCATATAAGAAATGCCTTCAGCAACTCCCATGGAAAGAAATTCATCTCCATATTGGAAATACCTTGCAGCCAACCTATCAACAAAAGAAACATGGAATATTACTAACCCAGTGCAGCACTGAGAGTGAACATATGGCTGATGTTGAATGGTCAGTCCACCCCTGCTGATGGGACAACTATTGCTGATAGCAGCCAATCGGCTTCCTGGAGGCAACCCAGCAAATGCTCCCTTCAGACATTTTCATGCACATTTCATTATGGTGTGAGATACTCACATTGTGTGCTGTTGTCGCTGATTCCGCAGTAATAGACCAGTTGAGTGTGACAGATAAGTGACGTCTCCAAAAAGGATTCCTGTTAAGTACTGCAGAGCCCTCAACCCGGTCTCCTCTGTGAATCTGTATTGGTTCATCCAGCATAAAGAGTGTATGTTTCCAGTGAGTGAGCCTTGGAAAACAAATATACCTGATATAAAGCATGCAGTAAAAAAATGATGTGGGCTTGGAGTGCATGAATCTAAATATGATAAAATGGGGACCTATACACTTCACCTGCATTCACTAGAATTGGATGACATACACAAGACATATTTAAAGCATTGAATCAGACATTATCTGCAAGTAAATCTTCCAGTTGCATGTGTTTTAAATGACAGTGATGATTTCACCACAGTGAATGTTTTTGAAAGTCACATTCACTGCTTTAAAAAAAGATCACATAGACTGATGTCATCCTCAGGTATCCACATTCATTGACATATTGGAAACACTATCAAGCATGCAAAGTCAGACACGTGTCCAGCTATTTGCAAATTGTTACTCAGCACTGACACCAACAAAAATGGTAATTGATTTTTATAAAAGCAACATGCAGAATTTCGTTGAAAGTGAACATATCTAGGATTAGTCATTATCGTGCCACTTACTAGATATTCCATTTTAAAGCTTAGAACATAATTAGTAGTTCACAATTAGCAGCACATTGTGATTAAAAGGGATTTACAAGAAAAAAATATTAACTCTTTAAATCAGACCACTTCCCTCTAGTAACTCAAAGGCCATCAAGAATGGCAAATACAAGGGAACTAAAGTCTGACCATAAAGTAACCACTTCAAGACGGGACTGTTTTACCCCCTTCCTTCCCGGGACATTTTTCAGATTTTAGCACTGACACACTTCATAATTACTCAGTAATGCAACACTGTACCCAAATTAAGATTTTTGAGGGGGAAAAAAATGTTTCTTAGTTTGTTATAAAATTTCGCAAATAAATAATCTTTCTTCATACAACCCCAATTCCAAAATGTTGGGACGCTATGCAAATCTACATAAAAACAATGCATTGATTTACGAATCCTATAAACCCATATTGTATTCACAATTGAAAACATATGAATTGTTTAAACTGAGAAAATGTACCATTTTGAAATTGACAGCAGCAACACCTTTCAAAAAAGTTGAGTCAGGGCAAACAATCTGGGCATATTTTTTGGGACAGGCCCATGTTTACCACAGTATAGCATCCCCTCTTCTTTTAACAATACTCTGTATATGTTTGGGAACTACGGAGAACAGTTGCTGGAGTTTTGGGAGAGAAATGTCCATTCTTGCCTGAGAACATGCTGCTCAAAAAATTAGCATATTGTGATAAAGTTCATTATTTTCTGTAATGTACTGATAAACATTAGACTTTCATATATTTTAGATTCATTACACACAACTGAAGTAGTTCAAGCCTTTTCTTGTTTTAATATTGATGATTTTGGCATACAGCTCATGAAAACCCAAAATTCCTATCTCAAAAAATTAGCATATTTCATCCGACCAATAAAAGAAAAGTGTTTTTAATACAAAAAAAGTCAACCTTCAAATAATTATGTTCAGTTATGCACTCAATACTTGGTCGGGAATCCTTTTGCAGAAATGACTGCTTCAATGCGGCGTGGCATGGAGGCAATCAGCCTGTGGCACTGCTGAGGTGTTATGGAGGCCCAGGATGCTTCGATAGCGGCCTTAAGCTCATCCAGAGTGTTGGGTCTTGCGTCTCTCAACTTTCTCTTCCCAATATCCCACAGATTCTCTATGGGGTTCAGGTCAGGAGAGTTGGCAGGCCAATTGAGCACAGTAATACCATGGTCAGTAAACCATTTACCAGTGGTTTTGGCACTGTGAGCAGGTGCCAGGTCGTGCTGAAAAATGAAATCTTCATCTCCATAAAGCTTTTCAGCAGATGGAAGCATGAAGTGCTCCAAAATCTCCTGATAGCTAGCTGCATTGACCCTGCCCTTGATAAAACACAGTGGACCAACACCAGCAGCTGACATGGCACCCCAGACCATCACTGACTGTGGGTACTTGACACTGGACTTCAGGCATTTTGGCATTTCCCTCTCCCCAGTCTTCCTCCAGACTCTGGCACCTTGATTTCCGAATGACATGCAAAATTTGCTTTCATCCGAAAAAAGTACTTTGGACCACTGAGCAACAGTCCAGTGCTGCTTCTCTGTAGCCCAGGTCAGGCGCTTCTGCTGCTGTTTCTGGTTCAAAAGTGGCTTGACCTGGGGAATGCGGCACCTGTAGCCCATTTCCTGCACACGCCTGTTCACGGTGGCTCTGGATGTTTCTACTCCAGACTCAGTCCACTGCTTCCGCAGGTCCTCCAAGGTCTGGAATCGGTCCTTCTCCACAATCTTCCTCAGGGTCCGGTCACCTCTTCTCGTTGTGCAGCGTTTTCTGCCACACTTTTTCCTTCCCACAGACTTCCCACTGAGGTGCCTTGATACAGCACTCTGGGAACAGCCTATTCGTTCAGAAATGTCTTTCTGTGTCTTACCCTCTTGCTTGAGGGTGTCAATGATGGCCTTCTGGACAGCAGTCAGGTCGGCAGTCTTACCCATGATTGCGGTTTTGAGTAATGAACCAGGCTGGGAGTTTTTAAAAGCCTCAGGAATCTTTTGCAGGTGTTTAGAGTTAATTAGTTGATTCAGATGATTAGGTTAATAGCTCGTTTAGAGAACCTTTTCATGATATGCTAATTTTTTGAGATAGGAATTTTGGGTTTTCATGAGCTGTATACCAAAATCATCAATATTAAAACAAGAAAAGGCTTGAACTACTTCAGTTGTGTGTAATGAATCTAAAATATATAAAAAGTCTAATGTTTATCAGTACATTACAGAAAATAATGAACTTTATCACAATATGCTAATTTTTTGAGAAGGACCTGTATATCTTTCAGCATTGATAGTGCCTTTCCAGATGTGCAAGCTGCCAATACCATCAGGGATGCAAGCTTTTGAACTGAGCGCTGATAACGAGCCCAGAGAGTGCAGCACCCATGCTTGCCAAAAAAAATCTCAAATCATCTGACCACAGAACAGTTTTCCACTTTGAAACCGACCATTTTAAATAAGCTTTGGCCCAGAGAAGATGGATTGGATGGCACAGCAAACTGTGTTCACAGACAGTGATTTTTTGGAAGTATTCCTGAGCCCATGCAGTGATGTCCATCATAGAATCATACCTGATTTAATGCAGTGACGTCTGAGGGCCAAAAGATCAGCACTATTGCGTTTTAGCCTTGTCCCTTGTGCACAAAAGTTTCTCTAGATTCTTGGACTCTTTTGATGACGATATTATATACTATACAGTAGATGATGATATATTTAAAGTTTTTGCAATTTTACATTCAGATGTAGTTTCTCACAGATTGGTGAACATCTGTCCATCTTTACTTCTGATAGACTCGGACTCTCTAAAGCTGTTTTTATACCCAATCACGTTACTGACCTGTTGCCAATTAACCAAATTAATTGCATGGTCTTCCCTAAGTACCACTAAAGCTGGCTACACACTATACAATATTCCTTAGATTTTTTCCTTTAGATTTACCAAAGCCATATACTATGGAGGTCAAACCTAAACACTTTCAATTTGTATGCCATCAGGCAGGCCCTTACCCTTACACTACATAGCTGAAGATAAATCTAAAGGGAATCGAACAACAAAAGTTGTATCGTGTGTATCCAGCTTTACTTTGCCCGCTTTTTTTTTGTTTGCCCTGTCCCAACTTTGAGATGTGTTGCGGCCATTAATTTCAAAATGAGATGGTTAGAGATTTGAAAATTGTTGCATAATTTTACACAGTGTGCCAACATTTTTGGAATTGGGGTTGCAAATTTAGGCCACAATATTTTCTGCTACATTCTTTGGTTAAAAAAAAAAATAAATAATAATATTTAGTCTGAGTGAAAGTTATCTACAAACTATTGTGTGTATGTATGTGTGTGTGTGTGTGTGTGTATATATATATATATATATATATTATATATATATATATATATATATATATAATTTGAAAATTGATCAGTCCTGATGTACTGACTGCCTATCTAATATATCGAGTCCCTAAAATACCAGGTCTGTACAAATGACCCCTTTATGGAAGTAGACAGTCCAAGGTATTTAGTAAGCAGCATGGGGTATGGTTAGTTTTGAAGTTGTAATTTTTTTGTCAAAATTTGGGGGAAAATTAAGAAATTCCAATTTTTTTTGTTCACAAAGTTGTCCTTTCAACAAGTTATTTCACACACACACCGCATAGGCATACTTACAATTACACCTTAAAACACTACACAGAAGGGCCCAAAATCCAATGAGCGCCACAAGGCGTTCCAGGGGCATAAACTACGCAATCCAATTTCCTGACTGCATATCACATTTTTGGAGGCCCTGCAGCACCAGGACAGCAGAAACGCCCACAGAATTGACCACATTTTTGAGAGTAAACACCCCAAGGTATTTAAGAGGTATGGTGAGTGTTTTGAAGACTTCATAATTTTTTTTTTGCCATTCGTTTTTGGGAAATGTGGAAAGACAATGAAAATTTTTATTTTACAATTTTTCAGTGCTTGAACTGATTATGTACCAGGCATTGTATCTGGTGTGTCACACAAATAAACAAGTTGTATCAAAACCAATTTGTAAGCCCCTGTACACACGGTCGGAAACTTCCGACCACAAAATCCGTCTGATTTTTTCAGACGGATTTTGTCCGACACTGGTGTTGCATACACACGGTCGGACGAAGTTGTCGGAAAATCCGATCATTCTGAACGTGGTGACGTTCGCTGCGTACGACGGTGTGGTGGTGATCACAAACGCTGTTTGTTGGCTGCACTGGACTGTTGACAATGGGATTTGTGTAGCGGCAAGCAGAAGCATCAGGAACCCTGTTGCTGACTTACACTATACTGGTGTGGCAAGGATGAGAAAAACTGTTGCTGGCTGCACTGTTCTGTTGTGGTGGCAATCAGGAATACTGATTCTAGCTTTACTGGTCTGACAAAACTGTGACTAGTGTGGCGATCAGAGACATTGGCTGCATTATTAGAGTTCGCTCACACATCAGTTTGGGGAGAGGTAAAACCTCACGGTTAAGCCACAGTTTTACTGCCCCTCAACCACTACCCCCTTTAGCTGCAGAGGCAGTGACCAGGGGTGTACACATGCCGTGGCTGCAATGCTGTACTTTGCTGCTGTGGTTGGAATTATACCCCCGTACACCCACTGATTGTGACCCATTCAAGTAAGTAGGGGTACTTGTGCAAGGTTCAAGGGGTTAAAGCAGGTGGTGAGGAGGCAATACAATGCCTCCTAACACCTGTCAAATGCGCTGAAGAGCGATCCAACACAAACAGCTCTTCAGAGAGCATCAAACCTATGAACGAGTCCTTATGATGACAACATGACTGGTGATCAAGGACACTGGGACTGATGATTAAGTGTGATTAAGGGTCACTGACTGGCAGCACTGGTCTGGTGACATTGCACTGCTGTGATAGTGATCAGAGACAATGGCTGGTGGCCATTCAGAACAGCACATGATCACTGGCACAGCAGTGCAATTTCACCCTAGTGACACTGTACTTGCTCTGGTTATAGTATGCTATTAAACATTTTGCACTGTTCTAACAATGTTCAGTATCAGGGTTTACTACACTGATCATGTGACTAATCACAGCAATCACATGACACAGGGCCAATGACATTGGCTCTTTATCCCAATCTATGATCAGATGTGTGTCTGAGAGACACACCGATCACAGATCGTGCTGCTGTACAAGCAGTAGGACATACTGATATATCCGATCAAAGCTTGTCCCGCTTACCCATTTATATATAGATAGAGTCTGGGCTGTAAGCGGTTAGAGAATCTTTTTACTGTAAGGAAATGCTGCAGTAATAGTTTTCTCCACAAAGTTCAGGTAAAAACCTACTCTAGTCAAAACTAAGGATAAGCTCCGGCGTGTTCGCATAGGACACGTGCAGAGCCCGCCAGGAAGTCGGCACTGCAGAGCGCTAATCACAGGCAGTGAGACATTTCCCGATCTCTGCAGCCGCGCATCGGGGCAATGTCTCACTGCCTGTGATTAGCGCTCTGCAGTGCCAACTTCCTGGTGGGCTCTGCACGTGCCCTATGCGAACACGCCGGAGCTCATCCTTAGTCAAAACCTATTCATCAAGCTGTACAGAGTGAAAAAGAGAATGTTTGTTGTCAGAACTGAATGCAATAGGAAATACAGATTTTGACAACTGTCAACAGAACAGAAAGGGAAATCTCTCAGCGTGAACATTTGTTCCAGTGACCACTGTCAAAGCTGGGATGTCCAATCACGTTTAAGATATTCCTTGTTCCTTACAGTTACAAGATAGGGGTGGTAAGGGAAAATGTCTTTAACTGGCACACAAACTGTAATAAAAATATGAAAGAAGTTGTAAACCTTCTATACTGTAAAAAAAAAAAAAAAGAAGAGCTAGGAGTTGCACTTGCATGCATGATGCATATTTCAAACCTTGCAAATTTTCTCCTACTTTTCCTCGTTGGTAATTGGTTGTTGCACTACCAGGGAGCATTTCGAGGAAGGACTATTTTATTTCCAAGATTAAACTAGACAAGCATGTGACTAGTTATATTTACTCTAAAACCAGGATTAGTGTATGCAATGCCAGTTCTTTCTACTTTTGGATGGAGTGAGGAAGAATTGGAATCGCTATCAATTTTTTATTGCCATTTCCCTCCTGGGAAGATCCACGTTGCCCGTCCTGTTGACCACTGTCAGAAAGTGATGGTGAATCCAAAATTATACAGTTGGCGCCAGAACAGATAGAGGGGAAATATTTACTTGAAGACAACTATACTGGAGTCAGCTGTTTGAGGGGGTTTTCACTCACTTTGTAGAGGTTTGTATTCCACTTGTAAAAGGAAGGAGACAGGGGAAACCTCACCAACAGGACATGACAAATTATAAACCCTCAGAGGTTTTAACTATTGTCTACTTTACTGTGTCAAAAAAAAAAAAAAAGGAAAGGTTTCTTTCTTCCACAGAGTGGGAACCGAATTCAGAGACATTTGTGTTATACTGCAGCCTACAGGAGTATTTCAACTTTGGCACATGAAAAAAAAAAAGGGGGGGGCCAGCCTGCTCCTGCCCACTCACAGCGATTCTCAGTTTATTTTTTTTACTAGTGTCAATGTATTTTCTCTACTAACTAACCTTTTAAAAACACAGTTACTAGCCATTTCTTCTCTTTGTTCAAGAGTCTTCTTTTTTTTTTTTCCATTTTCCCCAATCAGGGCTTAATTTACATGCTGCTTGAGCTGGTCTCTAATGCAGCTATCCAAATTGGCATATCTTCAGCAACAGCTTTGGAGGCCGTACCCATAACCCGCTGGACTGGATGATTCCAGGGCATGCCTGGAATGTGACCTTTGGCAGTGGGCTCTGCTTGTGGCTCCTTCCAGACCTCTGTGTATTGTTTTAGTTGGCTGGAGAGCACTTTCCAGGTCCACAGCAGTGGCACAGCCTCTGGTGTGACCAAGTCTCAGAAGACTACTAGGGATGAGCTCAGGCGTGTTCGCATAGTCCACGTGCAGAGCCCGCCAGGAAGTTGGCGCAGCGCTGCGCTAATCACAGGCAGTGAGACATTGCCCGATCTCTGCAGCCGCGCATCGGGCAATGTCTCACTGCCTGTGATTAGCACAGCGCTGCGCCAACTTCCTGGTGGGCTCTGCACGTGGACCATGCGAACACGCCTGAGCTCATACTTAAAGACTACATTATGAGTAGGCTGTGTGGGCCTAGCATTAATCAACATTCTGGAGCTTCATGCTATTTGGTTGTCTCTAAAACGCTGGATCTAATCTATGTCTTCCCACCCTTAAAATCCTGCTCTGTAGGATCGAGCTGAATGAAATGACACCTATCCTTATAGCTCAAGACTGATCCAGGTGGACGTGGTACTTCAACCTGATCAAACTCCTGGCAGATGCTCCATGGGCTCTAAATCAACCAAATATTTTGCCCCAGGGATAAGTTGGATCTCCATGATGTGAAAGCACAAAAGTACACTTCCCAAGGTGTGAGGAAAGAAACTTTAATCCCAGAAATTGCTCTTGCGCCAAATCCTGATTTTACAATCAGGCCTGGATTAACAAGAGGTCAAAGAGTAACTAAACTGCATAATGAAGAGCCATCCCCGTTGCAATCTTAAAAACTCAGGCGTGTGGGCACATGTGCCACTGTGTCTTCTAGGTATTTAGGACCTGGCAGAAATCAGCAGAACATATGCCCACACACAGTGGGATTTCTGCATATGCGCAAAAATGCTGCCATGTTCTGCCAGATTGCCACTATGCCGGTGGCATTTTTGCACACGCACAAATATGCTGCATAGTTGCAACTTAGGAACACACTGCCTTCCAGGATAGCTGTGACTTGGCTATCCCAAGAGGCAGCGGGGCCCAGTCTAGGCCAGAAACACAGCAGCAAAAAAAAAAAAAAGGTAAACAAATAGAATACAAATGTTTATCTTGTGTAGATAGTTTAATAGGTCTACCTACTCTAACAGAACATTAATGAATTGATATTTATGAAAACTTTGAACAGGTTATAAGTATTCATGTAATATCTATTCAGAGATGCATGTAAACTTGGATGTTTCCTATATTCTACTTACGGGTTGAAGGGACCTGTATGCAGTTCTACATGCCCCTGGTTCTCAATGTTCTGGAACTGGACACTGAACCAAGAAGTGAAACCATGGAGTATGCCATCACGCTTTACATGGAATGCAAAGGGACCGCTCATTCTCTAAAAGACAGAAATTGTCACAATAGTTATTATAGAATGAAAAGAGGGGTTTGTTTTCTATCAGCAGCATTGGAGGGTTCTTGCCTCTACACTCACCGGCCACTTTATTATGTAAACCTGTTCAATTGCTTGGTATCACAAATTGCTAATCAACCAATCACATGGCAGCAACTCAATGCATTTAGGCATCTAGACGTAGTGAAGGCGACTTGCTGAAGTTCAAACCGAACATCAGAATGGAAGAAAGAGGATTTAATGACTTTGAACATGGCATGGTTGTTGGTGCAAGACGGCTGGTATGAATATTTCAACAACTGCTGATCTATTGAGATTTTCACGCACAACCATCTCTAAGGTTTACAGAGAAAGGTCAGAAAAATAGAAAATATCCAGTGAGCGGCAGTTGTGTGCACGAAAATGATTTGTTGAGGTCAGAGAAGAATGGGCAGACTGGTTCAAGATGATATAAAGGCAACAGTAACTCAAATAACCACTCGTTACAACCAAGGTATGCAGAATACCATCTCTGAATGCACAACATATCAAACTTTGAAGCAGATGGGCTACAGCAGCAGAAGACCACACCGGTTGCCATTCCTGTCAGCTAAGAGCAGGAAACGGAGTCTACAATTCACACAGGCTCACCAAAATTGGACAATAAAAAAACGTTGCCTGGTCTGATGAGTCTCGATTTCAGCTGCAACATTCAGAATTTGGCTTAAACAACATATAAGCATGGATCCATCCTGCCTTGCATCAATGGTTTAGGCTGCTGGTGTAATGGTGTGGGGGATATTTTCTTGACACACTTTGGGCCCCTTAGTATCAATTGAGCATTGTTTAAACGCCACGGCCTACCTGAGTATTGTTGCTGACCACGTCCATCCCTTTATGACTACAGTGTCCCCATCTTCTGATGGCTCCTTCCAGCAGGATAATGCACCATGTCACAAAGCTCAAATCATCTCAACACTGGTTTCATGAACATGACAATGAGGTCACTGTACTCCAATGGCCTCCACAGTCACCAGATTAGGAGATTCGCATCATGGATGTGCAGCCGACAAATCTGCAGCAACTGTGTGATGCTATCATGTCAATATGGACCAAAATCCCTGAGGAATGTTTCCAACACCTTGTTGAATCTATGTCACAAAGAATTAAGGCCGTACTGAAGGCAAAAGGGGGTCCAACCTGATACTAGCAAGGTGTATCTAATAAAGTGGCCAGTGAGTGTATCTTTACATGCACCAACTCCCTAAAGCTTAAGCCCCGGTTCACACATATGCGATGCGGGAACCAGCGCAATTCCAGTGCCAGTTCCCGCATCGCATCTCCCTCGCAGGCAGTTTACACTGCCCTCTGCGAACTGCTGCGATTATCAATACAAAAGTTAATGACACCCCCAGATCAGTTCGCAGATCGCAGTGTGAACTGTGAATTCAGACAGGAATCAGATCGCATGGTTGTTCAGTGCATTCAAATCAAGTAGGCCTTTGCTCTTCGTGGTTAATGGTAGATCTAATAGAGATTGTACAGTGTATGGTTGTTATTATGCTCTCCATGTTCGTACACCAACTTCCTCTCTGCCTCCTCCTCAGGGCCCCTCCCCAATTCTCCTTTTATATGGCCATTTCTGTTTCTTTCTGCTTTTGTTGTCATGTAGACTTTGGATGGCTTCCATCCACACACTGAACACACACATGGCATGCATTGATCTCTGAATGCACACAGGGGAGTATACACAGCCAAAAAACAAACTGAACACAATTAGCAGTAATACTTATTGTTGTGCTAAGCTTTGTTAGAACAGCATAGCAAATTACGATTTCTGGCCTTACTTTAGCATTGACATCCTTCTTCCTAATGCATTGATGTGTATATGTGACAAATATTCCTGCTATAAGTCTGTAAGTTGGTGAATGAGGTCTAGCGAAATTAGAGGTTTGATGAAAGCAACATGACTTTGCAAAGATGGCAATGTTTGTGCCATGGTTACAAATTATACAGTGGTGTGAAAAAGTGTTTGCCCCCTTCCTCATTTCCTGTTCCTTTGCATGTTTGTCACACTTAAGTGTTTCGGAACATCAAACCAATTTAAACAATAGTCAAGGACAACACAAGTAAACACAAAATGCAATTTGTAAATGAAGGTGTTTATTATTAAAGGTGAAAAAAAATCCAAACCATCATGGCCCTGTGTGAAAAAGTGATTGCCCCCCTTGTTAAAACATACTATAACTGTGGTTGTCCACACCTGAGTTCAATTTCTCTAGCCACACCCAGGCCTGATTATTGCCACACCTGTTCACAATCAAGGCATCACTTAAATAGGAGCTGCTTGACACAGTAAAGTCCACCAGAAGATCCTTAAAAGCTACACATCATGACGAGACCCAAAGAAATTCAGGAACAATTGAGAAAGAAAGTAATTGAGATCTATCAGTCTGGAAAGGGTTATAAAGCCATTTCCAAAGCTTTGGGAATCCAGCGAACCACAGTGAGAGCCATTATCCACAAATGGCGAAGACATGGAACAGTGGTGAACCTTCCCAGGAGTGGCCGGCCGTCCAAAATTACCCCAAGAGCGCAGCGACGACTCATCCAAGAGGTCACAAAAGACCCCACAACAACGTCCAAGGAACTGCAGGCCTCACTTGCCTCAGTTAAGGTCAGCGTTCATGCCTCCACCATCAGGAAAAGACTGGGCAAAAATGGCCTGCATGGCAGAGTTCCAACGAGAAAACCACTGCTGAGCAAAAAGAACATCAAAGCTCGTCTCAATTTCTCCACAACACATCTTGATGATCCCCAAGACTTTTGGGACAACATTCTGTGGACCGATGAGACAAAAGTGGAACTCTTTGGAAGGTGTGTGTCCAAGTATATCTGGCGTAGAAGGAACACTGCATTTCAGAAAAAGAACATTATACCAACAGTAAAATATGGTGGTGGTAGTGTGATGGTCTGGGGCTGTTTTGCTGCTTCAGGACCTGGAAGACTTGCCGTGATAAAAGGAACTATGAATTCTGCTGTCTACCAAGAGATCCTGAAGGAGAATGTCCGACCATCTGTTCGTGTACTCAAGCTGAAACGAACTTGGGTTCTGCAGCAGGACAATGATCCTAAAACACACCAGCAAGTCCACCACCGAATGGCTGAAGAAAAACAAAATGAAGACTTTGGAGTGGCCTAGCCAAAGTCCTGACCTGAATCCTATTGAGATGTTGTGGTATGACCTTAAAAAGGCCGTTCATGCTCGAAAACCCTCTAATGTAACTGAATTAGGACAATTCTGCAAAGATGAGTGGGCCAAAATTCCTCCAGGACGCTGTAAAAGCCTCATTGCACGTTATCGCAAACGCTTGGTTGCAGTTGTTGCTGCTAAGGGTGGCCCAACGAGTTATTAGGTTTAGGGGGCAATCACTTTTTCACACAGGGCCATGATGGTTTGGATTTTTTTTCACCTTTAATAATAAACACCTTCATTTACAAATTGCATTTTGTGTTTACTTGTGTTGTCCTTGACTATTGTTTAAATTGGTTTGATGTTCCGAAACACTTAAGTGTGACAAACATGCAAAGGAACAGGAAATGAGGAAGGGGGCAAACACTTTTTCACACCACTGTAAGTCTACAGCAATATTACTTCAAGTTAGCAGATTCAAAACGTGAAGCTATTTCAATGGTCCTATGAATGCTGTGTAAAAGAAAGTAGCATGCTGTAGTCAGATGTCTGCTATCTCAGTTATTTTTTACAATTTTTTTATTTTTAAATCAGGTAAACTTTATTAAATAAAATGCCATATACTACTAGGGCTGAAACAACTAATCGATTATGAAATTAATCGATTACTATTTTCATAATCGATTAATCAGCCAGTAACATAATGGGGTTAAAAAAAAACTAAAATGAGCCCTTTATAGTACAAAAAGAGCAAATAATTGCTACTGTAAATATTACTTTCACAGTTCTACAGTAAAAAAAAAAATGAACCCCTTACAGTAGTGATTATCTGCTTTTTTTTTGTACTGTAAAGGGCTAATTTTTTTTTTTTAACCCCATTATGTTAAACATCTCAGGCCTGGTTCACACTATGTGTTTTTTGGTGCTTTTTGCAGAAACGCACTACAGTTTATTTACATGGTTTCCTATGGGACACGTTCACATCTAGGCTTTTTTTCAGCCGCTGCTGTTTGGAAAGGGTCAGGGACTTTTTTTAACGCAAAACTGTGCTTTTTTGGTTCAATATACTTCAATGGAGAAGCTGCACAAAAGCACGTAATGCGTTTTTGCAGCAATTTGTGTTTTTTAATCTTCCCAACAACAAATTGGCCAAAAAAAGTATATTTCTTCTGTCTTTTTATTTTCTCAGAGTGGATTAAATATTTTGCTCCCTAACCATATAGTTATTTATAATTACCACTGCATAGAGATATTTAAAAATAAATTTCCTTTTTTTTAAACTTTACATATTAACTAAATTATATACCACACTTTTTTTTTTTTTAAGGTTATTAACCGATTATTCGAAATAATAATCGGCCAACTAATCGATTATGAAAATAATTGTTAGTTGCAGCCCTATACACTACAAACATTTAGGAGTACCAACCCCATGAAGATGGCATTAAAATATATCTAAAATACTCGTCACACAATTTCTGGGAATCAATACACCTCAACAGCAGCTGTTCACACACATAATCTTTACCGTTTGGCCAGCTTTATTCTGTGCAAGCTGGTAAACACTGATCAAAATTCAATCAGGATGTGGCCATTCCTGCTCAACGGAAGTTGATAGTTTAATCAACTTTTGTTGGAGACAAGCTGGAAAATGGTTTGTCAAATCAGCAGCTGCAGTGTATTGTGACAGCCGATCTCTCCATCCACTTCATTTGTGCGACGAGGAATCTGGGTTTTTTTCATTCAACCTCCTGGCTGAACCAAAAAAAAACATCCACTTGTCTATTAATACAACCCTTCAACAATTTAAAGGAGTTGTAAAGGCAGAAGTTTTTTTATCCTAATGCATTCTATGCAATTAGCAGTAATACTTATTGTTGTGCTAAGCTTTGTTAGAACAGCATAGCAAATTACTATTTCTGGCCTTACTTTAGCATTGACCTCCTCCTTCGTAATGCATTGATGTATATGTGTGACAAATTTTCCTGCTATAAGTTGGTGAAAGAGGTCTAGCGAAATTAGAGGTTTGATGAAAGCCGCGGTCAATCAAAGTCAGTCAGCCAATCAGGGGAGAGAGGGGGCTGGTCGGGGCTCTGTGTCTGAATGGACACACAGAGCTGTGACTTGGCTCCAGTGCCCCCATAGGAAGCTGCTGACTGTGGGGGCACTCGATAGGAGGGAGGGGCTAAGAGCAGCCAAGAGGGACTCGAGAAGAGGAGGATCCAGGCTGCCCTGTGCAAAACCAACTGCACAGAGCAGGTAAGTATAACATGTTTTTTTTATATATATATATATATACAGTGGTGTGAAAAAGTGTTTGCCCCCTTCCTCATTTCCTGTTCCTTTGCATGTTTGTCACACTTAAGTGTTTCGGAACATCAAACCAATTTAAACAATAGTCAAGGACAACACAAGTAAACACAAAATGCAATTTGTAAATGAAGGTGTTTATTATTAAAGGTGAAAAAAAATCCAAACCATCATGGCCCTGTGTGAAAAAGTGATTGCCCCCTAAACCTAATAACTGGTTGGGCCACCCTTAGCAGCAACAACTGCAACCAAGCGTTTGCGATAACGTGCAATGAGGCTTTTACAGCGTCCTGGAGGAATTTTGGCCCACTCATCTTTGCAGAATTGTCCTAATTCAGTTACATTAGAGGGTTTTCGAGCATGAACGGCCTTTTTAAGGTCATACCACAACATCTCAATAGGATTCAGGTCAGGACTTTGGCTAGGCCACTCCAAAGTCTTCATTTTGTTTTTCTTCAGCCATTCGGTGGTGGACTTGCTGGTGTGTTTAGGATCATTGTCCTGCTGCAGAACCCAAGTTCGTTTCAGCTTGAGTACACGAACAGATGGTCGGACATTCTCCTTCAGGATCTCTTAGTAGACAGCAGAATTCATAGTTCCTTTTATCACGGCAAGTCTTCCAGGTCCTGAAGCAGCAAAACAGCCCCAGACCATCACACTACCACCACCATATTTTACTGTTGGTATAATGTTCTTTTTCTGAAATGCAGTGCTCCTTCTACGCCAGATATACTTGGACACACACCTTCCAAAGAGTTCCACTTTTGTCTCATCGGTCCACAGAATGTTGTCCCAAAAGTCTTGGGGATCATCAAGATGTGTTGTGGAGAAATTGAGACGAGCTTTGATGTTCTTTTTGCTCAGCAGTGGTTTTCTCCTTGGAACTCTGCCATGCAGGCCATTTTTGCCCAGTCTTTTCCTGATGGTGGAGGCATGAACGCTGACCTTAACTGAGGCAAGGGAGGCCTGCAGTTTCTTGGACGTTGTTGTGGGGTCTTTTGTGACCTCTTGGATGAGTCGTCGCTGCGCTCTTGGGGTAATTTTGGGCGGCCGGCCACTCCTGGGAAGGTTCACCACTGTTCCATGTCTTCGCCATTTGTGGATAATGGCTCTCACTGTGGTTCGCTGGATTCCCAAAGCTTTGGAAATGGCTTTATAACCCTTTCCAGACTGATAGATCTCAATTACTTTCTTTCTCAATTGTTCCTGAATTTCTTTGGGTCTCGGCATGATGTGTAGCTTTTAAGGATCTTCTGGTGGACCTTACTGTGTCAAGCAGCTCCTATTTAAGTGATGCCTTGATTGTGAACAGGTGTGGCAATAATCAGGCCTGGGTGTGGCTAGAGAAATTGAACTCAGGTGTGGACAACCACAGTTATAGTATGTTTTAACAAGGGGGGCAATCACTTTTTCACACAGGGCCATGATGGTTTGGATTTTTTTTCACCTTTAATAATAAACACCTTCATTTACAAATTGCATTTTGTGTTTACTTGTGTTGTCCTTGACTATTGTTTAAATTGGTTTGATGTTCCGAAACACTTAAGTGTGACAAACATGCAAAGGAACAGGAAATGAGGAAGGGGGCAAACACTTTTTCACACCACTGTGTATATATATATATATATATATATATATATATATATAGGCCTTGTGGGAAGTCTAACAACATTCTGACATTTAGTTCTTGCCTTAATTAGGATTGTGGTTTAAAGCAAAAATGATACTCACCTCAAGCTCCTCAATTTTGAGAGTCTTCATATTTATGTTCAGCAAGACGCAGGGCTCAGACAGACAATCCTCAGGATTTAGCACATAGTCAGGTTTTGGTTTTGCCAGGAACTCTTCTACAGCCATAGACCTGCAATAGAAATACAATCTCATACCAAAGATTGCCACTGTATTTAGCCAGTTCTAAACTATAATTTACAAGCATTGTGCAGGCACAATAATTTCTGTTTAGAGGTTTCATCCTTTCGCTCTGGCAGCATCCTGCATCTTTTAGGCCTGAAGATTAGGTAAACCCACCAAACATTTTCTGAAAACAGAGACCCTGTAGAATAAAATGATGGTAGTACCAAATGTTTATGCCATATGATATTAGCACAGTGATTTACCAAGCACACATTTTTCAGTAAAATACACTTATGTTAATTTTAAAGCAATGCATTACCCATTTTGATGATAAAATATAAAAGATGAGGTTGCGCAGAGTAAACAGACAGCAAACATATCAAGCCTTAAAATTGCGTGCACTTGTGAAACACTAACTTCAGCACCCAAAGTTTTTCATAGGCAACACTTAAAAAGCCTCCAAGTCATCAGTTTAGAGTTAACTGTGAATAATGAATTTAGTATGTAAGCACCCCTGACACGTGTGTCTATGTTTGTATGTATGTGGGGGAGCATGGCAAGTTGGCAGGGCTTAAGTGGTTGGGTGTAAATCTTTATTTTTTACATTTCCCCCTTTGTGATAGCATTTTGAAAGTTCTCTATTAGACCCCTGATGTCACACCTGCCTTCCACTGAAAGTGATAATAACCCCTTGGCGCCAGTTACTGCCAGCCTTTAAAAAGGGTTTGCCATGATGGGAGGCAGAGCTTATGGCCACGTGACCGCCATGATTGGCTCTCACGGCGGTGACATGATCAGAAAATTCCCAAATTGCAAACGGAGATCGGGAACTTTACGTGAGCCACCGGTCACTGTGTCGGGAGCATGCAAAGCGGCGCTCTTAGCACAGAACTGTTGGCGCTATTGCACACAAATATGTGGCCGCTCTGCGCCAAGGCCCGGCCATTGAGAGGCCATATATTTGCGTGCGCTCCGCGACAAGAGGTTAAAAGGTAATTTTTTTATTTTTTTTAAACTACAAAGATGTCATACTTACCTGTTTTATAAAATCGTTTTACACAGAGCAGCCCAAATCCTCCTCTTCTTGGGTCCCCTGTCGGCACTCTGGGATCCTCCCCCCTGCTGAGTGCCCCCATAGCAAGTGACTTGCTGTGAAGGCACTCATGCATGCTCGTTCTCAAGCCCCACTGTGTGTATCCATAAGGCTCCTCACTGGCCAAAGGCTCCTGCTTCTGTGTCTGAGCCAATGAGGGAAAGAGCCAGGAGAGCAGCAGCTCTCGTGCACATTGCTGGATCGAGATCAGGATTAGGTATTGGGGAGAGGGGGAGCTACTTAATGAAGGTTTTTTACCTTCATGCATAGAATGCATGAAGGTAAAAAACCTTCAGCCTTTAAAAGCACTTGAGACTACTGGAGTGCAGGCCAGGCTCCAGTAGCTTCTTTGCCAGCCATGGCGGACAGGAAAAGTGACAGCTGAAATCTAGCTAGGGGAGATCAGAGAACAAATGTTTGCAGATCTCCTTCCCCTATCTGGTGGCACACGGTCAGCTTGACAAATGTACAGGCACTCCTGGCTGCTGTAGCTGTCCTGTGTTCTCTGAACGCTTTCCATGTTATATCAAAGAGGCTATTTAGCGACCTAGTTCTTATCATGGACTGCAGAATGATTTGCCTTTGGAGTGGTTGAGTAGTTAATCAAAAGACACTGGACAAGGCTGACCACCCTCAGTCCACACAAAAAAAAAAAAAAAGCCTGGTGGGGTTAGCCCACAATGCGGCCTATGAACTAAGTGCATTTATGGCAAATCAACAGGCATTTTCCTGTACTTGCAGTGTCTTTAAAATAAAACATGGGGCATGTGCATGTATTGCAAAGATGTACTGCATATTTCTTTCTTTTTTTTTATTGACAATTTTTATTAACATTTTCTTTCAGAAAAGTCAACAGAGGAGATCATATATGGTCCACAACAGACCAACAAAAGTATAGGTCTGAAGTGAATGCATGAGTAATAAGAGCATGCATATTTTTTCTAAAGCCTCCATTTACACTTGGCATTTTGCGATTGAGGCAGAATCCCTGTTATTCTGCCCGCAATCTCAAAATGCACTACAATCGCAAAACGTAGGTTTCAGGTGCCATTATTTTAAATGGCACCTAAAATGTTTTGCCCCTATTGTTGCATGGCAAATCGCACCCCGTAAAGCTTGCCGCCCAAAAGAAGCTCCTGCTCCTTTTTGGGGGACAAGCTTCACACCATATGATTTGCCGCGATTGCCGTGTGATGAATAGTGGCAAAACCGCACCGCTTTTTAGATTCCATTAAAAATAATGGCACCTGACCCTTTTGTGATTGTAGTGTTATTTAGGCAATGATCCCAAAAAGCCAAGTGTGAATTTGTGAAGTGTTCATTGAAGGGCACAGGAATCCAGAGAACATTGGCTTATGCGCCCATCTTCTGAAGATTTGGCATACAAAACAATTGTGACCAGTCTATTATAACCCCTCATACTCCCAGGATGCTTTAGTTCTTATTAGTGTCTAGGAGGATGGATGACTTTGCTCTGCAGAAAAGTCTAACCGTCTTTGCTAGCCATTTTTTTCTTTAATCAAGATTCCTTTACAAGCTGCTTGAGCTGGTCTCTATACGCAGCTATTTGGATCAGCATTTCCTCAGCAACAGCTTCAGATGATACCCAGACTTCATTGGACTGGACAATTGCGGAGCTAACCCTTGGGCACTGGGCTCTGCCTTGTATGGATTTGCATACCGGATTATACTGTGTTAGTTAACTGTTGAGCTCTTTACGGGTCCCAAATGCTCAAAGTAATATTTAAAAAAATAGTTTTTTACATAGTGTAAAACGCTAATACAAACTTTTGTCAGAACTATTGGGGTTAAAAAGAATTCCTAAGGCCTCCGTAATATATATTTTATGAACAACTCAGAAGCCATCTTGTTTAACCACTTCAGCCCCGGAAGATTTTACCCCCTTCCTGACCAGAGCACAATTTACAATTTGGCACTGCGTTGCTTTAACTGACAATTGCATGGTCATGCAATGCTGTACCCAAACAAAATTTGCGTCCTTTTTTCCCCCACAAATAGAGATTTATTTTGGTGGTATTTGATCACCTCTGCGTTTTTTACTTTTTGCGCTATAAACATGCCCTGGTCCAGATCTATGAGGAAATACCCCAGGACACCATCTGTCATCTCTTAAGGAACATGCCCTGACGTCAGCCATGCATACAAGCATGTGGGGGCCATACAAACTACTGAGTACCATTTTGGAGTTGCTGCAATGAAATTTCTGCAAAATGGACTAGCCTGCTGCATCATTTATTCACTTTGATTTTTGAGGTGTCTTTAAATTCAGCCCATCCTTTCGTTCCTAACACATTACACAGTCCATATCAGTGGGGGTATCCAGCATGATATTTTTCCCCATTGAGATCTAATGTGTTTTCAAAGTGTTCCTTTAATTTTTTTGAGCAGTGTATATTTTTAGAAGCGATTTTGTTCTACATATCTTACACGCCTGAAAAAAAAATAAAAAAAATAAAAAACTATACTTCTGAAACGCGTTAGTTGATTCTGCTTGACTGGTCGCTGCCTGACCACCACAATGTCAACAGAAGTTGTGGAAAATTATTCACGTACACGTTTTGCTTTTAGTTGCCATAATATTACACTAGTCAAATTGCTTTTAATATTTGTCTATTACTTTAATAAAGTTTGTATTGAGGTTTTACACAATGCAAAAATAAAGTTTGTTTAGTATTACTTTAAACATCTGGGCCCTTAAAGTGCCGTAGGGTTTTTTCTTTTTGCTTTACATTAATTTGGGATGATGGCTTAATCATTCCCTGACTATACCTCTAACCACAGTAGGGACCAGAACCATGGCACAGTCACAGCATTAGCAGCCTCTGAGCCTTCAGGCTGGAGTGACTAAGCCCCCAGCTCCCTAACCAACAATCCTACACCCGGGGAGTTGCAGGCTATTGCTATTACTCCTAGACCTAAAGAGAAAGTCTTGGCTCTTAA
Source organism: Lithobates sylvaticus (assembly GCA_028564925.1). Classification (NCBI taxonomy): domain Eukaryota; kingdom Metazoa; phylum Chordata; class Amphibia; order Anura; family Ranidae; genus Lithobates; species Lithobates sylvaticus. Next base: position 89,013,637 of record CM053031.1, read on the forward strand.
TGAAGCAGTCTGGTAGATTCCATGCACTGACTTTCGATATCTGAGATCAAAGATGGCACCCTTTGGGTTTTGGAAGTGTAAACAGTTTGGAGTAAACTGGGAAATTACATCTCAGTCTAAAAGACCCTAGAGGGCTAAATTGGAGACTTATTAATCTGTGCAGAGACAATGGAAGGTTGGAGGTGAGAAACTGAGAAGATGGCAGAGAGCGAACTCCAGTTTGTAGCCCTGGAATACCACCTCCTGCACCCAAACATCTAAGACACAAGCTGTCCCAGTTTTCACAAAGGTTATTAGATATATTCCACTCTGGAAAGTAGGGGGCACCATCATACCTGAGGATGTTGCAAACTTTGAGTGGCAGACCTTGTGGAGGGACTGAATAAGCCAAGCTTATGGGATCCTAAATGTGAAGGATGCAGGAGTGAAGAAACTTACAGGACATTTCTAAACAAACAGGGAAAAGGCTTTGCAGTCTGATCCTCAGGCTTCTGGTGAGTAAAATGGGTACTCTTACCACCAAATGCATCCTTGATAATGGAATCAAGAGTAGATTCAAAGGGATGTTGTTCTTCGTGGATCAAACTCATCTTACACACAGTTTTCCAAGTCCAGAACTTTATACAAGATGCCATCAAGAGCTGAGGGATTAAGTGGTGAGATCTCTCTTAAAAGAGATTATGATGTCAGCTATGGTTTGGCAAAGTAAAAATCACAGCCAGGATAGGGTGAAAGGCTGGACATGCTAGCGAGAGGTCTAGAGAAGAGCAATCAAATGCAGAGATAAACTGGGTCTTTAACCACTTGATTACAAGCCTGTCATACCCCTTCGTTACCAGACCATTTTTCAGTGCTGTGATGTTTCATCCAACTATTGCAACATTGTACCCAAATTAAGTTTATTCAGGGTGTTTATAATCTCCGTGAAGAAAATAGAAATGTGGTTGAAAGTCTTGTGGCCTTGGGAGCTAAAAGGTTCAAATATAGGATATAGTATGTGCAGAAGCAACAGGCCAATCCTCTGTTTTCAAAGTGGTACATGCCGCATTAATAACAACCAAAACAATCTCTTTTTATTTTAAGTAACAGTGGACTGTGCCTTCCCAGGGGAAAGCTCATCAGTCAAAAACTGGAGAAACTTAGAATCACACATTCTCAGAGGCTGATGGCTCAGAAGCCACCAAGGACACATGAAAATCAGATAGAGAATTTGCAAAAGGTGCAGGAGTGTGCTTGTGTCATCTGTGGTCACAGTCAGCAAATAACTGGTTGATTTGGGCCAGTCGTACATGACTATAGTAAAAACCTCAGCCAAAATGGCGGAGAAGCTGGCCACACCAGACAGAGCTGAAGAGTACTCTTATGACGTAATAGATTTTAGGAGCAGAGAGCAAATTGATTTCAGTCTGCACACATCAACACCATAAGTGTGCTGTGAGCAGCTCCCAGGCCATTAGTAGAGTGTGAGCTGGGGGCACCCAGAACAGTACCCCCCAGCCGTGCCTAGAATCAGACATGTTGCGACAATGTGGCAGTAATGCAGCGTAAGGCTTAAAGGATAAGGATTTACCTTTGGGAATATGTTGCATGTCCCACCTGTTTTTTTCAATGCTACAGCCGCTGCCCAATCCGTACCCCCCCCCCCCCCCATTTATTTTTTTTAAAGTAAACTTATCCTATAAGAGGCAAGCCTTCAGGTACTTACCAAAGCAGGATAGCTGGTAGCAGGTGAGGATTGGAAGGCAAGAAATGACCAAAGTCACTGTATGCAAGCAGCAGAAACAGATCAAAGATGCACGTGGCTCTTTGTAAGCAGGGTCAGCAGTGGAAATACACTGTCTCACAGAGTTAATCATTTTACTATGGAAACCAGTAGAAAGCAGGAGATTTTAAAGGCACTCAGCGACCTCTGTGGTTGAAGTGGTTCCCGATGTTGGTCTCAACCAGCCTACATACAAAGTGGGCCTTCAGAGAAAGGGCAAGCCTGAAACAATGCAAATTGCTCTAAACCTGAAAAGTGTTCTGCTGCTAACTTACCAGCAAAGAGTCTGCAAAGTGCCCTATAAGGAACCCAGTGAGGGAACCCATTTCCAAGCTAGCCCCACAACATCTGATCCAGCAGGTTCCAGATGTCTCACTTCAAAAGCCAGGCTAAGGATGGCTAGCCAGAATGCTGCAGTCAAAGGAAAAAAACTGTAGAGAATTATGAATCCTGTGTCAGGTAAGGCCTCATTCACACAGATGGAGCTGTCCATTTTCCCAAGCAAACACCCCCTCCCCCCAGAATCCACAGGTTTTTCTATGCAGGGGCATGCAGGAAGCCTGGTAAAATCATTTACTGGCAGTTGGCTGCAAGGACCTGCACAGACTTCCACACACATCTTAGAGGGCACCTCAGTGAAAGGTCTGATGTGCAGACAGACCACATGTGGAGAGAGTCGCCCAAGTCACTCCAGCCAGCGGCCTGTCATTGATATCAACAGGCTGCCTGCACGCCTCTGCATGGGAAAACCTGTGTATCCCGGGCAGCTAAATATGGCCCTCCAAATGGATGTCAGGATTGGTACATCCATGTGAAAGAGGCCTAAAACAAACAAACATACTTGTATTTCAATACTGTATTCAACCAATTGTTATAAGTTTTTGGCAAGTAATTCATACACAGGGTAGACAGGTTTGTGGGGAAGAATATTAGGGTTACATACAGTCACACATACTTTAACATCTTGAAGTCGAGCCCATAGGCAGAGTCCCAGAAGAGAACCTTGGTGGCATATTCCTTCTCTGCACTGCATGGAACCATGTGAATAGATGCAGTACTCGGCCACATTATTCCATCCTCTTCCAGCCACAGGTCACGAGCTAGAAGAACGGATTCCAACATGAATTCAAACTGCAGATGAAAATAAAACATGAAATGAGAGAGCACAACTAAAAGGAAGACAAGCTATGTGATAGACTAGAATGTACTAATCAGGGCAGGGGTGGCCAAGGAGGTCAAACCAAGGAGTTAGCTGGATCATAAAAGAGGCACTGTGGTCTTTATTAATTCACATGGATTAAATCTATTATTCAACATGTTTTAAATAGTTTTTAGAACTTAATAGACAGAGTAGCCCTTTATGTTTTTTATAGTTCACATATTACACTACATCTACTGTAATAGTGCAAAGTAGCAGTGCAATTTGACTATACCCCTTTAGGTACAGAGGAAGAAAACTGAACAGAGAAACTGTGTTTGTAGTATTACAAGCATTCGGTATTTGCACAGAGAGTATCTGTACAGAATCGCTTTCACCAATTAAAGATTTATTTCTAACATCTTGGTGTTAGAGAGACTAGGCGGTGTGGTCAAACCTTAGGGGCTCAGTAGGGTTGGGGACCTGCATAGGTCTCCATTTTGTCTATAACTGATGGTTATGTGGGTATGTAGGGGGGCCACTCAAAAAAAAAGGGGGATCTTTAACATTCCTGTATAATCCTTTTTTTTTTTAATACAGTGCAAAACACAGGTCTTCAAATAAGAAGGTGCAGCAAATAACCCATCTGTTATGATTGAAGACATGTGTCTTGTACCGCGTGATAAAGGAAAACATTTGACCGGGTAAACTGGCAATTCTTAAAGCTATCATTGAAACATACAGTATCTCACAAAAGTGAGTACACCCCTCACATTTTTGTAACTATTTTATTATATCTTTTCATGTGACAACACTATAGAAATTACACTTTTCTACAACATAAAGTAGTGAGTGTGCAGCTTGTATAACAGTGTACATTTGTTGTCCCCTCAAAATAACTCAACACACAGCCATTAATGTCTAAACCGCTGGCAATAAAAGTGAATACACAACTTTACAGTGCAAATATTGATGCGACTTTGGATGAGAACGACTTTGTTGCGACTCTGGCTTTGATCAATGTGATTGTTTGAGCTCTACAAAGTCGCACACAAGTCACATGTATATCATGCAGGTGCGACTTTCATGTGTTTACTTTCAGGGTTTACATTGAAGTCTATGGCCCTCAAGTCACATTAAAGTTGGACCAAAGTAAAGTCACTGGGACTTTAAGTTGCACAGATATGAAAGGTACTCATTGTGAAACATGGAAAAATCGCATGGCAAGTCGCACAACTGTGAATTGGGCCTTAAACCATCAAATGGCTTGTGTCATAACTGACCACGTGCAGCATCATGGCAGTTGGAGATCAGAGACCAAGATGGCAGCTTCCTTGGTTGAAAACGATAGGAGGGTTTAGTTCCAGAAAAAAAAAAAAATCTAATATCTGTGGTAACATTACCGCTGCACTGTAGGACATCTATAAAGAAGACCTCATATACTGACACATATAAAAAGGTGGAACAAAACCACCTACACCTGGTTTGGGAGAAACAGTATATTAAAAAAAAAAAAAAACTGGATGAGAGAGTCCAAGATAATTTTAAATGTTGGTAAAAAAAAAAGTCCCATTAAAAAAACTGGCAAAGGATTTTTTGTAATTCTATATATCCAGTTCTAAGATTTATACAGCTCTGTCACAAAGCACAGGTTTGTATGGCAGGGCAAGAAACCTGATTTGTCTGCTGCGGTTAAGTAACACTTTCAGGTCTTGTTGCTTTCCTATTTTGTGACTGGACATTGGGAACAGAAGCAGCAGACTGACAAGCTCTGTCACTCTGTTCCCTCCTCCCATTAGCATTCTACTGGTAAGCTCATGATTAGTTACTTGAATTCATTGAATGATGTATTAATGAATAAAGAGTTGCAATAATATGGATCTTTTTATCTGCTTGTGCAGCTTTAACCAAAATGATGTTGTTATTGTTTTAGGGCAGCCCTGAATTAATCTGGGTTCCAGCATAGTAAAGTATCTAAACTAAAGGTGGGACCTAAACAGGCGTTGATGTCATGACCTCCTCTTTTGTTGTCACGTTCTGCTCTTGGTAGAAAGCTTAAAAAAAAATTGAACTTGGGGCACTAGGCAAGATAAGCATCAACTGACCTCTTTTAAGCGGTTCTGCACACACTTCATTTAGTAAATCTCTTTGCCTTCCAAATCAGGCAAAGAGTACTAAATGGCGTGTTTTTTTTTTTTCACTTACCTTGTAATTGCTGCTCTGTCTCTTCGGGGGTGGGCGGGGTCTGTGCGTCGATCCTCGTCATGCCGCACTGTCTCCTGGGATCTGGTGTCATTGATCCCAGGAGTCAGTGCGGACATCCGCCGAAATCTTGCGAGATTTCGGCAGGAGCCCCGTAAATCTTGCGAGATTTCAGCGGATGTGGCCGAAATCTCGCGAGATTTCGGCGAACATGAGGCTTGCTGCAGCGCTACACTTTGCCGTTACTGCGCACGCGTGAGATCGGCGCAATAACGGCAGTGCATGCTGGGCCAGCTGAAGAACAGCAACCAGGAAGAAGGTGCCTGTGTGGTTTCACATGCCCACAGGCAAGATGGCACCCAGCAGCAGCATTTTTTATAAGTGTTTTTATGTGACAAAAAACGGCAGCAGTTCGCTTGCAAAACGGAACACGTGAGTGATGAATTTACATCTCCTAATCCTTCTTATTGTACAAAAAAAAAAAAATAAAAAATAAAAAAACATTACAGACAGTGTCACCCGCTTTAAAAATAAATTCCCAAACTTAGGTGTCTACTGTAATTTCTTAGCCCTGCTCACTGGTATTTAGACAGTTCTAATGATCTACTAATCACCAGGAACCGTATTAAGTGCAGAGAATAAAGAATAATGATTTAAAGATTAGGGGCAAAAATAAAAAATAAGGTCGTAAAAAAAATGAAAGTACTATCATACCACCAAACAGGTTCCCATCCACTCAGACACAAGGACATCCACTCTGGATGGTATTTTCAATTCTTCTGCCCTCTGACGTATAACCTTAACTATTCCTGAGAATCCATTTTCTTCAACTAACCTACTTGTTTGTTCAGCAATATCACTTGCTTCTACCGCATACACCTGTGAAGAAAATGCTGTTTTTATTTTTGCAAACACAGACAGGTAACATCAATTTATGCCTCTTTCATTGAGGGATACAGGATTCTGGAAACAAAAATTTTGGGACATTAAATATCAGTGATATAATCAAAATGTGAAAATACTACAAAATAAATATAAAAACAATATAATAATTATAATTAAAATAAAAATATTTTGTACTATTTTCACGTTTGATTATATATTACTTGCAGATATATGATTGTCCACTGCATAGTAGCAGTGGTTGCGCTACTGTGGAAATGATTATTGGTTGGTACACTAATATTAATGTCACAAAAAACATTTTTGGGATTTTAATAATTTAAAGTAGCAGCACTGAAGTATATAATACTATAGGTGATTTTTGGAATCCTGAGCGCAGCGAAACACACAAAATAACTTTTATTTATTTAATTTTTGTTTTGCATTTAAACATGTTTATATAATTTAAACAACATTTTTGTGATCTGTTAGCATGCTTCACTTTGTCAGACAGCTTCTATTTATGCGATTGATTCAACAGGTCTGGCAGTAATCAGGCCTGATTGTGGCAAGTGAAATTTAACTCAGCTTTCAAAAAAATTGTGGTTAATCACAGTTCATTTAGGATTCAGCATGGGAGGGGGCAATTACTTTTTCACATAGGGCCAGGCAGGTTTTAACAGCTTTTTTTCCCTTAATAAATGAAATAATAATAAAAAAAATGCATCTTGGATTTACTCGGGTTATTCTTGTGTAATATAAAAATTTGTTTGATCTGAAAAGTGTGAGAAATATGAAAAAAAAAAAAAAAAAGGGAAGGGGGCAAACACTTTTTCACGCAACTGTATGTATGTGTGTGTATATATATTTATTTATTTAATACATAAAATGTTTGGGGGTTCTGAGTGATTTTCTAGCAAAAAAAAATATGATTATTACATGTAGGAGAGAAGTGTCAGAATTGGGTGGCAAGTGGTTCATTACCATAATATAATATACAAATAATTATTATATATTGTTTTTAAGGTAATTTACAATTTTTTCAAAAACTGTACACAAGCAGGTGGCTTAACGGACAAATTACTGAAGTTTGAAGTTATAACTTCAAACCAGTAATTTCACAGTAAATAGATAAATAAATTATCTTATAATCAAGCTAAATCATATTATGCTATACGTTTCTAACAGTACATTTTCAACAGCAGCAGATTCTCCCTCTTAACTGTGTGAGAAAAACATGGGATCGTGGGTAAATCTTATACCCATAAACCCATGTTTTTTCCTTGTAGATAAGACGGCTGGGCCGGAAGGGAGCATTTGTCTTTTAGACACATGCATCTTCTATGACACTGCAGTGAGAGGCGTGCCTCCACTGCAGAATTTTTACTGGACAGCTGTGGCTAATGATACTTTACCATTGGCCCAAGACTCCAAATTGTCCATTGATCCCAGTGCCTCTGACAAGAAGTGAGGAGAGGCACTGTGAGCTCAACCTCTCAGTCTGCTGCAAACAGAGCGTGCCAGCTTGTATTTAAACTGTCTTTTCTGTATGTAGCTTCTGACAGGGTGTACAAGGAGCCCCGTATCTCTGGAAACCATAGGTCATAGGAGCCCCACATTTTTGGGGTTTCTGTGACCTCAGGTCGTCATGCTATGACCCTCCAAGCTCAATTTTTTTTTTATAATGTTCATGGCAGGTGAGGCTTGTCTTGCATACACACGGTCACACAAAAGTTCTCTGAACTTTCGACCGTCAAGAAAGCGGTGACGTATAACACTACGGAAGTTCAACGCTTCAGAGCATGCCTTGAATTATTTCCGAGCATGCATGATTTTTTGCGCGTCCGAATTGCATACATACGATTGCATTTTCACATAGGAACTTTTCCCGACCGTAAAATAGAGAACCTGCTCTCAATCTTTTGTTGGCTGGAATTCCGCCAGCAAAAGACCGATGGAGCATACACACGGTCGCATTTTCCAACAAAAAGCTCTCATCTGAGTTTTGCTGGCGGCATTTCCGATCGTCTGTACGCGGCATTAGACCCTGTGAGCTGATGTTATAGCACATAAAAAGACGACCTTGCACATAAGGAGCAACAAGGGAATCTTTCGGAAAGGTTCAAAGGGGTCAAAGGGGTTCAAAGGGGTCAAAACCAAATAAGATCCTCAAGGAGACCCGCTAATATGGAACAATTCATGTGACACCCTGCACAAAGAGAAAAACGAGACAAAATGGGTTTCTGAAACCGAATGGCAAAAGCTTGGATCTGTCCCCTAATGGCACTTAAAGCCAGAAAAATACTTGCAGCAGAGAAAAGCGAAAATGCGTCTAAAATGATTCATACCACACTCTTCATACCACACAGAATTCCCAGAATGTCCTCAACCTTTATTCTGCACAAGAAAGAAACCGTATTGGAGGAAAGGCATAGATTAGGCAAAGGAATATTTTGAGAGCGCTTGGAGCAGTGTCACCAAAGAATGGGTAAATAGCCGGAATTAATAAGTTATAGAGAATTAGATGCACTGTGAAATTTACAAAGTAAAAAACTCAGACGAGTTATAAAAGAGGGGAGTCCTTATTAAAAGGTAGTCCAAAAAGTCCTGGGGTGTACCCGGTATATGGGGTCCCGTAGCAATCACTTTTTTTAGCAGAAAGCTATCGGAGTAGAAGATGACTCTATGGAGATGTGAAGGGAAGAGGAGAGAGCAGCGCCAATCGAAGTGTAGCGTTTTTTAAAAAGACAGGTTTATTGAAGATAATTCACTCAGATTTAAGTGAAGGATAAGGCACGTTGGGTAGTCACAACCACGCTGGTCACCTTCAATGTCCGAAGGAGAAACTGCAGTCTGTGCTGTAGACAATCCTAGCCACACCGGTGGATTCCAAAATCTCTTGGCTGAAGAGGAGGCGCAGGGTGAGCTGTCACAGAGTCATCAGAGGGAGGCGGGGTAAAAACTGAGGAATAGCTGAGCTGGGAGGAGTTATGTACAATATGGGTGGGGATTCCTCCTTTTTTGTTTTGTTTTTCCTTGCAATGTCTATTAACCTGAAGGTTGCAGCATATCCCAAGTAGTCATGAATAGGAAGTTCTCTGCCCTGTTAGATACCATTAGAAAATAGCAATTTTGCACTTATTAGAAAATCCTTTTTTCAGAGTCCATTCAGAAACACTGGTTTCACTCCTCTGTGTTTATGACTATTGGCTCTCGATACTACTTTGCTAGCGAGGGTTTAAATCTCTTATGCCACGTACACACGAGCGGAATATCCGTCCGAAAAATCTTGGATGTTTTTTCCGACGGAATTCCGCTCAAGCTTGTCTTGCACACATGCGGTCACACAAAAGTTCTCTGAACTTTTGACTGTCAAGAATGCGGTGACGTACAACACTACGACGAGCTGAGAAAATTAAGTTCAATGATGCGTCAAATTGTTTCAGAGCATGCATGATTTTTTGCACGTCTGAATTGCATACAGACAAATCGCATTTTCGGATAGGAGCTTTTCACGACCGAAAAATAGAGAACATGCTCTCAATTTTTTGCTGGCTGGAATTCCGCCAGCAAAAGACCGATGGAGCATACACACCGTCAAATTTTCTATCAAAAAGCTCTCATCTGAGTTTTGCTGGCAGCATTTCCGATAGTGTGTACGCGGCATTAGACCTAGCCTATAGTTATTCTGTTTCCCAGTGTCCACTCCCCTTGTAGGTAGCAGTATAACCTAGTTGTTTACATAATCCCGTGTCCCTTAACAGACTGAGAAAAAGATTTTTTCTCTACTGGAGAATCTAAGCTTATTGAAAGAACCTTTTTTTTTTTTTTTTTTTTTTTAAATAATTCTCTTTATTTTGAAGAAAGCTTTTAATGCAGTAATAAAGCATGCCCAATCAGATACTGCACAGTTAGGTGGTTATCGGTGGGTTGTCCCCTGTTAGCTTATTTTATACCTTGTTGACTAAAGGGGTTAAAATCACCACTACAAAGTCCTCAGCCCTGCCACTCTCACTTCCCCTGCTGAGCTCTATAGTAAAAAATGGAGAGTCCACCTGTAAGAATAATCTCTCTCTAATGGGCATACACACTGAAGGCAATAAAAGTTTCTAAACATTCTACTGCAGAGAAACCAATGGAAAAAACATTTGAGTGCTTGTTATGAACCATACCACCTCAGCTTTTTTTTTTTTTTTGTATAAATGAATTCCGCAACTGGAAAACTAACCACGCCACTACAAGTGAAATCTCTGTAATGCCCCGTACACATGGTCGGAATTTCCGACGGAAAATGTCCTATCGGATCATGTTGTCGGAAAATCCGACCGTGTGAGGGCGCCATCGGACTTTTTCCGTCGAAAAAAAAATTGAGATCCTGCTCTCAAATTTTCCGACAACAAAGTCCAATCTGACTTTTTCCGATCGTGTGTAGCGAATTCCGACGGACAAAGTGCCACGCATGCTCAGATCAAATTTCAAGACCAAAGCTATTGGCTACTAGCCTCTACGTAGTTCCGTCTTACGCAACGAACGTCACCACGTTCAGAATGATTGGATTTTCCGACAACTTTGTCCGACCATGTGTATGCAACACAGGTGTCGGAAAAAATCCGTCGGAAAAAATCAGACGGATTTTGTGGTCGGAATTTCCGACCGTGTGTATGGGGCATTAGGTTTATCAGCTATATGGTGTGAGCGCCATGCCAAAATGGATACAACGTGACTGGAAGGTTTAGACGTGTGCTCGCACTACATACTTGTTCATAAATCTAAGAGGCGTAAATTTTATTGAGTGTATACTGCTTAATTATTAACCATTTATGAATCAACCAGAAACACAGTGTAAACTTATACATTGGCCTAATACTCACAACATCGGGCTGCGCCAGCTGGGCACAGAAGAAACTTATTATTCCAGTTCCACAACCTAGATCGAGGATTCGCTTTCCTTTCAGTGCTGAACTGTTTTGTAGTATAACATTTCTGTAAGTCTGTGTACGAGGCTCGTCAGACAGCATCTCCAAGTGTAGCTTCTGCATGAAAGAGATAGGAGTGAAAAATCTGACAGATGTACAGACTAAATTATCGAATCTAGAAGGACAGTGCATTTTACCAAAGTCTTGTAGCTCCCATAATACTCCTTGTCCTGCCACCGGTCATCGTCCTCTGCATCGTCTTCGTTGTTTATTTTGTGCAAATGACTGGCTGGCACATACCCACAATTACCATTATGCTCAACCCACCACCAATCTGGTGTCACTGCAGACAGGAGGGTGACCCTGTCCCCATAAGAAAGGCTCAGCTGTTCGGGGAAAACAAAGACCACAGGCAGAAAAAAATTATTTAGATGTTTAATATTCAGCTAAAAAGGAGTTTACTTAACAAGTCAAAAGTTCTAACTGAGAAGCTAAAATCAAAAAAAGTGACCGTTCTGTGACTTCTGGGCTGTATATCAATTTCTGCATATTGACATCAACCACAATGAGACTGAACAGGCACAGCTTACTAAAATCAGTAAGCAACATTGGAGGCTGAAAATGGGTTCTTTTATCTATGAAGCTATTTTATGTCATTCCTATCCTGCACAACTTGAAAACATGAACGCTGTCATTGCTGACATCCTTCTGAAAATATTAGTTGCTAGAAACTCATGCTAATCCTCTGACCTTAAAGTGGAGTTCCACCTATTTTACAAACTTTGTCTGTGCTGCATGCCCTTATCTTATACTTTTTATAATGGCCATTTTTTTTTTTTTTTTTTTATGCTTGTAAATACCTTATTATTGTTTTGTTCTCCACGACTTCCGCCTCTAATCGCCTAGGTGATTACATCACTAGGCGATTCTCAAGGGTTCCTGGGATAGTCGGCATGTATCCCAGGAGTCCTTGCGAATCGCCTATTGCCGAAATCTTGCATTGTTTACAAAGTGTCAGGAGGATGGAGCGCCGCGCTGTGACATTACTGCGCAGGTGAGAGATCGGGAGGTGCATGCTGGGAATCCAGCTGCACCGAGTCCCGGAAATAGATACCAGAGGGCTTCAGATACCCACGGTGGACATGGACCCTGCCAGCTTCCGAGATCAAGGTAGTCTCTTTATTTTAAACTGAAATTAAACGGAATACACTATGGGCACTATCTAAATGTGCCAGATAAAGAAGTTTAACAAATGACAGCGGCATTTAAAAAAAAATTTGACTTGGGGGACTGGAACTCTGCTTTAAAGCTACCAAGTCACTAGGAAAAAAGCTTAAAGTATAAGTTCACAAAAAATAAATAAATAAATGGACATTTTTGTTGCTAGGAACCTGTAATACATTAATAAATTGCAATGCCAAGGTCCTGTAGCTGTCTGCCCACACCTCTGATATGGGCAGGCAGTTTTCACACTGACGGAAAGCTCAATTAACTAACTAGAGCGATCAATAGCGCACTGGTAGTTCATAGAGAACTTCAAGTGGATAGCCCCAAAGGATGTCAGTACTTATAGTTTTCCCATTCACAAAACACTGTGAATGAATGAATGAATGACTTGGCCGGGCAGGTGGAGCTCCGCACTGCTACGTCTTTTTTAGATTGTGACAAGGAGCAGCGAGAAGATCCCCTCTTGCTGTCAAAACGGGGGATCGGGGAGGTGTGGGGGCCTGTGCATTTATAATATGTTACACCCTGAATATGGGTGTAACACGTTGCAAAAGGTGAACTTATCCTTCAAGTAGAGGCAGCTTATAGAAGAACAATACTCAACTGTCTGCCATGTTCACTGCTGGGTAGTGTGGTTTTATTCACTGGCTGCTAACCTACAACTGTGTCCTTCCTATAAAGAGATGCAACGGCTGACAAATGGAGTAGTCAGAGAGATTTCCTCTTATTTCCTGTTCTGGTGACAATATTTCCAGGACACGAAGTGAGGGCAAATCTGCAACAGGGACACAGACAAGAATAAAACAGTTATGTTATATTAGATTAGGGAAAGGTTAGTATCTCTGACAGCTTTTTTCTACTGTCTGTGTGCCTGTTTGACATTTTCCCTCACTTCCTGTGCTGGTGACAATGTTATTACTGGGACAGGATGGTAGGATAACCTTTTCAGCAAGACACCATACCTGGCAGAGGTTCTAACCCTTCCTCACCCAATCCCAAAAAAATGTATCTGGAGTTACTTTGTCTTTTTGCTTATCAACATATACATTGTTTAAAAATACCAAGATAAAAGTAGCAAGTTCCCGAGATACCACTAAACACGGTGGAGTGCATTTCTAAACAACCTGCATAGCAATTTTAACTTTTAGGCTACTTTCACACTGGGGCGGTGAGGGCATCGGCGGTAAAGCGCCTAGTCTTAGCTGCTCTTTACCGTCGTTTTAGCAGCGCTTTTCGGTCCCTAGTGGGGCGCTTTTAACCCCCGCTAGCGGATTAAAAAGGGGTTAATAGCGCCCGTGTAGCTGCCCATGCATTCCAATGGGCAGGGGCGGTGTAGGCAGGACAATGACACCAAACACACTGCTAAAGCAACACATGGGTGGTTTAAGGGGAAACATGTAAATTTGTTGGAATGGCCTAGTCAAAGCCCAGACCTCAATCCAATAAAAAATCTATGGTCACACTTAACCACTTTAACCACTTTCAGACTGGACCAATTTGCAGCCAAAGGACCAGGCCCCTTTTTGCGATTCGGCACTGCGTCGCTTTAACTGACAATTGCGCGGTCGTGCGACGTGGCTCCCAAACAAAATTGACGTCCTTTTTTTCCCACAAATAGAGCTTTCTTTTGGTGGTATTTGATCGTCCCTGCGGTTTTTATTTTTTGCGCTATTAACAAAAATAGAGTGACAATTTTGAAAAAAAAAAATGCTATATTTTTTGCTTTTTGCTATAATAAATATCCCCAAAAAATATATAAAAGAACATTTTTTTTCCTTAGTTTAGGCCGATACGTATTCTTGGTAAAAAAAAAAAAAAATCGCAATTAGCAATTATTGATTGGTTTGCGCAAAAGTTATAGCGTTTACAAAATAGGGGATAGTTTTATAGCATTTTTATTAATATTTTTTTTTTTTTTTACTAGTAATGGCGGCGATCAGCGATTTTTATTGTGACTGCGACATTCTGGCGGACACATCGGACATTTTTGACACATTTTTGGGACCATTGTCATTTATACAGCAATCAATGCTATTTAAATGCATTGATTCCTGTATAAATGACACTGGCAGTGAAGGGGTTAACCACAAGGGGGCAGTGTAGGGGTTAAGTATGCCTAGGGGTGTGTTTCTTACTGTGGGGGGGGCGTGGCTGTCAGCTAGTGAATGCTGATCTCTGCTCCAATCACAGGGAGCAGAGATCGGCGTCACTAGTTGCTAGGCAGAGCGGGGAGATGCTGTTTATTTCCGCATCTCCCCGTTCTGCCTTCCCGTGAGACGATCGCGGGCGTCCCCGCGGCGATCGAGTCCGCGGGACCCGCGGTCGTCCTCACGGGGGCCCTGACCGGTGCGGGAGCGCGCCGCTCCCGGCGCGCCCCCGATGGCACAGACGGCAGTAAGGAGGGACTTATATATACGCCCCCCTGCCTGTCCGTGCCATTCTGCCGACGTATATCGTCGTGCGCCGGTCAGGAACCGGTTAAGACCAGCCTTGTTTTGGATTTTAGGTGTTTACATGTTTAAAACATTTTTTTTTTTTGCTAGAAAATTACTTCGAACCCCCAAACATTATATATTGTATTTTTTCTAACACCCTAGAAAATAAAATGGTGGTCGTTGCAATACTTTTTTTCACACCGTATTTACGCAGCGGTCTTACAAGCGCACTTTTTTTGGAAAAAAATCACTTTTTTTGGAAAAAAATCACTTTTTTTGAAAAAAAAAATTCACTTTTTTTTGAATAAAAAAAAATAAGACAACAGTAAAGTTAGTCCAATCTTTTAATATATCGTGAAAGATAATGTTACGCCGAGTAAATTGATACCCAACATGTTACGCTTCAAAATTGCGCCCGCTCGTGGAATGGCGTCAAACTTTTACCCTAAAAAATCTCCATAGGCGACGTTTAAAAAATTCTACAGGTTGCATGTTTTGCGTTACAGAGGAGGTCTATGGCTAGAATTATTGCTCTCGCTCTACCAATCGCGGCGATACATCACATGTGTGGTTTGACCACCGTTTTCATATGCGGGCGCTACTCGCGTATGCGTTCGCTTCTGCACGCAAGCTCGTCGGGACGGGGCGCTTTAAAAAAAAAAAATTTTTTTATTTCTTATTTATTTTACTTGATTTTATTTATTTTTACATTGTTTTTTTAAAAAAATAAAATAATTGGGTCACTTTTATTCCTATTACAAGGAATGTAAACATCCCTTGTAATAGAAAAAAAAAGCATGACAGGTCCTCTTAAATATGACATCTGGGTCAAAAAGACCTCAGATCTCATATTTACACTAAAATGAAAAAAAAAATAAAAAATTTCATTGAAAAAAAATGTTCCTTTAAGAGGTATGGGTGGAAGTGAAGTTTTGACGTCGCTTCCGCCCTGCTATGGTATAGAGATGGGTGGGGGCCATCTTAGCCTCACTCGTCTCCATACCCAGCAGTGTGAAGGACCTGATCGCCTCTGCCGCTACCGACGGCTCCGGTAAGCGGCGGAGGGCGCGGGAGAGCGGCGGGATGGGTGGGGGCCCCTCTCCCGCCGCCGATTACGGTGATCTCGCAGCGAATTCGCCACGGAGACCACCATTATTGTAAATACGACCAGCGCCTAAAGAGATGGATATCTTGGTAATGGCAGCAGCTGCTGCCATTACCGAGATATCCCTCTTCAAAAAAGGGACGTACATCGTTGTGCGCTGGTCGTAAAGTGGTTATTAAAGATTGTTGAAGATGTTCACAAGCGCAAACCATCCAACTTGAAGGAGCTGGAGCAGTTTTGCAAGGAGGAATGGGCAGAAATCCCAGTGATAAGATGTGGCAAGCTCATAGAGACTTATACAAAGTGACTTGGAGCTGTGATAGCCGCAAAAGGTGGCTCTACAAAGTATTGACTTTAGGGGGGTGAATAGTTATGCACATTGACTTTTTCTGTTATCTTGTCCTATTTGTTGTTTGCGTCACAATAAAAAAAAAAAAAAAAAAAATCTTCAAAGTTGTGGGCGTGTTCTGTAAATTAAATGATGCAAATCCTCAAACAATCCATGTTAATTCCAGGTTGTGAGGTAACAAAACACACGAAAAATGCCAGGTGGGGGGGGGTGAATACTTTTGCAAGGCACTGTATATGTTCTCTAGCAATTTATACTGGAAATAAACCTGCCACCATACCTGTGTTTCTTCAGCAGCCGCAAAGTCACACATCATGACAAATTCATTTGAGCTGCAATCTTCATAAGGACAATGCGCCATATAGTCCATGGCAGAGGAGATCCCTAGGCGGCTTAAGTCTGGAAGCTCCTCATACGACTCTCCACAACTGCAATCACACAGACTGCCATCTTGGTCTTCATGTTCCACTGGCCAAAGATCACCTTCAATCTCTCCACTTTTAGGTGGCCTTGCCATGCATTCAGATGAATCTCCAACCACTTGACTTGCTGTTGTGCCAGTGGAATGACTGCTTGTATTGTTCATTCTGCACCCAGAAAAATCACCAGCCTTGTCTGCTTCTTTACAAGCTAGTGGATCGTTTTCCATCATTTTTGTTCTACAATGATGCAAACACCTCTTCCCACAGCTCTCTGGACTCCAATCCCCCTCCTCTGTGCTATAGCTAGCTGGATCCCTTTCCAATTGTTTTTCTCTATCGTTATTTGTGTGGTTCTCTGTGTTACTGCCTGCATACCCCGCCCTCGCTCCAACTTCAGAATCACATAATCCCCTTTCTAACTCCATTATTCTCACTACCTGACAGTTACTTTCTATTGGTTTTACCCCACAGTCACATAGCTTGGTGTCCATGTCCCTCATGGAGCATGACTGACTATTATTTACACCAGTAGTAGCTGATGTGGTTTTAGTTCTCTTCTCTGGTTCTGTCTTCTGTCTAACCAGCTCCGCTTTTCTGGGCTTCTCTACACCATCTCCACACCGTTCCTGTCCGTCCATGTCACCTAATTCTAATGGTATCTCTCCAGAACTTCTTCATCTTGGTGCTACAAAGACTGCGAGCAAAAGCGGATGGAACTATGTTACCTAATAGGACTTTCCAGTTCTAACACTCTTTTCAGATAATCTACACAGTGGTACTGAACGCTACTTATCTACCCCGAGGCTCAAATTCAAAGACAGCTAATCCTTCATTGCAGCTATGTCTACTGTAATCTCCTGCACCCCCAGCTATGTCTACTGTAATCTCCTGCACCCCCAGCTATGTCTACTGTAATCTCCTCCACCCCCAGTGATGCCTCTGCCTTGGAGCACTGGGTGGGTTTTGGATCGGTCTTCCCCTTTATTGAGACGTACACTGGGTTTTGTTTTCACATTCCTGGTGATTTCCCCGAATTTTTCTACAACTGTTCTACAATATCAGGTCACATCACTGCTACTTTCCAAAAAATGTCAGTACATTTCACCAATACCGGGACAACTCACTACTACCAGCCCTGTATTTGAACAATTTACTGCTAATCCCTAATTCCAGAACATTGATCTGCTACTGTTCCCAATTCCAGGACAACTGATCTGCTACGGTCCTCAGTTGCAGGATAATTTACTGCTACTGTCCCCACTTCTAGGACAATTCACCACTACTGTCCTTGATTCCAGAACATTGATCTACTACCGTTCCCGATTCCAGGACAACGGATCTGCTATTCAGCCCAATTCCAGGACAATTCACTACAACTGTCCTTGGTTTCAAGGTTACTTTCCCCAATTTCAGGACAATTCACCACTACTGTCCTTAATTCCAGAACATTGATCTACTACCGTTCCCGATTCCAGGACAACAGATCTGCTATTCAGCCCAATCCCAGGATAATTTACTGCTATTGTCCCCAATTCCAGGACAACTGATCTGCTACGGTCCTCAGTTGCAGGATAATTTTCTGCTACTGTCCCCACTTGCAGGACAATTCACCACTATTGTCCTTGATTCCAGAACATTGATCTACTACCGTTCCCAATTCCAGAACAACGGATCTGCTACTCTGCCCAATCCCAGGATAATTTACTGATACTGTCCACAATTCCAGGACAATTCACTACAATTGTCCTTGGTTTCAGGGTTACTGTTCCCAATTCCAGGACAATGTATTGCTATCTTCCCCAGTACAGGACACCTCACTACTCCCTCCCCCAACACCAGGACACCTCACTCGTTCTTGTACATTTGTTACACTTCTCGGTGATAGCCGTCACCTCACCAATAGTAAACTAGGACACCTCCGCTGTAATCTGTCGGGACTCGGGTCCTCGTATCTGCTCGGTCTCGGTGCGCTCCCACTCTTCCTACTTGTTATCAGTCCCTTCCCTTCCCTTCTCATCTCTTCTGACCTACAGCGGCTTCCTGCTGTCTCCGGATGACACTTAGCCGCTTCCCCCGCTAAGGCGACTTTATTACTTAGTGCACTCCACTATGCCCCCTGCTGGCAGCTCAGCAATACACCCTCCGACCATACACTGCACACACAGCCAGAGAGTTTCACTTCTCCGGGTTTTCGGTTCAGGTGGCAAAGCATTGTGGGACTTGTAGTTTCCTCATGAGTCACCGTGCTGCAGGAAAGCAGATCATCCGAAGTGTATTCATTAATAATCATTTCATTCGTGTTTACTCCATCCCAATCCCTTTCTTACCTGGCAATCTCTGGCTGTTTGTGTAAGTCCAGAGAAAACGTTTTAACAACGAACTAGAAAGTATTCGCAAACTGGATTGATTTTTTTTTTTTATAGGTGTGAACACAGCCTTTCATGATTACTGTAATGCAGGGGTAGGCAACCTTTTGAGCACAATGTTTTCAAAGAAATTGAGAGTGACGATTTTCTAACAAAAAAAATGTCAACTTCACACTCAAATGCTGTAGGATAGAGGAGGAGGAAGATGGGAGATAATAGAGGAGGAAGATGGGAGATGTAGGATAGAGGAGGAGGAAGATGGGAGATAATAGAGGAGGAAGATGGGAGATGTAGGATAGAGGAGGAGGAAGATGGGAGCGCCTGCAAAGCGCCCCAGTATGAAAGGGGGTCTAACTCTATGGATCTCTAGTGGCTATCTAGGTGACTACAATGCCTATTATAAAGGGTCCTGTGACCTTATCCCACAATTAACAATGGTGACACCTTGTGGATAACCGGAGAACTACACCATGTACTCCTGTGCCCCTAATTTACAATCTACGTTTTTAAAGCGGAGCTCCACCCTAAAGTGGAACTTCCGCTTATCGGATTCCTCCCCCCCTCCGGTGCCACAATTGGCATCTTTCAGGGGGGAGGGGGGTGCAGATACCTGTATAATACAGGTATCTGCACCCACTTCCGGGACGAATAGAGACGCACAGCGCGACTCGCGCATGCGCAGTAGGGAACCGGGCAGCGAAGACGTTTCGTCTTCACTTCCTGATTCCCTGACAGAGGATGGCGGCGGGGCAGCTGAGAGACGAGCGATCGCTCGTCACATTCTGCCGACACCGCTGAAACCTGGAACAGGTAAGTGTCCATTTATTAAAAGTCAGCAGCTGCAGTATTTGTAGCTGCTGACTTTTAATATTTTCTCCGCTTTAATATAATCAGAACAAATCAGAACAAATCTATCAGAATCCCATAACAAGAATATAAAATGCAAGTATTGAATAATGCAAATTATTCATTTTGACCTCACAGGCACACCACTATGTATATTTGTATGTATGTATGTATGTATGTGTAGCACTGACCCCCGAAGGAGCTGCTGTTTTTTTTTTTTTTCACTACAATTTTTTCACTTCATCTTTCCTCTCTACGCCCGCACCATTATTTTCCCTTCCTCCACTTCTCCCCCCCCCCCCCCCCCCCCCCCCCCCCCCCTCTTCCTCTCCTTTTTAGTCAGCATCACCTAACTCTCACTGTGCACTATTCACCTTTTCATTCATTATGTGTCTACCTTTAGTACACTGTCTCACTACTTTGAAGCACCGTCACTGGTTTATACACTGCATGGATATCTGGCACGCTGTGAGTCTCTTTTGATACACATATATACATCTATATAAATATACTTACAATTTGACATAGGTGTGGCCGTGTACATTTTCCGCCCACACTATTGTAATACTTTGTGACCCACTGCTCGTCTAATTTCGAGCAGGTTGAACTAAACTCAATTTTCTTTTTTGGATTTCTGCCACAGGTGCCGACTGCACATACCCTGAACACTGGTGGTCGCGCTCCTTCCCCTTCCCCCTTCTGTTAAGGAGGGGCTGGGAGGAGAGGGGGGGCTTTATAAGTGTGACCTCTCGTAAGCCATACCGGTGGATTCGATCCTCTCTGGGTTGCGGCGGCTGTGGACTGTTCCGGGCTCCTGGTGGGAAGTTAAAGGTGTCTTGTTTAAAAGGTTCTCCATGTGGGAATATTGTTCCTTTCTCTTTGGATATACATTACAGGGTAATTATATTAAATGTTCGCACTGCATGTCATTATTAAATGCTTATACTGTGCGTAATAAATAGCTGCCATATATATATATTTATGCTATATTTCTCTTAGCAGACCTGTCCCTCTGAAGAAGACCCCCGGTGTGTGGTTTGAAACGCGTCAACGCTAATTTTTCATGTTTGACATTTACTGTATAATGTTGGTATAAAACTCTGGTCTGTTATTGTACATCCATTTTCTTTTATAATCATTTTCCCACTGGAGCTCATTTTTTAACTATTATGTTATGTTTTTCTATACCAATAAATACAAATAATTATTTTTACATCATTTATTTACTCTCTCATTTTTCCTGCCTAAAAACCCCAACGTGGGGGAGCTTTTCCCATTTTCTACCTTTCGGGGGTGAGCAGCACTCTCTAAACCTGCAGGTATGTGTCTTCCCTTTGTCACCGTTACCTTCTTCACCCCATCTCCGTCTAGGGTTTCCCATGGTAGATGGCCCAAAGAAATGTAGAAACTGACACTTTATCTTCCTTTTTGGGTTATTTATTCAAAAGATAAAACAGGGTAAAGGGTTAGGGTGAAAGTTCAGGTACTTTTGGAACTGCAAAGGTAGGAAGTCTCTTATAGAAGAAATCCAAAGAATAACTGTTTCACAGCTGGATTATCACAACCCCCGGATAGACCTCCTCTCACTAGGCCTAGCAGCCGGTGAAGTGTTAGGTAAAGCAAAGTCTCTGCCACAGACTTGTATGTAGAATACCTGAGCAAAGTCTCTGCCACAGACTTGAATGTAGAACACTGGAGAAAAGTCTCTGCCACAGACTTGAATGGAACTGAGGGACTTAGACAAATTTAGAGAGCTATCATACGGTACCAGTATCTCGCAGCCGGTCCGGCGATACCGTATGAGTGTAGATCCATAAAGTGTCCTCCAACTGAGCCTTCAGAGAAACCTTGTGCATGGCCTTCTCCCAAAGAGTCCTCCCCTGGATGCTTCTCCAGTTGCTGGGCCTCTCCTTAGACGAGACGGCACCGGACCACTGTTGGATAATTAGGCCCGGATATCCATTCAGGCCTGTCCCTGCAGTTGCTACGCCTCAGGCTATCCAGCCCAGAGACTTGGAATTGCATGGATCCGCACCCCAGGCCAGGAGGGCCATGGGGGCTGGTCAGGAGGACCAGGACCAAACAGACAGAAGATCTCTTCTGGGCTGGAACGGAACACCCAAAACACATGATCTCAGTACCTTAAATACCCTATCACACTCCCACTGGGCTGGTTCCGAGAGAAAGAATGGTATCCAATACACCCAGCTAAACTGCGTTCTCATACTTGCCGGCGGTGACAGTGACACCTGCGGCCAAGTAGAACTCAGTGCAATCCAGCTATCTTGATACTGAAATCATAATTTGGCAGAATTAGCCCCAAAACCCAACTGTGGTTTCAGGAATGTTAACTTTGAAAAACACATAGCGCCTGCTCATCAGGAGCCAGCGCTACATATGTATGTATGTACATATATATATATATATATATATATATAATATATATATATATGTAGCCTCACTATTTAATGGTATATAGCTCATTTGTACATCTTTGAATCTTTGCACCAGGCATAATAGGCCATGGAACCCGGTGGCATAGGCAATAAGGACTTAGATAACAATGTTTATACTGGCTGTTTGTAGAGAGGCAAAGTGCAAGTCTCCCTTTTCACCACCAGATGTTTAATGGGTGCTGTACTGACGCTAGATCACAAAGACACCTTCACCTGGTCCCCCAGGGGTGTGCTCTAACCTCATAGTTTGATTCTTATATCAAAGGTCCACCCCACACGATAAATGAATATCCTCAGATATAATCAGTCATAAATATCCCAAAGGTCATAGAGGCACTCTCCCTCGGTTTGCACTTTGCATCAAACACCAAGCTTCACTGCGGATTGGATGACCCCTGATTATGGACACAGGCTCTCTTAAAGAGGAGTTCTGCCTGGGGAGAAACAAATTAAAAGTCAGCAGCTACTGACTTTTAATATATGGACCTGTCCAGGGAGCCAGCGATGTCCGCACCCCAGCCGATTTTCGGATTAGCTGTCAGGTGCTACTACCGCCATCTCCACTAAGGGTTCCCTACTGCGCATGCACGAAGCACGCTGCACTTTCTCATTGGCCCTGCGGCAGAGGAAGGAGGAGGGGAACTTCCGAGGGAAGGTGCCACGGTGCCATCTCCCAGAAGTGGGGACCTGTCAAGAGCAGGTCCCTGTTCCTTCCTCCCCCCTGAAAGGTGGCAAATGTGGCACCGGAGGGGGGGAGAAAATGAGCCGAGGTTCCACTTTTGGGTGGAACTCCGCTTTAAACATTTAAGCATTTTGTTCAGTTCATGGGTGGTGATAAGTGGATTTTTTTTTTCTTCTAAGTTTTTCCCGCCAGCAACCTGCCATGCCAAGGTGAAGTTTCTAGTTTTAAGAAAGTTTTTTAAAGCGTAACTTCATCCAAAAGGGGATGCTCAGCCTTAAGCCCAACCCCCCCCCCCCCCCCCCCCCCCCCCCGTCTTTGACATTTGGCAACATTTTTGGGGCGACGGAGAGCGGGGACTTTACTAGGCAATCCTAGCAGGAGTTCTCCTCCCCCCCCACTCCCTCCATGCAGTCATCTGGGACACGTCACAGGTCGCAGAAGACTGTGGGACCATTCACAATGCGCAGCGAGGCTTGCACATGCACAGTGAGCAGTCGGATGTGAAACCACAAGCTGTCACAGCCGGGTGCCCACCGTTAAGCTCAGGTGGGCACAAGGCTGGATCCTGGGACAGGTGAGTGCCTGTTTACTAAAAGTCAGCAGCAACAGTTGTTGTAGCTGCTGACTTTTAATCTTTAGAAAAATGTCTGGAGATCTTTAAAGCGGAGTTCCATCCGTTTTTTAGTTTATTAAAAGTCAGCATCTACAAAAAGCATAGCTGCTTAACTTTAATAAACTCGACACTTGCCTGCCCCACCGTCCAGCGATGTGGCCGCCCAGAGGCTAGCTCCTCTCCCCCTCCTCTCCTCTGCGCCGTCATGGTAACTGTGGGCACCAGCCCTGACAGATTACGGCCTCATGCGCAAGTCACGTTGCGCTCTCCTATTAGCCAGCTGACACAACTCAGGTCCCAGAATATTGCTGGCAGGGAGGGGGCGCCTAGGGCTAGAGGGGGTGTTGCCTAGGCAGCCGAAGATAGGAAGCAGGAAGTTCCACGAAAAAAGGGTACACATCCCCCCCCCCAAAAAAATGACATGCCAAATGTGGCAGGTCAGGGGGCGAGGAGTGCTTAAAGCGGAAGTTCCACTTTTGGGTGGAACTCCACTTTAAGCATGTTATCATCTAAGCGTGAGAGAGCCTGTGGCCAAGGTTGGGTGCCATCTGATCCTCATTGAAGCTTGGTGTTTGATGCAAACTGAGGAAAAGTGCTTTCATGACCTTTTGGGATATTTATGAGGGATTTCATCCGAGGATATTCATTTATCATGCAGAGGGGGTTGCCTTAAACAGGAACAATTTAATTTTATACCTCATGGAATACACTGTTTATTGAATTAGTTCATATATTTACTCCAACAATTTGCACATTACAAGCCATACCCCATGAAGCAAGACCCATTTTTGTTCAGTTGTAGGCTACACCTATGGGTGCGTAGCGCATTAGTCCCCTTAGTTATACTTCCAGCACAGCACCCCCCAAAAAACTGTGTATGCCGCCTCTGATCTGCATGCAAATGCAGCTTGCCTAGGACTGACCACATCTTCAGACTGACATCCACCAATCAAGGCATTTTGATATATTTATAACTTTTCACAAAAAATGAACCCACTTCATGCTCAGGGCAAATAATTTTTGAGAGGAGTACTGAGGCACAGTGCTGTGATGTTTTCAAGAAGCGATGCACATTATGGTGCTGGCCCCTCCCACAAGCTGTAATCTGCTTGCATTGCATAGATAAAAAACAGAGCTGATATATAATTAAAAATGAAGATGTTTTATTTAAAAAAACTCTTAGTATGATGGTGGTGACTTTTCACTACAGAATGTGATGATGTTTTACTTTTCATTTTTTATATGTGGACATTATTTGTGGATTTTTGATAATGCTTTGGAATGAAGATCTTTTTTTATGTGTCATTTGGAAATATTTGATGTTAAAGTGGTTCTAAAGTCATTAAGGAAAAAACCTTCTGTGTCACAGATTTGCCCCCTGATATCCCTACTTACCTGAACCCCATCATGATCCAGCACTTTGCATGACAGCTATGGCTCTCCTGGTTTTGTCCCTCCTATCTGGGCAGATATATAGCAGTGGGAGTCATTGGCTCCCGCTCCTGTCAATCAACTCCAGTGACGGGGCGGGGCCAAGTCACGCTGTCTGTGCCAATGGACTTGGCAGCGGGGCTCAGGAGTGAACACGCACAAGTGCCCCCATGGGAATCGGTTTCCTATTGGGGGCATGAGAAAAAGAGGAGGAGGACCCAGGAGCACCTGCAGGGGGACTCAGAAGAGGATGATTGGGGCTGCTCTGTGTAATTCTATTGCACAGAGCAGGTAAATATACACATGTTTGTTTTGTTTTTTTTTGTTTTTGTTTTTAATCCTTTACAACCACTTTAACTTTTATGCAAATTTTTTTGTACTTATATTGTTATTTATTATGTTATAGTATTGCACTTTTATTTTTACAGAAGGAATCAGGGGAGACAAAATATAAGCAGACTAAACTACAGCTGTAAACTACAGCTCCTCCTAGGCCAATAGGATCACTTCTCCTTTTGGCCAATCAGGAAGCGGGTCTCAAGACCAGCTTCCTGATTGGCCAAAAGGAGAACCAGTATGACAACATTGAATATTCATTCGCTATTGATACACAACTGGGTGGGCTCAGGGCGCAGTGCTCTGCGCCCTGAGCCCACCTTTTTTTGAAGCCTATTAGAGCCTCCGACTCGATTTGCATGCTTAGAAAAAAAAACAAAAAAACATTGGAATCAATGCGTCCGGCACCCCGCATGTAGATTAGGGGGGCGGTGCCCCTGCACCCTGCAGTACAGGCCGCCACTGTCAGGGACTAAGCATGTCTTTCAAAATGTATAATTTACATTGAAGCTCATCTTTAAGTGACACTGTCACTAAAAATTGCTAATAAAAGGAATGCCTGTAAAGAGATAGTAAATACCTCTCCCTTTGCCCACACCACTGTATGTCACTATATTGAAAAGCAACAGCCACCCAAAGACTATTTAGAATCTGTCACTTCCAGGAGTTACAGTTTCTTGGCCCCCTGCTGCGCCATGTGCCAGCCCCCTACATCCCCGCAGGGCACAGGAGTATCATTGGTGGGAAAAAGCTGGCACCTTTGAAGTTTGGATTCTGAAGAAACTTTGATTGGTAATTACTGTTCATTATAGCAGCAAAAGAGATGTATACTATATTTTTTGCATAGGACCCTTTTATTGGCAGTTTTATTTTAGCAACAGAATTGCTTTAAGTTGTCATTGTCCTGGTCCTCTTAAGTTCCAGGATGGCTTCTGTGTATTCTGTAAAACTGTTGGCACAGAAGCACTTAGCTGTACTATGAATAATTTTTAGACCCCTTTCACACTGTGCCGCCACCGGCATCAGGGGTAAAGCGGTGCTATTTTTAGCGCCGCTTTACTGACGTTTTAGCGGCGCTATGAGGCCGCAAAGGGGTTAAATCCGCCCGCAAAACGCAGCCGGAGCAGTGTTTTGCCGGCGGTATCGCAGCGCTGCCCCATTGATTTCAAAGAAGCTGCTGGCAGGACTTTTTCTGACGCCCTGCCAGCGCACCGCTCCAGGTTAGACCAACATTGTCTAGGCCTGCATCCTTGTGGAACTGCGTATTAGTTTGTCTAATACAGTCACTTTATTATGTATCTGTTAGACTAGCTAAATTACTTAGAAGGGTGCCACCGCCCTCAGGTTCAGTGGCCTGGCAATGTTCACATCTCCTGTTGGACCAATGGCATCAGGGTCATCTGAGCCACTATGGCGCCTGATCTCGGATCAAGCCTGGTTAGTACATGGAGGGAGACTGCCCAGGTTTCCCTCTTAAGTGAAGGGGACATCTGAGGTTGCTGTGTTTGAGAGTATTTCAGACCATAAGATTTTAGAGCAGTCTCTGAGGTGGTTGCTCCTTCCTTAGCCGGGTCAGTCTTTGCCTTGCGTTGGTCTTGGAGCGAAAGTTATAGGCTCATTATTGTAAAACAAATGGTAGCAGATTCAAAACTCAATAGGGACTTGAGGTCTATCTTTAGATCTCAATCCGCTGGGCATCCTTCTGCTTCAGATAGACTTGGTCTGTTCAGTGATGACCTCTCTGTAAGAGGTAGATTGCGGGGCCCATAATCATCAGCACAGCTTCATGTGCCGGGTTGTTTCCAGCCTCATCAAAGATTTCTGTAATTGCAGTGGAAAGTCGTCTGTTTTCTTTTTTGTGACCATCCTTCAGGCTCCTAGCTCCGGTGCTGGACTTGCTAAAGACGCAGGGGAGGGGGTGTCAATATCAGTATACCTCAATAACCTTTTGCTCAAGAAGCAGTTGGTCCAGATTTTCCTTCGATACATTTTGCAGTAGGAAGCTGTATCTAGGTTGAGGCACATTCCTTATGTACAGTCCTACTCCAGGTCTTGGAGAGGATCATTCTCTCTGTCTGGAACTTGAAGATCCAGGCATTGGATTGCCGGAGGGCTCTGTTCCCGGGGTGTTGCACAGCTAAAGATTGGTGGTTGATGGTCCGGAATCTAGAAAGGTTGAATTCTTCCTTTCAGGTATTGGAAGATAATAACCACTGATGCTAGTTTCTCCATTTGGTTTGAGGGTGGCTACAGTTCAGTGGACTTGGTGTCCACAGGAGAGCATACTGCTCATAGATATCTTTGAGCTTTTGCCCAGTACGCCTTGCTCTGGATTATGGTACAAACCAGTTGTAGGTTCTATCCGGGAAAGCCTCTGCAGGGGCATATATATCAACCACCAGGGCGGCACCAGGAGTCATGCGGCTCAGGAAGGTGAACCACATTCTGTCTGGAACATCACAAGGACTGTCACTATCATCCATGCATATTCCACGTAGAAAAGTGTCAAGAGGAACTCTGCAGGTGAATCTACTAAATTCCAAGTTCTACAACAAGTTAGGACAGGTTGTGTCTGGGACGAGGGTCCACTGTCAATAGGGGTAGATGTACTGGTAACACTTTAGGGACCAGTTCTCTCTTATTTGATGCTTTCCCTCATCTTTTGCGAAGAATCCGGAAGGGGGTAACACTGATAATAATGTTAGCAGAATTATCCCAGGAGGGCTTGGTACACTGATATAGCGAGTCTTGCGGGGATCGCTCTTTGGACACTCCCAGTCCAGCGGGACCTAATGGTCTTGAGTCCTGTATCTCAGGACTGTTTAGCCCCTGGAAGCCAGCTTCTGGGAACTTCAATTACAGGACTTGGAAATATTTTTTTGCTTGAGGTGAAGCCATGAAGTGGCACCGCAGAAATATGTGAGTGGGAGATTTTCTCTTTCTTTCTCCAATCGGTAGGGGAAAGTAGATTGGCCTTAAGTACTGTTAACGGTCAGGGTTCGTCCCTACACATTTTTTTCCAGCGGTTGTTCCTCACTTGATTGCTACTTTATACAGCTTGTAACATAGACTGTCTCGCCTGTCAGGCTATTATTGTGTCCTTGGAACTTGAATTTGATCTTGACTGTCCTTGCAGAGGCCACTTTTTGAACCAATCAAGAGATTCTGTTAGTCCTTTATCTCGGAAGGTGGCTTCTTTGGTTGCTATCACTTCTCTAAGCGGAGTGTTAGAGTTTGATGGCTCTTTCATACAAGGAGACATTTTTGGTTTTGCATCATATTAAGGTGATGATGTGTCCTCTTTTTTTTGCCTAGTATGGTGTCTGGTTGAATCAAGACAATGTCTTTTCTTCTTTTCTGGTCCTCAGTTGGCAGGAGTTGTATCACTGCATACTCTGGAGGTAGTTCTGGTGGTCAGAATTACTTGATTTGTCGGTTCGGGTCAGGAATCCTGATTTGTGCTGCCAGTAGAGCCCAGGATGGGCAGGAGGCATCCAAGTTAACTATTTTCAATGGATTTTCCAGTTAATTATTCAAAACTATGGCTTGAAAGGGCAAGGTCCCCCATCCCTTTTTTTGGTAAAAGCACTTGCTACCAGGTGTGTGGGGGGCATCTTGGGCCATCTGCCATCGGGTGTCAATGGCCCAGGATTTAAGGCCATTACATGGTCTTTTGTTCATACATTCACATAATTTTACCAAATAGATATCAAAGCCACAGAGGATACTGCATTGGCCGCAGTATGTTTTGGGCGGCAGAAGTAGTCCTTCTCAGGTGGCAGTTTCTGTGATTGTCTCCCTCCCCTCAAGGGCATTGCTTTAGGACATACCATATAGTCATTATTATGGTTGCTCTGTGACCCGTGATGTACGATAAAGAAATTAGGATTTTTTTCGTCATACTTACCTGTAAAATCCTCTTCTTGGAGTACATCATGGGACACAGAGGCCCCCCCCCATCTTTTTTGGGATATTCATTGCTTTGCTACAAAAATGAGGTCCTTCCTGTGTAGGAGGGGTTATATAGGGGCGGACTTCCTGTTTGACTATCTGCCAGTGGCCATCCACCAGTAGGTGGCGTATAACCCATATAGTCCATTATTATGGTTGCTCGGTGTCCCGTGATGTACTCCAAGAAAAAAACATATTTTATTTTATTTTTCAAATCTTTTGGTCTTTTTTCGTTTGCTTATCAAAAAAAAAAAAACGCAGTGTTGATTAAATAGCACCAAAGGAAAGCTCTATCTGTCTCCAAAAAATAATAAAAATTTTGTTTGGGTACAGTGTTGCATGACTGCACAATTGTCATTTAAAAAGCAACAGAATTTAAAGTTGAAAATTGGCCTGGGCAGGATGGGGGTAAAAGTGCCTGGTAGGCAAGTGGTTATTTTAAGTTGCACTGACATTATTTTGTCAGTTTAGATGCATGTACACAAAACAGAAGTCCACTTTAAAGGCTATTTCTACCTTCTGCAAAACATAATAATAAATGCAATATATTACATTTGGGTTTTGTGTTTAATACAGCTTTAAGAGTTTCCAACCGTACACCTACCACAGCCACTGGGAGGGAGTTTCACTTTCCCTGCTCAATCTTTTAATTTAAATTATGGAAAAGACAATAGAGGGACTGGGCACACATCAGCTGAGACACAACCCCCAAAAAAAAGAAAAAAGATTCTGATCCTTTACAGCATGTTATACAGCACAGTGCATGTGCTGTGTCAGTTGTCCCTCTCTGGGCTGTTAAAAACCTGTCTGATCCTGCCAGTTCCTGTGTCCCCCTCTGTGTACTGACTACGATAATTATGGCAGCTAAGCCCTGATTACCGTGGTCAGTTTACATGCCTCCGTCATCTGCTGCTCTCGTATCGCCCCCTCTCTCTCTGCCTGTCAGCACCATGTGTCTGTGTTAGCCATCTCCTCCCCACCTCTCCCATTGTTGCCAACAGTCCCGATTTTCCCAGGACAATCCCGATTTTGGGACCCTCGTCCCGATCTGAGATTTTGCCTTTTTTCCATGGAAAAACAGGAATGTTTGGCTCTGCAGCAGTTCTGGCTCCTGGCTTTAACAAAATGGACCCCGGCGCCGCCGCCACGAGAGCTTTCCCCTTGTGTTTAGCTACATCTCCTCGCGTTCCTCATGTTCGGTGGAGAGGGAAGGGGCAGATCCGTGCAGCCAATGAATCGGCTTCTCTCTTCACAATTCTCCAGCTGGAGTTAGCTGCACGGATCGGCCCTCCCCTCTCCACTGAACACAAGGAACGAGAGGAGATGTAGCTAGACTGCAGCCAACACTACGCTGGGGGCACTGATTTAGGAGGCACTCCGCTGGGGGCACTAATTTAAGAGGCACTCCGCTGGGGACACCTGATGTAAGAGGCACTCCGCTGGGGACACCTGATGTAAGGACAGACTCTGCTGGGGGCACCTGATGCAAGGACGGACTCTGCTGGGGGCACCTGATGGCATCTGGTGGCAGGCGATGTGGCAGGTGACACGCTCAGGGGTCCCACTGATTCTGGATTATGGTGAGTTGAATGATTTCATTCTATATTACAATGTAATAATAGTAATAATGTGATTCAATCATCCTGACACCACAACAACCATGGTGCTGGGATGATTGGAGCGCTAACACCAGGTGTTTGGAGTATCTTTATCTGCTGATTTGTTAAACTCTGGAATACACATTTCTATTGTGGTGTAGGATCTGGGCCTGCTGTCCCTCCCATCCCTCTTTCCTTCCTTCTCTCTCCTTCCCCTTCTTTCCTTTCTTCCTTCTCTCCTTCTTTCTCTCTCCCTCCCTCTTTTCCCCTTTCTTTCTCCATCTCTAATTCATCTTAGACTCTAACAACACCCCCATTTGAACCACGCCCATTTAAGCCACACCCACTGTGTCGCGTAAACCACGCCCATTTTTCGGCGCTGTGCATTCCGCGGTTTCTTTTTTTTGCTTTGTCACGCCTACAAACGCATGCCCTGCCCCCTAATTATAATAAGACTCAGTCTACAGCCAAAAAAGTGTTCCTTTAAATTTTTTTACAATGTTGGCAACTATGGTCGCTAGCTGTTTAAAATTTCTAGATGATAAATCATGTAATTCCCTTCCTTCTGATGTGCAGTAGCTGTGTTTTTTAAAAATAACTTAGTGAAATACCTTATTTACAGCGACGCGGGGCACTTACATGAACATGCTGGATCTCTCATCCTCTCTCCCGGATAACGTTAGTGGGGAAACACGGCCCCTTCCACTGTAGTGCTCAGAGGGAGAGAGTCGGCAGGTCACGTGAAGGCCATACGGCACTGATAATAAGGTATTTCAAAGAGTTACTTTCAAAAAACACAACTACTGCACATTAGATCTGCATGTAAGGAAGGGAATTACATGATTTTTCATAGGTGATATAACAACCACTTCAAGACCTCAAGGTGCAGGAACAGAGATAAGAAAAATACATTGAGAAATTGCTTTACTGAAACTCCACAGGCATTCAAGAAACCAATGAGTGACTCAGCCCACTAGACTGCACCTATGAGTAAAATATATTTTCTTGAGTGGACTGACCCTTTAATGCACTACCTGTAGTTTAGAAAACTCTGAATTTGACAGGTTCAAGTCTTAGGATTTTTGGAAAAGATAGTTTTAAAATGATCCAATATGTTCCTGTAATTGTAATTTCATTTTAGATTTTTTTTTTTATCTTTTGTTCATTGGTATTTATTGAATTGTTAAATTATTTGACATATTGCAACAGTTGTAATAGATGCCATTCTTGTACATGTTTACTTAATATTTAAATGTCCTAAAGGGGATATCCAGAACAAATAATTCCCAATCTGTTTAGGAACCCCTGTGTTGAGAAAGAGGTCACCCTCCAACACACACATTTAGTGTCCTTGCAAACACTGGGACTCCCATATCAGTAAGGCAGACCATACATGCTTCATTGCTGCTGGTTGAGCAAAAACAATGAATCACTCCTGCTGAGCTATTGTATTGTGCCAGTGGAGAGCCTTTCCCACCGGCGGAATACAATGATCAGTGATGCCAGCTACAGCCAGCAGCACTGATTGTTCAGACAAAAAAAAACAACAGGCTGATTGTACACAAGTTAATTGGTAGATCGACTTGTATACAACCAGCCTGCCCATACATGGATAAAAATTTAGTCTGGTACCCGCTGAACTGGCTGAATTTTGATCCATGTATGGCCAGCTTAAGGTTTACAGAATTAATAAACTGAAGTCCAACTATTGTCATTTAAAGTCCATTCACACTGTTTGGGTGCAATGAATGGTGGCGCTCATTGGTGCAACATAGTGGCATTACACCTTCCAGCTAGCATAATGCATATATTCCCCAGCAAAGTGGGTGGGCTTTAATGCCAAGGTGCCTTTACATATGCGTTCAGCTGACTCCGCTGTTCTGCACTGAGGGCTCAAACTTGCGCACTTCCAGCACATTGACCACGTTTTTACAATCCGTTGACAGGCACTGTTTACAATCAGGAGCCAGTGGGATAGCTCCCAGTTATATGACCACTGTGACAGCCAATCATGATTAGGAAGTTTGCCAGCAAGAGGGATAACGGCAGTAACAAACTGGTCTATATTAACACACTGGTACTAATAACACTAGCCTATTTACCTCTCCCCTCCCTGCTACCCTTTACTTATAACTTACAGCGTTTGACAGGTTAGTATTAAAGTATATCTAAAGCCAAAACGTTGTTTTTTGTTTGTTTGTTTTTTTTGTCTCATGGAGACAACAAGAAGCAAAAGGAAATGTGTCCAAAGTGAGGAAAATCCTCTGTTTATAATTAAATCTTTATTAGTGATTTTCTTTATACAATTTACATTTTGCTGATTACATTTCCTTAGTCTATCTAATCGTTTAATACCCCTGTGGTCTGAAGATTGGCCCTTCCAGCGGCCCCCGTCCCCCGGGAGAGGAGCAGCAAAAAGCCGTAAAAAAAAAAAAAAAAAAAAGAATAAGAAAAGAAAAAAAAAAAAAAAGAACTTCCCGTTCTTTAATTCAAGTGATATAACACCTATTCCCCAAAATAATAATCAATTGCTTTCTTATTACGTGTCCTTAGTGTCTTCCCACCTATTGGATAAAAATGTTTAAGTGTCCTACAATCTCCCCCGACCAAATCAGGGTCTCCTACCATCCCTCTCGGCCTTCCCCTATCACCCTTCCCCCCCTCCCTCCCTCTATACTCTGCTCCATTTAAGTGTTGTGTTGCTTTCTCTCAGTGCTCCCTCCTTGTGCCTTCCTAATCGAGTGTGGTTTTCCTTAGTTTGTGGTGAAGGAGAGAAAAAAAAAAAAAATGTATGTATATTTATATTTATGTGTGTTTGTTTAATTAGGGGGAGAAGGCTCATTCCTCCCTCAGTGTTTCCTTGTGGGAGTGTGCGTTTCCCAGTTACTCCGCAATCTGTGTTCCAATCTCAGATTTCCCTTCTTAACCTCCCCCTATTACCCCTCCCCTCCCCCCACCCCCCCCCCCCCCCCTACACACCACTCAATCTATGTGTTATTTTCCCTCATACCCCATCCTTATACCTACCTAATCAAGTGTAGTTTGTCTTATGTTTGTGAAGGTAAATCCTCTGTTAGTTGTTAATAAACAAGTATAAAATAAAAAGTGTTCCCATTGAAACAATGCCCCTCTTTTGCAGTTCTGGTGTCAACTTAAAACATTGGATTTTCTTCTCACGTTCAGTCTTGGTGGCAGTGGTTGCCATAACAAATAGGGGGAATTTCCCAATTTGGGGCACAGACAGCAATAAAAACTGGACAGAGGTTTCAACTAGGGTTGCCACCTGTCCGGTTTTGACCCGGACAGTCCGGGTTTGGACACATGTGCCCGGTTTTCAAGCCGCCTGAAACCCGGGCACATATAGCAGCAGTTCAACCTAGAGTCTGATTCCCGCACCCGCCATCAGTGTTACACATATATCACTGCCTGTGCGCTCCGCCTCCGAGCTGCGCTCAGCGATGGGCAGCAGGCTTACCTATTCAGCCTGTGATTGGTTTGAAAGGGTCACGTGTGGCCGGCGAGCACGAGGGTCTACGATTGGCCCGGTGGACATGGTCACATGTGGAGGAACTGGACTGTGGGTGATCGCGGCCGTCCGAAGTCCCGCCTCCTTGCCTGGCGTGTACTCTGCTGTGTCTCCTCGAGTCCTCACTGAGGTATCTTTCACATCTGCCCTCTCACCCCCCTCTGCTGCTCTGTCTGCCCCTCCCCCTTAAGCCACTCCCCCTCTGTCAGCTCCCCTACCCTGTCAGCTACCCCCCTCTGTCAGTTACCCTAATACCCCCCTCTGTCAGTTACCCCCCTCTATCAGCTAACCTCCCCTGTCAGCTACCCCCCCCCTTCTGTCAGCTCCCCTCCCCTGTCAGTTACCCACCCTCTGTCAGTTACCCCCCCGTCAGCTCCCCTCCCCAGTCAGCTACCCCCTTCTGTCAGCTACCCCCCTCTGTCAGCTTCTCCCCCCCGTCATCTCCCCCCTCTGTCAGCTAACCCCATCAGCTATCCCCTCTGTCAGCTACTCCCCTCCTCTGTCAGCTCCCCTCCCCTGTCAGTTACCCCCCCCCTCTGTCAGCTACCCCCCCCTCTGTCAGCTCCCCTCCCCAGTCAGCTACACCCCCCCTCGGTCAGTTACCCCCCCTCTGTCAGCTACTCCCCCTCTCTGTCAGCTACTCCCCCTCTCTGTCAGCTACTCCCCCCTCTGTCAGCTACACCCCCCTCTCTGTCAGCTACCCCCCCCCTCTCTGTCAGCCACTCCCCCTCTCTGTTAGCTACCCCCCCCCCTCTGTCAGCTACTCCACCCCCCTCTGTCAGCTACTCCACCCCCCTCTGTCAGCTACTCCACCCCCCTCTGTCAGCTACTCCACCCCCCTCTGTCAGCTACTCCCCCCCCCCTCTGTCAGCTACTCCACCCCCCTCTGTCAGCTACTCCACCCCCCTCTGTCAGCTACTCCACCCCCCTCTGTCAGCTACTCCACCCCCCTCTGCTAGCTACTCCCCCTCTCTGTCAGCTACTCCCCCTCTCTGTCAGCTACTCCCCCTCTCTGTCAGCTACTCCCCCTCTCTGTCAGCTACTCCCCCTCTCTGTCAGCTACTCCCCACCCCTCTGTCAGCTACTCCACCCCTGTCAGCTACTCCCCCCTCTGTCAGCTACTCCCCCCTCTGTCAGCTACTCCCCCCTCTGTCAGCTACTCCCCACCCCTCTGTCAGCTACTCCCCACCCCTCTGTCAGCTACTCCCCCTCTGTCAGCTACCCCCCCTCTGTCAGCTACTTCCCCCCCTCTGTCAGCTACTCCCCCCCCTCTGTCCCTACTCCCCTCTGTCCTCTACTCCAACCCTGTCAGCTACTCTCCCCTCCTCTGTCCAGCTACCCTCTCCACCACCTCCTCCCCTACCTCCCTTCCTACCCTCTTCCTACCCTCTACCTCTCCACTCCACTCCCCTCCCCACCCTCCTCCACTTACCCACTCTCCCCGTCAGCTACTCCTCACTCTGTCACCTCTACCATCCTCCCTCCTCCTCACTACCCTCCCCTGTCACTACCCCCCTCACTGTCAGCTAACCTCCCCCTCTCTTCTCCACCCTACCCCACCTTCTCCCTCCTCCTCCCCTCTCCCTCACTCCCTCTAACCCCCCCCTCTACTCTCCCCCGCTACTTTCAGCTTCTCCTCCCCCTTCCTCTCTCCCTCTTCCACCAATTTCTCCCTCTCCCCCCCTCCCCTTTCCTCTACCCCCCCTCCAGTTACCCTGTCTAGTTTCCCCCCTCTCACTGTCACCCTCTCCTCTGTCAGCACCACCACCTCACTTACCCCTCCCCCCTTTCTCTTTCACTACCCCCCCTCTCTGTCAGCTACTCCCCCCTTCCTTACTCTCTCTTACCAACCCTACCTGTCAGCTACTCCCCCCTCCTCTCTGGGTCAGCTACTCCCTCCTCCCGCCCTCACCCACCTACTCCCTACCCCTCTCCACAACCCTCCCTCACCCTCTACCTCCCCCTCTCTACTCTCCCCTCCCGCTCTACTCTCCCAACCCTTTCTACCTCTCCTCTCCTCCTCACTTCCCTCCTACCTCTTCCCCTCCCTCCCCCATCTCACCCCTCCTCACTCTCCATTCCTCCCTCTTCATCTCCCACTCACCATACCCCCTCCTACACCCTCTCCTACCCCCTCTCCCTCCACTTCCCCTCCCTCCACCTCTACCCTCTACCCCTCCTCCTCTACCACCCACCTCACTCCCTCCTCTCTCACTTACCTCTCCTCCCTCTACCCTCTCCACTCCCCACCTCCTCGCTCACACTTCCTCCCTCTCTCCCTCACTTTCCCTTCCTCCTACCCCTCTCTCCTCTCGCCTTCACTATACTTTACTTTCCCTCCTCCTAACGCTCACCCCTCCCCACCACTCCCCTACCCCCCCCCCTCCCTTCCCTACCTTACCATCTCTCACCCCTCTACCCCTCTCTCTCTCCTACCTCGCCCACCCTCCTCCTCCTCTCCTATCTCCCCCCTCCCTCTCACCAACCCCCCGCTACTTCTCCCCCCTACCTCTTTCCCCTTCCCACCTCCTACCTTCCCCCCCTTTCTCTCCTACTTCCCCCCTTCTCCCCTCCTCCCAACTTTCTCCTCCTCTCCTCTTCCCTACTACCTCTACCACACTCTCCCACCTACCATCTCACCCTCTACCCTCCGTACTGCCCTTCGCGTTACTCTCTCTCCTCTTCCGTCTCCTACTTACTCATACACCCACCTCCCCTCTCCTACTCTCTTCCTTCCCATCCTACTGTCCCCTTCTCACTCTCCCCCCGTACCTCCTCACCCCCTCTCCTCCTCCTCCACACTCCTTTTCCCCTCTCCTCTTCACCTTCCCCTCTCTCTCTCTCTCCCTTCTACACCACCTTAACTCCACCTCTCTCTCTCCTCCACCTTCTACCTCGCCCACTCATCTTCTCTACCCTCTCAACCTCCTACTTCCACTCTCTTCCACTCCCCTTCCTCCTCATCTCCCCTCCTCCTCCCCACCCTACCCCTCCTACCTCCCACCTAACCCCTCCCACCCCCACCCCTCTCTCCCCCACCGGCCCTCTCTCCTACCCTTCTCCTTCTCTCCCTATCTCTCTCCCCTTCCCTACTTCCCTACCTCTCTACCCTCTACCTCTCCTACTCCCTCTCCTCACTCTACCCTCCCCCCTCCCTCCTGCTACCCCTCCCTCCCCCCCTTCTCTCCCTCCCACTCCCTATCCATCCTCCTGCTCCCTACCCGCTACCTCCCTTCCACTCTCTTTCATCATCCTCTCCTGCTCCCCACCCCCCCTCCTCTTCCTTTCCGCATACTCCCCCCTCTCACTCTCGCTACCCTCACCCCTACCTCATCATCTCCCCCTCCCCCTCTCCTCCCATCCTCCTCCTTTCTCCCCTACCTACTCTCCTCCTCTCCCTTACCCTCGCTCTCCACTCCTTCCTCTACCCTCTCTCTACTCTCCTTCCATCGCTCCACCTCCTACCTACCTCTTCTAACCTTTACCTCTCCTCTTACCTCTCCCTACCTCCTACCAACCTTCCAACCCTCCCTACCCTCCTCTCTCCCTCCTTCCCCTCCACCTCCTCCCCTCTACTACCTACCCTACTTCCTCCCTACCCCACCCCCTCCCCTCCTCCCGACCACCTCCCCCTCCCCCCCATACCTAACCACCTTCCTTGCCCTCTCCCCCCACTTCCTCCTCCTCCCCCCTCTACACTCTACCCTTCCTACCTCCTCTCCCTACACCCTCGACCCACTTCCCCTACTACTCCCTTCCACTCACCCCTCCCCCAGCCTACCTCCACTCTCCATCACTCCCCTCTCCTACTCTCTACTTCCTTCTCTCCCTCTTACCCCTCTCTTCTAAACCCTTCCTCTCCTCCTCTCCAACTCCCCATCCTTCCTCCCTCCCGCACTCCCCTCCCGTCACCCTCCCCCCTCCACCTCCCCCCCCCCCCCCCCTCTACCTACCCACCCTCTCCTTCCTACCCCCTCCTCCTATACTACTCCCTACATACACTTTTCCTCCCCTCTCTCCCCCCTCCTCCCTCCCTCTACATCTACTCCTTCCCCCTCCCAACTTCCCCTCCCTTACTCCCTCCCCCACCCTCCCTCTCTACTTCTCTTTTTCTTACCCCCTCCTCCTCCCCTCCCTACCCCCTCTCTCTCTTACTCCCCCTCCCCCCACTATCTTCCCTCCTCTCCCCTCCTTCCTCCTCCTACTCTACTAGCTCACTCTCTTTCTCTCTTTTATGTCCCCTCTACTTCTTATACTCCTCCTAACTCGGTTCCTTACTCTTCTCCCTCCCTTCTTACTCTAACTCTCTCCCCTCTCACTCCCCACTCCCCTCCCCTACACTTCCCTTCCTGCTCGCTCCCTCCCTCCCCCTCCCTACTCTTACTCTACACTCCTTGTCACTCCTTTTTCTGACTACTTCTTACTTACTCCCACTCTCTCCCTCCCTTCTACTCTTTTGCTTACTTCTCCCCCACTCTCTACCCTCCCCTCCGCTACTTACTACTCCTTCCTACTCTACCTCTACTCCCCCTCCTCTCCCTTCTCGAGTCTTCTACTTACTTCCCCCCCCTCCTCTCCTACTCCCTCTTCACTTTCCCCTCTCCTTCCTCCCTTCCCCTCTCTTACTCCACCCCTACTTCCCTTTACTCCCCTCCCTTCCCTCTTACTCCCTTCCTACTTTTCTCCTCCCACTCTTCCTCTCTTACCCTGTCCCTCTGTCAGCTACTCCCCCCTCTGTCAGCTACTCCCCCCCCTCTCTGTCAGCTACTCCCCCCTCTGTCAGCTACTCCCCCCTCTGTCAGCTACTCCCCTCTGTCAGCTACTCCACCCTGTCAGCTACTCCCCTCCTCTGTCAGCTACTCCCCTCTGTCAGCTCCCCTCCCCTGTCAGTTCCCCCCCGTCATCTCCCCCCCTCTGCCAGCTAACCCAGTCAGCTACCCCCCTCTGTCAGCTACCCCCCTCCCTCTGTCAGTTACCCCCTCTGTCAGCTCCCCTCCCCTGTCAGTTACCCCCCTCTGTCAGCTACCTCCCCCTCTGTCAGCTCCCCCTCCCCTGTCAGTTACCCCTCCCTCTGTCAGTTACCCCCCTCTCTGTCAGCTACTCCCCCCCCCCCTCTCTGTCAGCTACTCCCCCCTCTCTGTCAGCTACTCCCCCCCCCTCTCTGTCAGCTACTCCCCCCCTCTCTGTCAGCTACTCCCTCCTCCCACTCTCTGTCAGCTACTCCCCCCTCTCTGTCAGCTACTCCCCCCTCTGCCAGCTACTCCCCCTTTCTGCCAGCTACTCCCCCTCTCTGTCAGCTACTCCCCCCCTCTGCCAGCTACTCCCCCCCCCTCTGCCAGCTACTCCCCCCCTCTGCCA
The DNA here is from genome assembly GCA_028564925.1 of Lithobates sylvaticus. Lineage (NCBI taxonomy): Eukaryota > Metazoa > Chordata > Amphibia > Anura > Ranidae > Lithobates > Lithobates sylvaticus. The sequence goes on from CM053031.1 coordinate 89,053,238, forward strand.
GCTACTCCCCCCCTCTGTCAGATACTCTCCTCCCACTGTCAGCTACTCCCCCCTCTCTGTCAGCTACTCCCTCTCTCTGTCAGCTACTCCCCCCCACCCCCCTCTCTCTGTCAGGCCACCCCCTCTCTTACCACCTTTCTCTCTCACCCCTCCTCCCTTTCAGCCCCCTTCTCTCTCACCCCTCTTCTCTCTCACCCCACTCCCCCTCACACCCCAATCCCCTCCCCATCTATCTCCCCCCCTCTCTCCTCTGCCTCCTTACCTCCTCCTCTCACCCTTTCTCACCTCCCTCCCCCACCTCTTCTCCCCCCTCAGGGGGCTAGAGCCCCATGATTCCTAACAGCAGCCCTGTGAGTGAGTACACAAGTTTGGATGTGTTTTGATTCCACCCCCAAACTCCGGCTCCCACACTTCCTGGCTCGAAACGGGTCTCTCGGTAAGGCAGTCTAATGTGGGTCTTTAGGGGCAGGGGACACTGATGGGGGGGGGGGGGGTTTCCCTGATCTAATAGAGGTCTCTAAGGGGGGTGCTAATATAAGGGGACCTAATGGGGGTCCTCTATGGGGGACCCTTAAATTATGGAGGGGGTAACACTGACCCGTATTTTATAAAAGGGGGTGACAATGACCCCTGTGTTATAGGAGGTAACACTGTCCAATAAAGTGTGTCGCATTATTGCTCTCCTTAGTGCACCCAAAGGTGTCCCAGGTCTTTACAATCCTATAGTTTATACTACAAAAAAATTTGCCATGCACCGCTAAAGTGTTCGGGTTTGGCTTGAAGAAAAGGTGGCAACCCTAGTTTCAACCCCTTACCACTCAAGTCAAATAAAGTAAAACGTTTTGGCTTTAAATACTCTATGAATAGCCTTTATTAACAATTTAGGCTGTAAGGTAGAGGGGATGGTGTAGGTGGGATAGACTTTGGTTTTTATTGTACAATAGGTCCAGCTTAATAACATTATGCAAAGCTCAGTTAGGTTGTGGAACCCAGAACACATTTATCAGTTTAGTAAAATCAGATGAAGTTGTTTCTAAATACTGATATCTGAACCTTTTTGTTGAAGAAGAATTCCAGGAAGCCATGTTTATCCCTAAATTGTCTCCTTAGTGAAATGTCATTGCACTTGCTGTGCATTTACTGTTTTTGGGGTTTGCATTGCTGTAAGAGAAGAGTTAAACCCAGCATGGATCCCCATCATCTGCATTACTCAAACAACTTGAAATCAAATAACACTTGACCTCCTTTGTTCCCCTGATGTAGATCACTATTCAGGGCCATGTAGCTGTATACATTACTTACAGTATATAATCTACAGCATCATGGATTATTATTAGGATTTTTGTATTACCTGTAAAATCCTTTTCTTGAAGTATAACACAGGAGGATTATTCTGAAATCATTTGGGTTATACTTCCAGCTTTAGGAAAATTGGACACTAGCAAACAGTGCCCAGTGCTACCCCCAGCATGCCTACAGTTTTGTAGCAAGCAAAAACAATAGATACAGAGGCGACCTGTGTACTTTGAGGTACTCTGAGAAAAATGTTTTACAGATAAAAACAAACATTTTGCTGACATCACAGGACAGGGTAGTAATTCTGGAACCATTGAGACATCCAAAAGCAGTCATACTAAGGGTTGGGCACCAGAGAAACCAAAAATCTAACAGCCCAAAAACCATTGGTTTAACACAAACAACGTAAAGAGCCCCCAAAAAGTCTTATGACCAAAGTGGAAATCAGCTGAGGCTTGAACTTCCACCTGGTAAAAAAAAAAAAAAAAAACCTTTGGGTGCTGGAATGTCCAAAAACAGACTAAGGGTGGACAACATAACAAACAAAGGGGCTAACAAGCCCACAAAACTAGCGGTTTACCAGAGAGTAGGGATGGGCCCGGTGTTCGATTCAAACCCATGTTCGAATCAAACGTTCGTCTGCTCGTCGAGGGCAGAACTCTGAGGGCCGTTCGCATCAAATTCGTGTGATGCAAACGATCCACAATGCACTGCGCCAGTCGCAGTGCATTGCTGGCTGATGATTGGCTGATGATTGGCCAAGCATGCACTGTGATCCCCCATGCTTGGCCAATCATAGAGCCAGCGGCGAGGAGAGCAATAATTGGCCACAGGCAGGATTCCTGTGGCCAATTATAGCTCAGGGGGTTTAGTACACGCCCCACAGTATATAAGGACGCCGCGCCGGCGGCCTTGTGTAGTGTGTTCCGGCTTGAGGAACAGTGACAGTGTACTGTACATGTACACACTATATGTGAATCATTTCTGCGTGGGGAAAGTGTAGGGAAAGAGGAAAAATAGTCAGGGATAGTGTATTCTTCTCAGCCTTTGCTTGTGGGGAAAGTGTAGGGATAGAGGAAAAATAGGCAGGGATAGTGTGTTCTTCTCAGTGCTGTTCTCTACCAATCCAGCCATCTGCAGGAGTTAGTGTGTGTGTGTGCTGTGTGAGTATAGAGTACAGCAGTAGCACACTAAACCACCTTACACTGTATCTGCCCTGTTGTCACCTAAGACAGCCATCTGCAGGAGTTAGTGTGTTTTGTGTGCCTCCAGCACAGCACAGTATACATCAACAGTCCATACATACATACATACATACATACAGTATATACCTACAGTCCCTGTCTTGTTTGCACCGCCTGTATACTGCGGTTCAGAGTATATAGGGTTTTAGGTATAGGGTTTTATTTTGGGTGCAGGGTTCCACTTAATATCCATACAAGACCCAAAGGGGCTGGTAATGGGCTGGGGTAGGGGGGGATGGGGTAGCCATGCCATTTTTCTCAAAGATTTTCATCCATATGGCCAGGACAAGACATGACATTAAAGCCGCAAGCAGTTTTAAATGGCTTTTTTTTCCTTTACAAATGTCATTTTGTGCAGGGACAGTTCTAAACACGGGAAACACATGTCACTTCACAGGCATACTTTAGACACCCCCCAGGTACCATATTTAAAGGAATATTTCACTTTTTTTTTTTTCACTTTATGCATCATTAAAATCACTGCTCCAGAAAAAACGTCCGTTTTTAAAACTTCTTTTTGCATTGATACATGTCCCCTGGGGCAGGACCTGGGTCCCCAAACCTTTTTTATAACATTAACATGCATATTGGCCGGTATAATTAGCACTTTAGATTTCGAACGTTCGCGTCCATTGTAACTAATAGGGTTCTAACGTTCGTGCGAACTTTCGGTCCGTCCGCAGGTTCTGGTGCGAACCAAACCCGGGGGTGTTCGGCTCATCCCTACCAGAGAGATGGCTTAACCAAGCCTACAGAGCTGCCTGAAGTACCTTACAACTAAGATAAACAACTTTCACACTTGTGCGACTTCAAAGTCGCGTGATTTTGCCGCATTTCGCGGCCGCGATTTTTGCCGCGATTTCAAGAAATGCCTTTGTAAGTGGCATCAAAATCGGACCAAAGTAGTGCAGGGACTACTTTGAAGTCGGAACGACTTGAAGTCGTACTAATATGAATGGCTGTCATTGGAAATCATGGGGATCGACCTGTCATGCTACTTTGCAGTCCCAAATCGTGGGACAAGTTGTATAAGTGTGAAAGGGGCCTTAAGCTGACTTCAGCTGATGCATGAACCTCCATCTGGTAAAAACTAAATGAATGTAAGGCCAAAAGACCAGACGGCAGCCTTGCAATCCCCCCAAAAAACTGAGAATCAGATGCCCGGTTCTGAGAGGCCCAGTAAGCACTAACTGATCTGGCAGCGGTATGCCCTGACCGAAAAAAGAGGAACTTTGAGTTGGCGGATCTACCTAGAAACAGCAGAATGAAAAGCAGTCTGGCCTCAAAGGGGACTCTCGTGAATGTCAGAAAGTTGGACTAATGGAAAAGAGTAGTAGCCAAGAGATAAACTCAAACAGTGTGTACCACATGCCAGTGATGTACTAGGAGAGAAGTATAGAAGCAGTGGGAAGGAAAAAAGAGAACAAAATTATATACAATTCTGTCAAATGAAGGTATACAAAAAAAAGACCAAATAACCCACCTTTATGTGTTTGTGAAGAGTGCTGGTATAATGCTTAATCTACTCTTTTTCATTACAGCAAGGTTCATTGCACAACTGTAAGTATGAAATAAAATAAAAAGTACATAAACCAGACTTGACTTACAAAATAAATCACATCCTTGAAGAAGTCTCTTTTTAGAACCTCTGTTGGGTTTTTATAATTGAAGACATAAAGATGCTGCTGGACTCTGCAATAGGTGAAATTTTAGCTTAACGGAGCAAGTTATTTTATTCCATGGACCCATCCTGGGTCCACGGAATAGAGGACGGGTGCTCAACCTGTGGCCTTCCAGCTGTTGTGGAACTACAATTCCCATCATGGCTCTGCCTTTGGGAGTCATACTTGTAACTGTCAGCCTTGCAATGCCTCATGGGACTTGTAGTTCTGCAAGAGCTGGAGGGCCGCAGGTTGAGCACCCATGTTTTTTCAATAGTTGAGAATGAGATGCAGTTTATTAGTCACAGGGTTTTAGGATAATGGCAGTGCATTTAGGGAGTCCAAAGGCACCCTTCATCCGGGCTTCAGACTTTTTCTTGAACAGAATCTGGACCCAATCAGTGTGCAGTCCCTATATATACTGTATGCAGTTACAGAATAATAGGCAGCCACTTCAGATTACTGGTTTGGCAGGCAGGTTGCTGAATCAGGGGTCTGAGCAGGGTGCTTATCACTCTGTATCACTTAGGCCCCTTTCACACTGGGGCGTTTTTTCAGGCGGTACAGCGCTAAAAATAGCGCCTGTACACCGCCTGAAAAAATCCGGCCCCATTCACTCCATTCACTGGAGCAGTGCGCTAGCAGGACGGTCAAAAAAGTCCTGCTAGCAGCATCTTTGGAGCGGTATAGGAGCGGTGTATTAATCCCGCGGATAAAACGATGGTAAAGCAGTGCTAAATATAGCGCTGCTTTACCGTCGCCGCGGCTCCAGCCCCAGTGTGAAAGGGGCCTTAGCATTTCAGCTAGAAGTCTCAAGTCCTGATGAGGGGGACAGTGAACTCTAAAACATGGCATTACCTTAGAACATTTTTTGTGAAAAGGTGAACTTGCACTTTAAATTCTGCACACATTGATTCCTAAAGATTTGGCAACCCTGGATTACATATTTGTGACCCACTGATTGGCAAACTTTCTCAATTACCCAAGTACATTTCTAGTAGACATGTGCATTCGTTTTCGTCCGAATGCATTTTCGTCCGAATTTCAGGTATTTTCGTTATCGTTTTAACAAACGATAACGAAAGTGCAGAATCCGAAAAATGAAAGATTCGACATAAACAAATGCTTTATTTTCGTTGTGACAACAGTTCGATATAGATAGGAGATTCGACGCTGACAATAACAATCTGTGTCCATTGAACCTATGGTCGAATGTGCCTAACCTTAACTCTATTAGTCCAAGATTATTCTACATAGAGAGAAAAGATTCGACGTAGAAAGGAAAGATTCGACGTAGAAAGGAAAGATTCGACGTAGAGAGGAAAGATTGCTGCTGGAATTGGGTGGAATTGCAGCTAAACTATACAGAGTCATACAGTTTAGCTGCTCTGTCGAATCTTCTTTGAACTTTCGACAGACACCATAAGCCTTCAATGACAGATTCGATCTTAATTCATTTGGATTTTCGGACGAATGCAATTTTTAACGAAAAACGATATAAATAAAAACGAATTTCGGGAGTAACTAAATAAATTTATTTTTCGGACGAAAACGAAATTCCAAAACGAAATATTTCAGTGTGCACATGTCTAATTTCTAGTCACTATGGAAGGAACCCCCCCCCCCCCCCACAAAGTTTATAGCTCTCCCTCTGTCTTATCTCACTAACTGTTTTTTTATTACCATTGCTGTGCACATTTTGTTTTTGTTTGTTTTTTTCACTCAGAGATTGTCTTTTTTTAACATTCTGCTAAAGCTTAGTGCATTAGTACTGCTTGGACCTTGAAGAAGGGGACATACCCCGAAAGCTTGTCCTGCAAAAATTGTATGCTAATGCAAATAAAAAAAGTACTTAATTATTTCTGTCGCAAGTGCACTAATACGGCTAAAATCATCTCAAGCTCAATCCCCTAAAAATCCCAGATAAATTTACCCAGCACTGGGATTCTTTTTTTAAAATTCTTTTTATTGTTGCTATGCCATTTACATTGTTTACTGAGATGTCTTGCCCAAATTACTATTCAGCATAGAATTCTTACTACACAAATGTCTTTATGTTCTATGACTTATCTCTCCAACATATTGAAATGGAACACATTGGAATGGCCCACTAAAAAGCTGATAGTTATTGATCTGTGCTTTATTTTATCTTTCCTTTAAAAAAAGTCTTGTTAAATCTGAGCTCTATGCAAACCCCGGAAGACCCCCGAAGGCGGATCGAGACCCCCAGACGACGGCGTCGACGACGAAGAAGGTAGCCGGCCTCCTCTGCTCGGTAAAAGAGCTAGGTAAATAGCAGAGGAGTCCGGCGAGAAGACCCCCCAAGACGGAAGAAGACCCCCGGAGCAGTGCAATAAAATATTTTTAAAAAATTGTGTGTTTTTTTTCTTTACACTTTACACCTTAGGTGAATGGTACCCCATACTCATTCACATAGGGTGGGGGGCCGGGATCTGGGGGCCCCCTTATTAAAGGGGGCTCCCGGATTCCGATAAGCCCCCGCCCGCAGACCCCGACAACCAACGGCCAGGGTTGTTGGGAAGAGGCCCTTGTCCTCATCAACATGGGGACAAGGTGCTTTGGGGTGGGGGGGCCGCACGGCCCCCCTTTCCCCAGGGCACCCCCCATGTTGAGGGCACGCGGCCTGGTATGGCTCAGGAGGGGGGCGCTCACTCGTCCCCACCCCTTTCCTGGCCTGCCGGGCTGCGTGCTCGGATAAGGGTCTGAGATGGATTTGGGGGGGACCCCCACGCCGTTTTTTCGGCGTGGGGATTCCCTTTAAATCCATGCCAGGTGACGGGGCTAGTGCGGCGGCATTTACTGCCTTCGTTAGCCCCGTCTACCTGTAGTTACGTTCTAAATGAAGGGACTGCTCCGTGTGTGGGCAAGTCCGTTCATTTTCAAAAGTCCCGCAGACTTTTTCCCCGCGGATTGTCCGCCGGAGAAGTCCGGGCGTGTGTGGGCAAGTCACACGCTCGGAAGTCCGGGCGTGTGTGGGCAAGTCACCCCCTCGGAAAGTCCGGCGGACAAAGTCTGAACGTGTGTACGCGGCATAAGGCAGTTTTATGGACATATGCTAGCTGTATGTTACATAAAATATGCAAAACAGCCAGGCAGCTAGTTTTTTAGGAAGACCGCAATGGCATCTTTCTATGTCTATCTACTACCAATCACCATGAATGTAGTGAGGAGGGGGTAAGCATATCCACAAATATTTTCTCGGTTTCAGACCCTGTTCTACATGTTAAAATGTAAACTTCAGTAATTTTTCATCGTTCCATCTATTAAATCTTCTGTCCATTTTTTCTGCTAGTAAATACCTTATACAGTCCACTTCCTGTTTCTTGTCTGATAAAAAAAAAAGCCTAGGCTTATGACATCATGCACAGCTCTCTCTCTCTCTCTCACTTTTGTGAGAGTTTGCCAGGAAGGGAGGGGGGATGAGTCATAAGAGGGCCAATGAGAGCTGCAGAGCTGAATGTGTGCCTCTGTGTTTGTGTAAATCCAGGAAGTGAACAGGCAGCAGCTTCAGCTGCCCACAGTTAAAACAGATGCAGCCAGACTGGAGTGGAGGGAATTTTCTGCAGCATATTTGGCAAGTACAAAATCACAGTATATATAAACTAATATGCAAAGTGGTTGGAGGGAAGCTTCAGAATGGCAAAGATGTTTTTATTACAAATTATGTGTGCAGACTGCAGTTCCTCTTTAACTCTCCGCTCTGTCACTGCAGAGGATAGGGGGAAATTGTGTTAGCAAGTGGCAGCTAGTTGTATTTAGAGATTTCAAAAGCTCCTTATTTGAAAGCAGTGTTAATTTTGGCAGCAAATTTCGATTTACTTTTAGTCTTACGACTAAAATGGCATTTTAGTTTTAGTCCCATTTTAGTCTTCTGAAATTGTTTTAGTCGTATTTAGCCAACTAAAACTCAAGTACATTTTAGTCCACTAAAACTCATTTTAGTCGTCTAAAATCGAATAGGTGTAATTAAATTGTATTGCGTTAGTTAACATTTCTCTACAATTTCCAAACTCATTATATACTGCTGGAGTGAAAAATCGAATATGTTATTTAATATGGCTTTGAGGTATGAACATACACTACAGACCAGTGTTAATTTTGAAGTCAAATTTAAATTTAGTTTTAGTCTTATGCCCCATACACTCGGTCGGACATTCCGACCACAAAATCAAGATTTTGGCCGAAACTTGTCTTGCATACACACGGTCGCACAAAGTTGTCGGAAAATCCGATTGTTCGGAACGAGGTGACGTACAACATGTACGACGGGACTACGTAGAGGCCAGTAGCCAATAGCTTTCGTCTCCAAATTTTTTCTGAGCATGCGTGCCACTTTGTGCGTCGGAATTCTCTACACGCAATCGGAAAAAGTCAGATCGGATTTTTTTGTTGGAAAATTTTAGATCCAGCTCTCAAACTTTTTCCGTTGGAAACTCCAACGGAAAAAGTCCGATAGAGCCCACACACGATCAGATTTTCCGACAACATAATCCGACTATCTGACTTTTTCCGTCGGAATTTCAGACCGTGTGTATGGGGCATTAGTCTTTTGGCTAAAATGGCATTTTAGTTTTAGTCCCATTTTAGTCTTTTGACTAACATGCCATTTTATTTTTAATCGTATTTTAGTCATCTCAGTTGTTTAAGTTTAAGTCGTATTTTAGTCGACTAAAATTAATATTCATTTAGTCGACTAAAATGTTTCAACGACATTAACACTGTTTGACAGTGATAACTTGATGTTCGGCTGGATCGGAGTTAAGCTTGGATGGGCTTTTAAGGCCAAATAGCTTGGAGTACATGACCATTTGACCACAGACACTTTGAAGAATATAGGAGAATGGTGGACAAAAATTAAAGGTAAATATTAAAACCGAAAATCATGTTGCAATTGATTATTTTTGATGTGCTCATAATTATTTTTTGTTTAAACAATGAGTTATAGCGATCCTCTAAACTTTTTTTGTAATCTTACTTTCTAATGGTCTACATGTACCTTAGTGAGCGGAGTATTTCTCCTGTGGCTTGTGTCACTGACATGACTTGACCTCTGAACTTGCACATCTGACAAGACCCCACTGTCTTGGGTGACATGCCCATGCACAAACAATTTAAAAAAATACTGTACAGAGGGTAGAAGGCTTTTAATGTGGTTTCAAAGGCAACATGAAAATAATGAAAATCCCTTAAAGCGGGGCTCCACTGCCCCAGACGTCAGTGTCATTATAAAAGAAATTAAATTGTAAATGACTTACTGACGTGTTCCGTTTCTAGTACTTGTGCCATTTGTTTTTTCAGATATAAAAACACTGTATAAAGTGTCTAACGGCGGTCTTCATCTTGCCTGTGGGCATGTGAAGCCCAAAGGCATTCTCTTCCAGGATTCTAGTGACGCCCGTTTATTAAATCTCGCGCATGCGCAGTACGATCACCGTAAGAGCGCCGTCAGCAGCTCCTGTTGCCATCACAAAGGGCGGCGGCGTCGTAAGTCCCGCCCCGTTGTGATGGCAGATAGTCTCGAGAGATCTCGGACCAGGACGCCGCACTGACTCCTGGGAACTATGACACAAGCTCCCAGGAGACAGTGGGGATAGGGGATATTACGAAATAGCCGTAATATCCCCGCCCATATCCGAGAGCTGGAGGAACGGAAGTGCAGGATGTCAGCAAGAAAACGAAAAAAGGTACAGAAAAAAATATATATATATATACCGTTTCGGATAGAGGAATGTCAGCAGATAATATTAGATATATGTGTTGAAATCGGATGGAGCTCTGCTTTAAAGAACAGAATGCGGTGTTGCAGAACAGTGTGATTTTTACAGAGAGGTCAGTGACCGCAGATAGAGGCAGTTTGTATTTGGCTGTGAAATTGGTTTTTGATTTTTCACAATTAGCTTGTCTTACAAACAGCAGCACATGCTTTTTCATCAAACTTTAACCACTTCAATACCAGGCACTTTCCCCCCTTCCTGCCCAGGACAATTTTGAGCTTTCAGTGCTGTCGCACTTTGAATGACAATTGTGTGGTCATATAACACTGTACCCAAACTAAATTTTTATTATTTTCTTCCCACAAATAGAGCTTTCTTTTGGTGGTATTTGATCACCTCTGCGGTTTTTATTTTTTGCTAAACAAACTAAAAAAAAAAAAAACAGACATTTAAAAAAAAAAAAAGTTTTTCTTCGTTTGTTATAAAATGTTGTTTTCTCCTTCACTGACGGGCACTGATGAGTCGGCACTATAAGACACTTTCCACTGCATGATGTCCAGTGCTTTAATTTAGTATAGGGATGAGAGAGACAAGGTTCTTTACCTACACAGCTGGTAACCAGGAACCATGAGAGTTACAAGGTATGCAATTACACCAAAACCCATATATTGAATAGGGACAGCCTTGCAAATATAAATTTCGCACAGGATACTAGAGGCCTCCCTTGGTAAAGGTCCTAGTGAACTCTTTTACTTTTGGATTTGGGGGGGGGGGGGAGATGACCTAAAGCCACAGAAAGCTTCCCATTGTATAACAATTGAGTGTGTACATTTTAATTTGTCATCATGTGCTGACAAACTTACTATACCATAACTTACATAGCCAAAATAAGCATTTTCCTTTGTCCTATCAGTCCTGGGCATACATCTCACTCCCTGGATTCCCAGGGCTTTTTTTACGTTGTCTTTCAGCCATTATTATAGCTCCAATTACAGTTACCAGTACAGTCAAAGTGATGACCAGCACAGTCACGGTTTCTGCTACACAGAGTCGGGTATCCAAGGAGGTAAGTGGTCTTCCTCTAAGGGCTGCAGGATCTGCACAATACAAGTTACCTCCATCCTGTAAGCTTATTTTGTGCAAACTTCCTAATTTCCCAAACACACGCTGAAGATCACAATCACATTCCCAAGGATTAAATGAGAGCAAGAGAAGAGTTCCACGTGCTGGCAGGTTGCTTAAAGTTTGGAAGAGCAAGTGGCGTAGATTGTTATGTTGCAGATTAAGGAAGGTGAGGGAACGAAGTGGTGTGAATAACCCGGAGGGCAGATCTTGGATCTGGTTTCTGGACAAGTCAAGGAATTCAAGTTTTTGTAGAACAGAAAAGTCATCACCTCTCAGGCTTTGCAGTTGATTGTTCTGGAGCAGCAAACGACGTAGCTGGGTAAGGGATCTCAGAGCTCCAGGTTCCAACTTAGAAATTAAGTTTCCTTGCAGATCTAACAATTCCAGACTGTTTAGGTGTTGGAAATTATATCTCATGACATTGCGTAACACATTATGTGCAAGATAAAGATGCGTGAGAGAATCAAGGTCAACAGAAAAGCTGCCTCCTAAATCTGCAATTTTGTTGTCATTAAGGTCCAGGATTTGCAAGCTCTGTAAGCCTCTCCAAGATCCATTTTTGACTTCTGAAATTGCATTCTGTGCCAGTAGCATTGTATGGAGTCTCCAAAGGTTGTGGAGGAGAGGAAGGGAATACAATGAGCAATCAGAGAGGTCAAGGAATTCAACTACCAAAGGAGGAGAGATTAGAATGTTTGTTAGGTTTGTTCCTGAGCAGTTTACAAAAAGTGAGCTAGAGTCACAAATGCAAATTGATGGGCAGAAGGGGAAGGAGCAAATAACCAAAAGATTGGGCAAGATGAATAGAAGCTGTGGCACCAGCAAAGAGGAGGCAAAAAGTGTAGATACAGGCGATTTTATGAAGAAGGATTCCATTGTGGCCCTGCAACAGGAAGAGTAAAATGTTTTAATCATAGATCATATAAAATATTGATGAGTGTTAGGTGCTATGACTACCCTATATATATATTATTTATATATGATTGTTAGCTACAAAAGCTTTCTATGTCCTTAAAGAAAAACTCAAGAAAAGGTAATAGCAGAGCTGTTTATATTACTCAGTGGGACCTAATAATTTTGTCTTTGCTTCTAAACACAACTACTAATGTGCAAACTGACTCATCTTCTAAATGAGACATATATATATATATATATATATATATATATATATATATATATATATATAATAATGTGTGTGTGTGTGTGTGTATATATCAGGAGGCAGTGTAAAATGTTGTATGTGTGTAGTCATGAATGTATTATCTACATGTGCGTGTGTGTATAATATATATATGTATATATATATATATATATAATGTGTGTGTGTATACAAATATATATATATTATACACACACGCACATGTAGATAATACATTCATGACTACACACATACAACATTTTACACTGCCTCCTGATAATTGTCTGAATATTTTAAACAATCATGGAACTTAAAGGATAAAGTATGCACACCTCTATAGTAATATCTTGAATTCAAGATAACTGGAGTCAGGCTTTCCAGTCATTGTGATAAAAAAAGAGGTGTGCTTTAAAACAAACACAATTATGTACTGTCTGTGATCCTTTTTTCATTTGGACTAACATCCAAATTTTTAGGACAAGCTTTCAGGGTGTACCTCCTTCTTTGAGGTACAAGAGTATTGTTTGGACCTTGACCGCAGACATGGTAAGGGGAGGTCTGTGATTAAGGTACTTGACAGACAAGCTTGGTTGAGAAACAATTAGAAAATCATGGCTGGACCAGCCAATAACATAACAAAATTGTGTAATGTAAAATGTAATAAAATATTATAGGGATAACAGAAAGTAGCAGATGTCGGGGGATAATCTCAGTCCAAAATGAGAAGAGGACATGCATACTAACTTCAAAGCCAGGTTGTCACCAGATAAACAGATTAGAGATTCAGAGATTTTGACTTACAATTTCAGGTAAAGATGCCTTTTTTATGCAATGAGCCCATTCTACGTCCTGCACTGAGCTGATGTATCTTTGGTTGCTTTGCAGATCAGAATAACGTACCTGTACCTGCAGATGTCCTGTGTAAGTGTGTTTCTAGTTAGAGACTGAGACTTGATGAGACAGGTGAGGAGGTCAAAACTATTATTTCCCAGGAGGTGCTGATGTGTGTGTAAGACAAGAACGGAACACTGAGAGCTTGTGAAATTCACCCACTGGATTTATACGCTTCAGAAACGCTGTCAATTGTGGTGTCACTCAATACTATAGTGTGTGTACCCTTCATTAGAGTTCTGTCAGTCTAGGTGCTATGAATAGTATTCATTACTCTGCTCATATGCTATCTCTCCATTATGTGTGCAAAAGAAGGATTTTTCTAAATCACATAACTAACTCATCTATCATCATGATGCTAATAGGTATGTAATTAGTATGATGCTTGGTGGGAAATCCCAGTTTATACGGTTTTGTTCTAATTAATACATAGGTTTCGGGAAGTATCATACTGTAATGTTTTGTGATTAATGAGTCAATCCATCCGATCCAAAATATTTTATTATTTTTAGGGAGAGCCTGATTGCAGAGTCAGCACTTGTCTATGTCTTTAATTCTCTAATTGCATGATTTCCCTGCCATCATTTTTGATCGTGTTTCTTTCCACTTTGAAGTTCTGAATGTACCCTCCTCTGTGTGGTATGGCATCTACTGGGGCATTTTTCATTGTATAAAATAACATTTCTATCAAGAAGATTGGGATCCCCTAATTATGGCTATGGTGTGTGTACATCCCCAGGAACTCAAGAACAGATATCTCACCTAAGGAATCACTGAGAGAGAGATAGGAATCTGAGTCAGTTAAAGAGGATCTTCGCCCTAGAGAAAAAAAAAATAAGTCAGCAGCTACAAATACTGTAGCTGCTGACTTTTAATAAAAGGACACTTATCTGTCCAGGGATCTAGTGCTGTCTTCACCCAGGTCAGTTTGTCTTTCTGGGTGCCCAGCACCGGGAAGGGTTTACTGTGGGAAGCTGACCATGACTCCTTGTGGCTTAACAGCTGGATTTCCACTGCACATGCGTGAGACACACTGCTCTGTGAATGGTCCCGAAGCCTTCTTGGAATTGTGACGTGAGAAGGGGGGGCAAACTTCTCTGCCTGCCTAGGCGATCCAAGCGGAAGTGGGAATGGGGACCTGTCAAAATTAAATACTCAGTACCCCAAAACACTTTGAAAGTGGCAAATGTGGTAGAGGAGCTAGGAGGAGGACTATAAACAGAGCTTCCCCTTTAGGCTGAAGTTAGACTTTAACTTTCCAGCATCTGCCTAAAAAATCTATTTTGAGTGTACAGACCCTTAAAAAAAGTTGTAACAAAATACATATATTATATGCAAATTTCATAGCCTTTCTGTAGCTTTGGCACAGCCTTGGTCCTAACCCTGTTTGTGTTTGCTTGGCTCTGTACTACATCATCTCCTCTGTCTAGCAGTGTATATTCTGTTCATATAATGGTCATACAGTACTTGGCTCCGTTTTTTCTTTCAGCCAGCAGGTCTGTTTAGCAAAAGTAGATTGATAGATCAACTTCTGTTGAGCAGCAGTGGCCACACATGGATTGAAATTTGGCTGGTCTCTGCTGAACCAGCTGAGTTTTGATCCATCTGTGGCCAGCTTTACAGTCAGCACATCAATTACTAGTCTCCAAAAGACCACAAGAAAGATAAGTAGTCAGATTTGTTTTCCCGTGTGGTGCCACCCCTGAAGGAGCCGCTGTAAGTTTTGGGTCCCTCTGCCCTGCACCTGACATGACCTGCTCTTACCTGGACTGGAGAACACTGGCAATTCTTTTAATCAGTTTAAATTAGCTTTATTTAAAGGAGAAGTACGGCCAAAGCTATTTTGGTTCTATTTGTCCTATGGATCATAATAGCACACTTAATTTTGCACTGTGACTTGTTTTCACCCAAAGGCAGTCTAAAGCCTGCTGTCGGCTATATTAGAACATCATGATACTAATGGACACAGGAGCAAACACGCTGCAGTAGTAGCACAGTTCAGCAACATGTGGCCTTGTGGGACCTATACCACACACATCTTAGGATCTTTTTTCCTGTATCTTCACCTGGTGATCCCCTGCTATTAACACGTTTTTTTTTTGTAGTCCACATTGAGAACTCAGGCAGGTCTTATAATATTATTTGAGATTTCAGTGCAACATTGTCAGCTCACTAAAGGAAGTTAGGAACTCACCTAGATTTATGTCAGGATCAACAAGTATTTTTGTTGCACTTATCGAACATGTGTAACAAAATGCTTTCAATGGAGGCTAAGTACAGAAAGACTATTTGAACTAGTCAGAAATGCAATGTACTTGTCACTTCCTTTGAGCTGAAAAGAAAGCATAAACATAATTTATTGTATTAAAATAGAATTAAAGACAAAACTTTTTTTCCCATTTTGGATAGAGTAAGGTTATGACACCTTTTTGCCATCCCATTGGGGAGATTTCCCTTCACTTCCTGTCCATAGTCAAAACAGGAAGTGAAGAAAAATCTCTCAAAAGTGAGGGAATCTCTGGTTGTCACCCGGGTTACCAGAACTGGTGACAGGCCAAAATATGGGATTTTTCTTCACTTTCAGCTTTGGTGATAACAGTAAACAATACAATTAGGCGGGTGAAACAAACAGAAATAAAACCCTATGGGTGTGCTAATCTCACTTCACTCTCCCCAAAACAAAAAAAAGTTTAACAGTCAGCAGCTACAAATAGTGCAGCTGCTGACTTTTAATAATCAGACACTTACCTGTCCCAGGGTCCAGCGATGCGGATGAACGAAGCCCCACCCCCTCGTTCCCTGCTCCGCACACCGTGATACGCCGCGCAGTCATCTGGGACACGTGACAGGTCCCAGATAACTGTGCGGCACCGAGGGGAAGTGATGTCAGTGCCCGGGCACTGAAGGTGGCAGACTACGAGGGACCCCCTAGCAACAGGCATTTAGAGGTGAGTAAAACATTTATTTTTTTGCAATTTTTTTTTTTTTGTAGGATTTTTTTTTGGGTGGAAAGACCACTTTAACTTTGAAGAGATTCAGGATCAGATTTTGCGATATTGAAGTCCTCAGGGTAAAAAAAAAGATTCTTTCATCCATGCTAAACAGCACGAATGGAAGAATCTCCTAAACTCAGACCTTCTGATATTCTGGATCAATGGTACAGGAAGTACTATAATTACTGGACCAGCATTACAATAAAATGGCACCAGTCCGCACACTGTTTCAACATATGGTAAACTTCTCTTCAGCTTGGTCTCCTATCCATGGGAGAACCCCCACTTAAAGTAGGGTAGAAGACCAAGCTAAAAGACATTTTTTATTAAAATAAATTTACCATATTTCGAGACAGTTTGTGGACAGGCACCATTTTACTGTACTCCTGGATGGGTCTGATAAGCTGGTATTCAACCCAACTAGCACCTGCAAGCTAAAAAAAAACAGCATTTAATCAGTATTTAAATATTTTTTCTCACCAATTTTTTACCTTTTTTCAATTATTCTTTTTTCTTTATTTATTAGTGCACATCATCACCCATATACACTCTATTTTCTAGCCACCATCCTGGCAGGCCATGCTGGACAGTCCTGTTTGCCCATTTTTCCATCTGTCCTGTTTTGCGCTGTTGGCGCATTTTGGATCCTTTACCCACAGCTCCCGGGTCAGACGTCTCCGGTGGCTAACGGTGCGACTTAAGTATGTAACATCCTTCATCTTTGTGAGTATGGATCCCTTAGACTGATTCCCACCTTTCAATCTACCTGATACATTTCCATGTTCATTACTATGTTATATTTTTTATCCATTTTTACTTTATAGATTATGTCTAAGCATCAACTGCTGAAGATTGAGACTGAACTCACAAAACGCGTTGGGTCACCATAGATGCTATGACACACTTACTATGGACTATTTGATTACTGTATGTAACCAAGTAATGCATTTGTACATTTGGGCCAACTGTTTGGCATTATGAGACCTTTTCCTAGTTTTAATGCTGGCTTCATCTAAAGTCTCAATGGGCAAAATTCTGCATTTGTATATAGCACCTGCAAGCATTGTGGACAGTTGGCTGGGATTACAGATCAGGGCATTTGAACGATATTAATTTTATTTGGTTTTTAGTCTACTGGACCGGCATTACAGCCAGGAAATAGGAATGAGCCGAACATCCCCCACCCCCCCCCCCCCCCCCCCCCCGGTTCGGTTCGCAGCAGATCATGCAAACAGGCAAATAATTTGTTCGAACGCAGTTAAAGTCTATGGGACACGAACATGAGTGAAAGAGCTAGGTAAAAGAGCAGAAGAGAGGGGAGGAGTCCGGCGAGAAGACCCCCAAGACGGAAGAAGACCCCCGAAGGCGGATCGAGACCCCCAGACGGCGGCGACGACGAAGAAGGTAGCCGGACTTCCCCCGCTCGGTAAAAGAGCTTGGTAAATGGCGGGGGAGTCCGGCGAGAAGACCCCAAGACGGAAGAAGACCCCCGAAGGCGGATCGAGACCCCCAGACGGCGGCGACGACGAAGAAGGTAGCCGGACTTCCCCCGCTCGGTAAAAGAGCTTGGTAAATGGCGGGGGAGTCCGGCGAGAAGACCCCCAAGACGGAAGAAGACCCCCGGAGCAGTGCAATAAACTATTTTTCAAAAGTGTGGGTGTTTTTTTTTACTTTACATTTTACACCTTAGGTGAATGGGTAGGGGTACATCGTACCCCATACTCATTCACATAGGGTGGGGGGCCGGGATCTGGGGGCCGGGATCTGGGGGCCCCCTTATTAAAGGGGGTTCCCAGATTCCGATAAGCCCCCTCCCGCAGACCCCGACAACCAACGGCCAGGGTTGTCGGGAAGAGGCCCTTGTCCTCATCAACATGGGGACAAGGTGCTTTGGGGTGGGGGGGCCGCACGGCCCCCCTTTCCCCAGGGCACCCCCCATGTTGAGGGCACGCGGCCTGGTACGGCTCAGGAGGGGGGGGGGGGCGCTCGTTCGTCCCCACCCCTTTCCTGGCCTGCCAGGCTGCGTGCTCGGATGAGGGTCTGACATGGATTTGGGGGGAACCCCCACGCCGTTTTTTCGGCGTGGGGATTCCCTTTAAATCCATGCCAGCTTGCGGAGCTAGCGCGGCGGCATTTACTGCCTACGCTAGCTACGTAACCTGAAGTTACGTTCGAAATGAACGGACTGCTCCGTGTGTGGGCAAGTCCGTTCATTTTCAAAAGTCCCGCGGACTTTTGGCCGGCGGATTATCCGCTGGAGAAGTCCGTGCGTGTGTGGGCAAGTCCACACCCTCGGAAAGTCCAGCGGACCTAGCCGGAAAGTCCCGCGGGATTGTCCGCTGGACTAGGTCCGCCGGCAAAAGTCCGTACGTGTGTACGAGGCATTAGTTATACTTCAAGCACAGCACCCCCCAAAAAACTGTGTATGCCGCCTCTGATCTGCATGCAAATGCAGCTTGCCTAGGACTGACCACATCTTCAGACTGGCATCCACCAATCAAGGCATTTTGATATATTTATAACTTTTCACAAAAAATTAACCCACTTCATGCTCGGGGCAAAGAATTTTTGAGAGGAGTACTGAGGCACAGTGCTGTGATGTTTTCCAGAAGCGATGCACAGTATGGTGCTGGCCCCTCCCACAAGCTGTAATTTGCTTGCATTGTATAGATAAAAAAAACAGAGCTGATATATAATTAAAAATGAAGATGTTTTATTTAAAAAAAAACTCTTAGTATGATGGTGGTGACTTTTCACTACAGAATGTGATGATGTTTTACTTTTCATTTTTTATATGTGGACATTATCTGTGGATTTTTGATAATGCTTTGGAATGAAGATCTTTTTTTATGTGCCATTTGGAAATATTTGATGTTAAAGTGGGTCTAAAGTCATTAAGGAAAAAACCTTCTGTGTCACAGATTCGCCCCCTGACATCCCTACTTACCTGAACCCCATCATGATCCAGCGCTTTGCATGACAGCTATGGCTCTCCTGGGTTTTGTCCCTCCTCTCTGGGCAGATATATAGCAGTGGGAGTCATTGGCTCCAGCTCCTGTCAATCAACTCCAGTGACGGGGGTGGGGCCAAGTCACGCTGTCTGTGCCAATGGACTTGGCAGCGGGGCACAGGAGTGAACACTCACAAGTGCCCCCATGGGAATCGGTTTCCTATTGGGGGCATGAGAAAAAGAGGAGGAGGAGCCAGGAGCACCTGCAGGGAGACTCAGAAGAAGAGGATTGGGGCCGCTGTGTGTAATTCTATTGCACAGAGCAGGTAAATATACACATGTTTGTTTGGGGTTTTTTTGTTTTTGTTTTTAATCCTTTACAACCACTTTAACTTTTATGCAAATTTTTTTGTACTTATATTGTTATTTATTATGTTATAGTATTGCACTTTTATTTTTACAGAAGGAATCAGGGGAGACAAAATATAAGCAGACTAAACTACAGCTGTAAGCTGCATGCTATCAGGGACCAGTGGTGGCTGGTGTTTTTTTTGGGGAGGGGGGGTGGCAAACAATGCCCCCACAGCCACCCCCCGTGGGTCGGTCAGCCCGCCCACCCCGCACTTACCCTATTCCCTTCAGGCAACCGGTGGCTGCTCCTCCTGCGTCTCCTCACAGCGGCTGTGCGTCTCCTCCCTCCTCCTCCTAGGCCAATAGGATCACTTCTCCTTTTGGCCAATCATGAAGCGGGTCTCAAGACCAGCTTCCTGATTGGCCAGAAGGTGAACCAGTATGACAATAGCGAATATTCATTCGCTATTGTAACACAACTGGGTGGGCTCAGGGCGCAGTGCTCTGCGCCTTGAGCCCACCTTTTTTTGAAGCCTATTAGAGCCTCTGACTCGATTTGCGTGCTTCGAAAAAACAAACAAACATTGGAATCAATGCGTCCGGCGCCCCGCATGTAGATTAGGGTACAGGCCGCCACTGTCAGGGACTAACCATGTCTTTTAAAATGTATAATTTACATTGAAGCTCATCTTTAAGTGACACTGTCACTAAAAATTGCTAATAAAAGGAATGCCTGTAAAGAGATAGTAAATACCTCTCCCTTTGCCCACACCACTGTATGTCACTATATTGAAAAGCAATAGCCACCCAAAGACTATTTAGAATCTGTCACTTCCAGGAGTTACAGTTTCTTGGCCCCCTGCTGCGCCATGTGCCAGCCCCCTACATCCCCGCAGGGCACAGGAGTATCATTGGTGGGAAAAAGCTGGCACCTTTGAAGTTTGGATTCTGAAGAAACTTTGATTGGTAATTACTGTTCATTATAGCAGCAAAAGAGATGTATACTATATTTTTTGCATAGGACCCTTTTATTGGCAGTTTTATTTTAGCAACAGAGTTGCTTTAAGTTGTCATTGTCCTTGTCCTCAGAGGCGGCTCTAGGCTTTGTGAGGCCTTAGGCAAATCTTAGACATGAGGCCCCACTCATGCCCAAAATGGGAAAAATAATTAAAGCAATAGAAATTAACTGTATAAATTGCATGATATTCCCTTCAACTGTAACACACACACATCAAGGGAATTAGGCGGCCGTGAGGCCCCTAGGAGTGCGAGGCCTTAGGTGACCGCCTAATTTGCCTAATTAGAGAGCCGCCTCTGCTTGTCCTCTTAAGTTCCAGGATGGCTTCTGTGTATTCTGTAAAACTGTTGGCACAGAAGCACTTAGCTGAACTATGAATAATTTTTAGACCCCTTTCACACTGTGCCCCCACCGGCATCAGCGGTAAAGCGGCGCTATTTTTAGCGCCGCTTTACTGACGTTTTAGCGGTGCTATGAGGCCGCAAAGGGGTTAAATCCGCCTGCAAAACGCAGCCGGAGCAGCGTTTTGCCGGCGGTATCGCAGCGCTGCCCCATTGATTTCAATGGGGAGCAGCGGTGGAGGAGCGGTGAGTTCACCGCTCCAAAGAAGCTGCTGGCAGGACTTTTTCTGACGCCCTGCCAGCGCACCGCTCCAGGTTAGACCAACATTGTCTAGGCCTGCATCCTTGTGGAACTGCGTATTAGTTTGTCTAATACAGTCACTTTATTATGTATCTGTTAGACTAGCTAAATTACTTAGAAGGGTGTCACCACCTTCAGGTTCAGTGGCCTGGCAATGTTCACATCTCCTGTTGGACCAATGGCATCAGGGTCATCTGAGCCACTGTGGCGCCTGATCTCGGATCAAGCCTGGTTAGTACATGGAGGGAGACTGCCCAGGTTTCCCTCTTAAGTAAAGGGGACATCTGAGGTTGCTGTGTTTGAGAGTATTTCAGACCATAAGATTTTAGAGCAGTCTCTGAGGTGGTTGCTCCTTCCTTAGCCGGGTCAGTCTTTGCCTTGGAGCGAAAGTTATAGGCTCATTATTGTAAAACAAATGGTAGAAGATTCAAAACTCAATAGGGACTTGAGGTCTATCTTTAGATCTCAATCCGCTGGGCATCCTTCTGCTTCAGATAGACTTGGTCTGTTCAGTGATGACCTCTCTGTAAGAGGTAGATTGCGGGGCCCATAATCATCAGCACAGCTTCATGTGCCAGGTTGTTTCCAGCCTCATCAAAGATTTTTGTAATTGCAGTGGAAAGTCGTCTGTTTTCTTTTTTGTGACCATGCTTCAGGCTCCTAGCTCCGGTGCTGGACTTGCTAAAGACGCAGGGGAGGGGGTGTCAATATCAGTATACCTAAATAACCTTTTGATCAAGAAGCAGTTGGTCCAGATTTTCCTTCGATACATTTTGCAGTAGGAAGCTTTATCTGGATTGAGGCACATTCCTTATGTACAGTCCTACTCCAGGTCTTGGAGAGGATCATTCTCTCTGTCTGGAACTTGAAGATACAGGCATTGGATTGCCGGAGGGCTCTGTTCCGGGGTGTTGCACAGCTAAAGATTGGTGGTTGATGGTTCAGAATCTAGAAAGGTTGAATTCTTCCTTTCAGGTATTGGAAGATAATAACCACTGATGCTAGTTTCTCCATTTGGTTTGAGGGTGGCTACAATTCAGTGGACTTGGTGTCCATAGGAGAGCATACTGTTCATAGATATCTTTGAGCTTTTGCCCAGTACGCCTTGCTCTGGATTATGGTACAAACCAGTTGTAGGTTCTATCCGGGAAAGCCTCTGCAGGGGCATATATATCAACCACCAGGGCGGCACCAGGAGTCATGCGGCTCAGGAAGGTGAACCACATTCTGTCTGTGACATCACAAGGACTGTCACTATCACCCATGCATATTCCAGGTAGAAAAGTGTCAAGAGGAACTCTGCAGGTGAATCTACTAAATTCCAAGTTCTACAACAAGCTAGGACAGGTTGTGTCTGGGACGAGGGTCCTCTGACAATAGGGGTAGATGTACTGGTAACACCTTAGGGACCAGTTCTCTCTTATTTGATGCTTTCCCTCTGTTTCTGCCACATCTTTTGCGAAGAATCCGGAAGGGGGTAACACTGATAATAATGTTAGCAGAATTATCCCAGGAGGGCTTGGTACACTGACATAGCGAGTCTTGCGGGGATCGCTCTTTGGACACTCCCAGTCCAGCGGGACCTAATGGTCTTGAGTCCTGTATCTCAGGACTGTTCAGCCCCTGGAAGCCAGCTTCTGCGAACTTCAATTACAGGACTTGGAAATATTTTTTTGCCTGAGGTGAAGCCATGAAGTGGCACCGCAGAAATATGTGGGTGGGAGATTTTCTCTTTCTTTCTCCAATCGGTAGGGGAAAGTAGATTGGCCTTAAGTACTGTTAACGGTCAGGGTTCGTCCCTACACATTTTTTTCCAGCGGCTGTTTCTCACTTGATTGCTACTTTATACAGCTTGTAACATAGCCTGTCAGGCTATTATTGTGTCCTTGGGACTTGAATTTGATCTTGACTGTCCTTGCAGAGGCCACTTTTTGAACCAATCAAGAGATTCTGTTAGTCCTTTATCTCGGAAGGTGGCTTCTTTGGTTGCTATCACTTCTCTAAGGGGAGTGTAATGCCCCGTACACATGGTCGGAAAATCCGACCACAAAATCCATCGGATTTTTTCCGACGGATTTTGTCCGACACTGGTGTTGCATACACACGGTCGGACAAAGTTGTCGGAAAATCCGATCATTCTGAACGTGGTGACGTTTGTTGCCTACGACGGGACTACGTAAAGGCTAGTAGCCAATAGCTTTGGTCTTGTAATGTGATCTGAGCATGCGTGGCACTTTGTCTGTCGGAATTCGCTACACGCGATCGGAAAAAGTCCGATAGGACTTTGTTGTCGGAAAATTTGAGAGCAGGAGATAAAACTTTGTCCGTCGGAAAATCCGACGGAAAAAGTCCTATGGAGCCTACACACGGTCGGAATTTCCGACAACATTGTCCGATAGGACATTTTCCGTCGGAAAATCCGACCGTGTGTACGGGGCATTAGAGTTTGATGGCTCTTTCATACAAGGAGACATTTTTTGTTTTGCATCATATTAAGGTGATGATGTGTCCTCTTTTTTTTGCCTAGTATGGTGTCTGGTTTTCACTTGAATCAAGACAATGTCTTGTCTTCTTTTCTGGTCCTCAGTTGGCAGGAGTTGTATCACTGCATACTCTGGAGGTAGTTCTGGTGGTCAGAATTACTTGATTTGTGGGTTCGGGTCAGGAATCCTGATTTGTGCTGCCAGTAGAGCCCAGGATGGGCAGGATGCATCCAAGTTAACTATTTTCAATGGATTTTCCAGTTAATTATTCAAACCTATGGCTTGAAAGGGCAAGGTCCCCCATCCCTTTTTTTGGTAAAAGCACTTGCTACCAGGTGTGTAGGAGGCATCTTGGGCCATCTGCCATCGGGTGTCAATGGCCCAGGATTTAAGGCCATTACATGGTCTTTTGGTCATACATTCACAGAATTTTACCAAATAGATATCAAAGCCACAGAGGATACTGCTTTGGCCGCAGTATGTTTTGGGCGGCAGAAGTAGTCCTTCTCAGGTGGCAGTTTCTGTGATTGTCTCCCTCCCCACAAGGGCATTGCTTTAGGACATACCATATAGTTATTATTATGGTTGCTCTGTGACCCGTGATGTACGATAAAGAAATTAGGATTTTTTTCGTCATACTTACCTGTAAAATCCTCTTCTTGGAGTACATCATGGGACACAGAGGCCCCCCCCCCCCCATCTTTTTTGGGATATTCATTGCTTTGCTACAAAATTGAGGTCCTTCCTGTGTAGGAGGGGTTATATAGGGGTGGACTTCCTGTTTGACTATCTGCCAGTGGCCATCCACCAGTAGGTGGCATATAACCCATATAGTCCATTATTATGGTTGCTCTGTGTCCCGTGATGTACTCCAAGAAAAAAACATATTTTATTTTATTTTTCATATCTTTTGGTCTTTTTTCGTTTGCTTATCAAAAAATAAAAAACGCAGTGTTGATTAAATAGCACCAAAGGAAAGCTCTATCTGTCTTCAAAATTGTGTTTGGGTACAGTGTTGCATGACTGCACAATTGTCATTTACAATGCAACAGAATTTAAAGTTGAAAATTGGCCTGGGCAGGATGGTGGTAAAAGTGCCCGGCAGGCAAGTGGTTATTTTAAGTTGCACTGACATTATTTTGTCAGTTTAGATGCGTGTACACAAAACAGAAGTCCACTTTAAAGGCTATTTTTACCTTCTGCAAAACATAATAATAAATGCAATATATTACATTTGGATTTTGTGTTTAATACAGCTTTAAGAGTTTCCAACCGTACACCTACCGCAGCCACTGGGAGGGAGTTTCACTTTCCCTGCTCAATCTTTTAATTTAAATTATGGAAAAGACAATAGAGGGACTGGGCACACATCAGCTGAGACACAACCCCCCAAAAAAAGAAAAAAGATTCTGATCCTTTACAGCATGTTATACAGCACAGTGCTTGTGCTGTGTCATTTGTCCCTCTCTGGGCTGTTAAAAACCTGTCTGATCCTGCCAGTTCCTGTGTCCTCCTCTGTGTACTGACTACGATAATTATGGCAGCTAAGCCCTGATTACCGTGGTCAGTTTACATGACTCCGTCATCTGCTGCTCTCGTATCGCCCCCTCACCCCCTCTCTCTCTGCCTGTCAGCACCATGTGTCTGTGTTAGCCATCTCCTCCCCACCTCTCCCATTGTTGCCAACAGTCCCGATTTTCCCAGGACAATCCCGATTTTGGGACCCTCGTCCCGATCTGAGATTTTGCCTTTTTTCCATGGAAAAACAGGAATGTTTGGCTCTGCAGCAGTTCTGGCTCCTGGCTTTAACAAAATGGACGCCGGCACCGCCGCGAGAGCTTTCCCCTTGTGTTCAGCTACATCTCCTCGCGTTTCTCGTGTTCGGTGGAGAGGGGAGGGGCAGATCCGTGCAGCCAATGAATCGGCTTCTCTCTTCACAATTCTCCAGCTGGAGTTAGCTGCACGAATCGGCCCTCCCCTCTCCACTGAACACGAGGAACGAGAGGAGATGTAGCTAGACTGCAGCCAACACTACGCTGGGGGCACTGATTTAGGAGGCACTCCGCTGGGGGCACTAATTTAAGAGGCACTCCGCTGGGGAAACCTGATGTAAGAGGCACTACGCTGGGGACACCTGATGTAAGGACAGACTCTGCTGGGGGCACCTGATGCAAGGACAGACTCTGCTGGGGGCACCTGATGGCATCTGGTGGCAGGCAATGTGGCAGGTGACACGCTCAGGGGTCTCACTGATTCTGGATTATGGTGAGTTGAATGATTTCATTCTATATTACAATGTAATAATAGTAATAATGTGCTTCAATCATCCTGATACCACAACAACCATGGTGCTGGGATGATTGAAGCGCTAACACCAGGTGTTTGGAGTATCTTTATTTGCTGATTTGTTAAACTCTGGAATACACATTTCTATTGTGGTGTAGGATCTGGGCCTGCTGTCCCTCCCATCCCTCTTTCCTTCCTTCTCTCTCCTTCCCCTTCTTTCCTTTCTTCCTTCTTTCCTTCTTTCTCTCTCCCTCCCTCTTTTCCCCTTTCTTTCTCCATCTCTAATTCATCTTAGACTCTAACACCCCCATTTGAACCACGCCCGTATAAGCCACACCGACTGTGTCGCGTAAACCACGCCCATTTTTCGGCGCTGTGCATTCCGCGGTTTCTTTTTTTTGCTTTGTCACGCCTACAAACGCATGCCCTGCCCCCTAATTATAATAAGACTCCGTCTACAGCCAAAAAAGTGTTCCTTTACATTTTTTTACAATGTTGGGAACTATGGTCGCTAGCTGTTTAAAATTTCTAGGTGATAAATCATGTAATTCCCTTCCTTCTGATGTGCAGTAGCTGTGTTTTTTTAAAATCACTTAGTGAAATACCTTATTTACAGCGATGCAGGGCACTTACGTGAACATGTTGGATCTCTCATCCTCTCTCCCGGATAACGTTAGTGGGAAAAAACGGCCCCTTCCACTGTAGTGCTTGGAGGAAGAGAGTCGGCAGGTCACGTGAAGGCACTACGGCACTGATAATAAGGTATTTCAAAGAGTTATTTTCAAAAAACAGAGCTACTGCACATTAGATCTGCATGTAAGGAAGGGAATTACATGATTTTTCATAGGTGACATAACAACCACTTCAAGACCTCAAGGTGCAGGAACAGAGATAAGAAAAATACATTGAGAAATTGCTTTACTGAAACTCCACAGGCATTCAAGAAACCAATGAGTGACTCAGCCCACTAGACTGCACCTATGAGTAAAATATATTTTCTTGAGTGGACTGACCCTTTAATGCACTACTTGTAGTTTAGAAAACTCTGAATTTGACAGGTTCAAGCCTTAGGATTTTTGGAAAAGATAGTTTTAAAATGATCCAATAAGTTCCTGTAATTGTAATTTCATTTTAGATTTTTTTTTTATCTTTTGTTCATTGGTATTTATTGAATTGTTAAATTATTTGACATATTGCAACAGTTGTAATAGATGCCGTTCTTGTACATGTTTAATTAATATTTAAATGTCCTAAAGGGGATATCCAGAACAAATAATTCCCAATCTAATTAGGAACCCCTGTGTTGAGAAAGAGGTCACCCTCCAACACACACATTTAGTGTCCTTGCAAACACTGTGACTCCCATATCAGTAAGGCAGACCATACATGCTTCATTGCTGCTGGTTGAGCAAAAACAATGAATCTATTCCCCCCAGGGCCGGTGCTACCACTAGGCGGACTAGGCAACCGCCTAGGGCGTACTGCCACCTAGGGCGCCCGGCCGCTGGCTATTTTACTCCTGCACTGACCTTGCAACTACTCTGCCATGACAAGCAGCACCGCCCCCCCCCCCCTCTGCCTCCCCGCTGATGTGTTTCCAGTCCACACAGACAGCAATCCCCCCTCTCTGCTTGGCTATCATACAGCGAGCCAGTAACAGACAGTGTCACATGTGTCCAGTCCGGCAACCCCCAGGGCGCTCTCTGATGTGTGTCAGTGTCAGGCAGCAGCCGCTCCCCCTCTCCCCTCTCCGACTGTCAGTCTGTGACATGTCATATCCCGCCGAGGCCGCTCTCCGCTCTACAGTGTGTGTGTCCAGCAGCACAGCACCTCCCCCCAGCCCCGCCCCCCACACGCTCTCCTGGCCGTGTCACTGGAGCGGAGTATGGATGGAGGATGCACCATGGGATACAGCATGGCGGCGGCTCTCCGGGCTTGGGGACAGGTAGAGCCTGGGCTGGCTGGAACTGTAAGAGGCACTCAGCCACAGGACTGACACAGAACAGAAACAGCAGGAAGCCTGGCAGGTACACAGGCAGTACAGCAGAGATTGATAAGATTGTATATGTGATGACAATAAAATGTAATTTTAAAATGTGTGTGAGTGTGTATGTATTATATTGACTGATCTGCCAAATGCCCCCCCCCAGTCTGTATTTGATGGGCACAGGTGAGTCTGTATTTGATGGGCACAGGTGAGTCTGTATTTCATTGGCGCTGGTGAGTCTGTATTTGATGGGCACTGGTGAGATGGTATTTGATGGGCGCTGTTGAGTCTGTATTTGATGGGCGCTGGTGAGATGGTATTTGATGGGAGCTGGTGAAGCAGTATTGATGGGCGCTGGAGAGTCTGTATTTTATGGGCACTGGTAAGATGGTATTTAATAGGCACTGGTGAGTCTGTATTTCATTGGCGCTGGTGAGTCTGTATTTGATGGGCACTGGTGAGATGGTATTTGATGGGTGCTGGTGAAGCGGCATTGATGGGCGCTGGTGAGATGGTATTTGATGGGCACTGGTGAGATGGTATTTGATGGGCGCTGGTGAGATGGTATTTGATGGGTGCTGGTGAAGCGGCATTGATGGGCGCTGGTGAGATGGTATTTGATGGGCGCTGGTGAGATGGTATTTGATGGGTGCTGGTGAAGCGGCATTGATGGGCGCTGGTGAGTCTGTATTTGATGGGCACTGGTAAGATGGTATTTAATAGGCACTGGTGAAGCAGTATTGATGGGCGCTGGAGAGTCTGTATTTTATGGGCGCTGGTGAAGTGGCATTGATTGGCGCTGGTAGGCTGCATTGATGGGCACTGGTGAGGCTGCATTTGATAGGCGCTGGTGGGCTGAATTTGATGAGCGCTTCATTAAAAAGGTGGGGTGTACATGGGCAGGATAAAGGGGGTGGAGTCAGGGGTGGAGCCGGGGGGGGGCGGCAAAATTAGGTTTCGCCTAGGGTGTCAAAATTACTTGCACCAGCCCTGATTCCCCCATTCACACATTTGATGTGGATGGGGGAATCACTCCTGCTGAGTTATTGTATTGTGCCAGTGGAGAGCCTTTCCCACCGGCAGAATACAATGATCAGTGATGCCGGCTACAGCCAGCAGCACTGATTGTTCAGAAAAAAAAACAACAGGCTGATTGTACACAAGTTAATTGGTAGATCGACTTGTATACAACCAGCTAGCCCATACATGGATACAAATTTAGTCTGGTATCCGCTGAACTAGCTGAATTTTGATCCATGTATGGCCAGCTTACGGTTTACAGAATTAATAAACTGAAGTCAAACTATTGTCATTTAAAGTCCATTCACACTGTTTAGGTGCAATGAATGGCGACGCGCATTGGTGCAACATAGTGGCATTACACCTTCCAGCTAGCATAATGCATATATTCCCCAGCAAAGTGGGTGGGCTTTAATGCCAAGGTGCCTTTACATATGCGTTCAGCTGACTCCGCTGTTCTGCGCTGAGGGCTCACACTTGCGCACTTCCAGCACATTGACCAAGCTTTCACAATCAGTTGACAGCCACTGTTTACAATCAGGAGCCAGTGGGATAGCTCCCAGTTATATGACCACTGTGACAGTCAATCATGATTAGGAAGTTTGCCAGCAAGAGAGATAACGGCAGTAACAAACTGGTCTATATTAACACACTGGTACTAATAACACTAGCCTATTTACCTCTCCCCTCCCTGCTACCCTTTACTTATAACTCACAGCATTTGACCGGTTAGTATTAAAGTATATCTAAAGCCAAAACGTTGTTTTTTTTTGTTTGTTTTTTTTGTCACCTGTATGCCATTGGGTATATTTTTCCCTTCACTTCCTGTCTCATGGAGACAACAGGAAGCAAAAGGAAATGTTTCCAAAGTGAGGAAAACCCTCTGTTAGTTGTTAATAAACAAGTGTTCCCATTGAAACAATGCCCCTCTTTTGCAGTTCTGGTGTCAGTTCAAAACATTGGATTTTTTTCTCACGTTCAGTCTTGGTGGCAGTGGTTGCCATAACAAATAGGGTGAATTTCCCAATTTGGGGCACAGACAGCAATAAAAACTGGACAGAGGTTTCAACCCCTTACCACTCAAGTCAAATAAATTAAAAAATTTTGGCTTTAAATACTCTATGAATAGCCTTTATTAACAATTTAGGCTGTAAGGTAGAGGGGATGGTGTAGGTGGGATAGACTTTGGTTTTTATTGTACAATAGGTCCAGCTTAATAACATTATGCAAAGCTCAGTTAGGTTGTGGAACCCAGAACACATTTATCAGTTTAGTAAAATAAGATGAAGTTGTTTCTGAATACTGATATCTGAACCTTTTTGTTGAAGAAGAATTCCAGGAAGCCATGTTTATCCCTAAAATGTCTCCTTAGTGAAATGTCATTGCACTTGCTGTGCATTTACTGTTTTTGGGGTTTGCATTGCTGTAACAGAAGAGTTAAACCCAGCATGGTTCCCCATCATCTGCATTACTCAAACAGCTTGAAATCAAATAACACTTGGCCTCCTTTGTTCCCCTACAGATGTAGATCACTGTTCAGGGCCATATAGCTGTATACATTACTTACAGTATATAATCTACAGCATCATGGATTATTATTAGGATTTTTGTATTACCTGTAAAATCCTTTTCTTGAAGTATAACACAAGAGGATTATTCTGAAATCATTTGGGTTATACTTCCAGCTTTAGGAAAATTGGACACTAGCAAACAGTGCCCAGTGCTACCCCCAGCATGCCTACAGTTTTGTAGCACGCAAAAACAATAGATACAGAGGCGACCTGTGTACTTTGAGGTACTCTGAGAAAAATGTTTTACAGATAAAAATAAACATTTTGCTGACATCACAGGACAGGGTAGTAATTCTGGAACCATTGAGACATCCAAAAGCAGTCATACTAAGGGTTGGGCACCAGAGAAACCAAAAATCTAACAGCCCAAAAACCATTGGTTTAACACAAACAACTGTACAGAGCCCCCAAAAAGTCTTATGACCAAAGTGGAAATCAGCTGAGGCTTGAACTTCCACCTGGTAAAAAAAAAAACTTTGGGTGCTGGAATGTCCAAAAACAGACTAAGGGTGGACAACATAACAAACAAAGGGGCTAACAAGCCCACAAAACTAGCGGTTTACCAGAGAGTAGGGATGGGCCCGGTGTTCGATTCAAACCCATGTTCGAATCAAACATCGGCCGTTCGTCCGCTCGTCGAGGGCAGTACTCTGAGGGCCGTTTGCATCAAATTTGTGTGATGCGAACGGTCCACAATGCACTGCGCCAGTCGCAGTGCATTGCTGGCTGATGATTGGCTGATGATTGGCCAAGCATGCACTGTGACCCCCCGATGCTTGGCCAATCATAGAGCCAGCGGCGAGGAGAGCAATAATTGGCCACAGGCAGGATGCCTGTGGCCAATTATAGCTCAGGGGGTTTAGTACACGCCCCACACTATATAAGGACGCCGCGCCGGCGGCCTTGTGTAGTGTGTTTCGGCTTGAGGAACAGTGACAGTGTACTGTACATGTACACACTATATGGGAATCATTTCTGTGTGGGGAAAGTGTAGGGAAAGAGGAAAAATAGGCAGGGATAGTGTATTCTTCTCAGCCTTTGCTTGTGGGGAAAGTGTAGGGATAGAGGAAAAATAGGCAGGGATAGTGTGTTCTTCTCAGTGCTGTTCTCTACCAATCCAGCCATCTGCAGGAGTTAGTGTGTGTGTGTGCTGTGTGAGTATAGCACAGCAGTAGCACACTAAACCACCTTACACTGTATCTGCCCTGTTGTCACCTAAGACAGCCATCTGCAGGAGTTAGTGTGTTTTGTGTGCCTCCAGCACAGCACAGTATACATCAACAGTCCATACATACATACATACATACATACAGTATATACCTACAGTCCCTGTCTTGTTTGCACCGCCTGTATACTGCGGTTCAGAGTATATAGGGTTTTAGGTATGTTGTGAATTTATGAAGAAATATATCTAATATTCGCTGGCAGAGATGGGAGATTCAGTAGGCCTAACAAAAAAAAATAGAAATGAACTTTTGCTCTTGAAAAGCAGATGAACTGGTTGCCTATTTTACAAGTCTCAAATATATAAAGTTTACAAGCCTGTATTGAACCAGAAAGGAGACAGGAACAATGGTAGCCTTTGTCACCAAACAAAAGGTGTGTACTTATTTTTGTTGATTAGTTTGAGAAGGCCAAATTTATTAGTGTGTCATCACTTGGAGGTGGTCCGTGACTGGGAAGAATCCTTTGTGCTGAAGGAAAGACTGTTTGGACAATTTACAACCATCAAGGAAAAAGCCAATAAGCCAACACCTTGCCCGAAAAAAGCCTATTATGTGAAGTCCCAGGAAATTGTGTATACAGCTAAGCTATCAAAACATGTAGTGGACTGCCCAAAGTTCATCTCAAAACATGATGTTACAAGTCAATTCAAAGTATATGTGAGATGTGTAGGTCACAAAAGAAAATATAATTTTAGTATCCGATGAATTGATGAAATCGGTTATAAAGAAAACATAATAAATAAAGGGTGATTATTAATAGAATTGTAGAATTGAAAAAATTTGTATTAAGACAAATATATGATTATGATATGAATATATGAGAATTGAATCATGTTTAGATAAACAAATATTGATTGGATACCCAAATTATACAGGTATCCAGATAGATAAAAACTGTATGTGATGTTGATTAATATATATATATATACCGTATTTATCGGCGTATAACACACACTTTTTCCCCCTGAAAATAGGGGGAAACTCAGGGGTGCGTGTTATACGCCGATATCGTACCTCAGAGAAGGAGGGGGATGAGCTCCGCTGCACAAACTGACCCGCCATGTCTAGTTCACGAGCGCCGCCGTAATCACCAAGCCGTCACCTTCTGTTTACAGTACTCGGCTCTCTCACACACACGTCCCGCCTCCGCCCCTGGCATTGGACCAGTGTTCTGTCAATCACAGGAGCTGGTCCAATGGTGATGGCGGAGGCGGGACGTGTGTGTAAGAGAGCCGAGTACTGTAAACAGAAGGTGACGGCTTGGTGATTACGGCGGCGCTCG
The DNA here is from genome assembly GCA_028564925.1 of Lithobates sylvaticus. Taxonomy (NCBI): domain Eukaryota; kingdom Metazoa; phylum Chordata; class Amphibia; order Anura; family Ranidae; genus Lithobates; species Lithobates sylvaticus. Next base: position 89,086,137 of record CM053031.1, read on the forward strand.
TCCCCGGAATCACAGAGCCCCCACGAGCACAGCAGGAATAACTGAGCCGCCAAGAGTGCCGCCTGAAAAACGGAGCCGCCATGTGTAGTTGACGAGCGCCGCTGTAATCACCGAGCCGTCATCTTCTGTTTACACTACTCGGCTCTCTCACACACACACGTCCCGCCTCCGCCACCGGCATTGGACCAGTGTTCTGTCAATCACAGGAGCTGGTCCAATGGTGATGGCGGAGGCGGGACGTGTGTGTGAGAGCCGAGTACTGTAAACAGAAGATAACAGCTCAGTGATTCAGTGATTTCCTGCACTGCATGAGAAATGGTAATGGCAGATAAGGCATCAGGCTGCATTGGATGGGCACATATCAGGCTGCAGATGGGCACAGAGGCTGCATTGAGGCTGCATATAGGCATCAGGCTGCAATGGATGGGCACATATCAGGATGCAGATAGGCACAGATGCTGCATATAGGCATCAGGCTGCAATGGATGGGCACATATCAGGATGCAGATGGGCACAGAGGCTGCATTATGTCTGCAGATGGGCATCAGGCTGCATTGAGGCTGCAGATGGGCACTAATCAAGCTGCATTGATTGGCACTGACCATTATTTTGCTTCAAATTGGTTTATTTAAAAAAAAAAATTAAATTGGGGTGCGTGTTATACGCCGACGCGTGTTATACGCCGATAAATACGGTATATACATATAACTTGTGTCCTTTTTAAATGGACTAAATGTTTACAGATATACAATGATATGCATATATATCACCATTTTATGCAAAGTGATTGATCAATAATTATGCTAAGCGATTTGATAGTATGGGGTTAGTTGAATTCCCAAATACTAAAGATATAGATATTTTCACTAAGGTACAATATCCAGTATAAAATAAAATATATTACTTTACAGAGCAGCCCCAAAACACATGTAAGACCCCTGGTGGTTGAAGGTGCAATTACATTAAAAACATTTAGGCTACTAGGAAGGGTTAATAAGTCTGCCTGCCAATAGGAAAGAGACACATACCTTTTGGGCTGAACATATTACAAGTTTTATAATCTTATTGTGTGAGAGGGTATTTAAGAAGCTAGAGAGATAGTGAAAAGGAGACAGCTCAGGGGAACCTGAGAGCTCAGGGACCCACCCTGGGGAAGGGACACTGGGAGAGAAACATCTTCCCAGATAGACTGACAGCCATGCCTGGAAATATACTTTAACCTCCAAGGAGATTCCTGAACCCGGTAGCCATCTTAAATCCAGACTAATAGCCATTTTGGAATGGGTAAATATGCCATGTTGATTTTATCTTGTATGTTCTCTTAATTATTGATGTATTGAATATTCTAATATTGGTAATCATTCTCCAGAATCAATAACCGCCTTTTAGATTTTTTTCTCTAATATTCAATTTTTATTATATATTATTTTTTGCATAGTTACCAAATTTTATTGACAAACAAATGTCTAAATTATTTTCGCATTGTTCAACGTTACTTACCTGCAGTATAGTAACGGCTAGGTGTGTGTAAAATACAGACATTCTGTTAAATTGTCAAGTATAAGGTTATTGATTCTACTGAAGAAGTTATCATGGTGATATTGTGTCCAAGGTACAACTACGCCCATTTTGAGGGTATTTCCATTAATTGTCAAATGTTCAAATAATGCAATCTGTATTTTAATTTCATGTAAATATTTGTTTTCTGTCAACCAATAAATGTGACTATTAAGTATGATCACTCGTCTCCGTGAACAAGTTTCGCATATATAGACTGTGTCGTATAGATTGATCTTGTATCTTAAAAATATCTTCATTAAAAATTACTTAATAAAAATGTGCGGGAAACTTTCCTTAAAAAAGCACAACAGGTATAGGGTTTTATTTTGGGTGCAGGGTTCCCTTAATATCCATACAAGACCCAAAGGGGCTGGTAATGGGCTGGGGTAGGGGGGGGGGATGGGGTAGCCATGCCATTTTTCTCAAAGATTTTCATCCATATGGCCAGGACAAGACATGACATTAAAGCCGCAAGCAGTTTTAAATGGCTTCTTTTTTTCCTTTACAAATGTCATTTTGTGCAGGGACAGTTCTAAACACGGGAAACACATGTCACTTCACAGGCATACTTTAGACACCCCCAGGTACCATATTTAAAGGAATAGTTCACTTTTTTTTTTTTAACTTTATGCATCATTAAAATCACTGCTCCAGAAAAAATGTCCGTTTTTAAAACTTCTTTTTGCATTGATACATGTCCCCTGGGGCAGGACCCGGGTCCCCAAACCTTTTTTATAACATTAACATGCATATTGGCCGGTATAATTAGCACTTTAGATTTCGAACGTTCGCGTCCATTGTAACTAATAGGGTTCTAACGTTCGTGCAAACTTTCGGTCCGTCCGCAGGTTCTGGTGCGAACCAAACCCGGGGGTGTTCGGCTCATCCCTACCAGAGAGATGGCTTAACCAAGCCTACAGAGCTGCCTGAAGTACCTTACAACTAAGATAAACAACTTTCACACTTGTGCGACTTCAAAGTCGCGTGATTTTGCCGCATTTCGCGGCCGCGATTTTTGTCACGATTTCAAGGAATGCCTTTGTAAGTGGCATCAAAATCGGACCAAAGTAGTGCAGGGACTACTTTGAAGTCAGAACGACTTGAAGTCAACTAATATGAATGGCTGTCATTGGAAATCATGGGGAACGACTTGTCATGCTACTTTGCAGTCCCAAATCGTGGGACAAGTTGTATAAGTGTGAAAGGGGCCTTAAGCTGACTTCAGCTGATGCATGAACCTCCATCTGGTAAAAACTAAATGAATTTAAGGCCAAAAGACCAGACGGCAGCCTTGCAATCCCCCAAAAAAACTGAGAATCAGATGCCCGGTTCTGAGAGGCCCAGTAAGCACTAACTGATCTGGCAGCGTTATGCCCTGACCGAAAAGAGGAACTTTGAGTTGGCGGATCTACCTAGAAACAGCAGAATGAAAAGCAGTCTGGCCTCAAAGGGGACTCTCGTGAATGTCAGAAAGTTGGACTAATGGAAAAGAGTAGTAGCCAAGAGATGAACTCAAACAGTGTGTACCACATGCCAGTGATGTACTAGGAGAGAAGTACAGAAGCAGTGGGAAGGAAAAAAGAGAACAAAATTATATACAATTCTGAAGGTATACAAAAAAAAGACCAAATAACCCACCTTTATGTGTTTGTGAAGAGTGCTGGTATAATGCTTAATCTACTCTTTTTCATTACAGCAAGGTTCATTGCACAACTGTAAGTATGAAATAAAATACATAAAATACATAAGTACATAAACCAGACTTGACTTACAAAATAAATCACATCTTTGAAGAAGTCTCTTTTTAGAACCTCTGTTGGGTTTTTATAATTGAAGACATAAAGATGCTGCTGGACTCTGCAATAGGTGAAATTTTAGCTTAACGGAGCAAGTTATTTTATTCCATGGACCCATCCTGGGTCCACGGAATAGAGGACGGGTGCTCAACCTGTGGCCTTCCAGCTGTTGTGGAACTACAAGTCCCATCATGGCTCTGCCTTTGGGAGTCATACTTGTAACTGTCAGCCTTGCAATGCCTCATGGGACTTGTAGTTCTGCAAGAGCTGGAGGGCCGCAGGTTGAGCACCCATGGATTAGAATCTATGAGTGGAAGAGATGAGGATGACGCAGTTTTCAATAGTTGAGAATGAGATGCAGTTTATTAGTCACAGGGTTTTATGATAATGGCAATGCATTTAGGGAGTCCAAAGGCACCCTTCATCCGGGCTTCAGACTTTTTCTTGAACAGAATCTGGACCCAATCAGTGTGCAGTATAAAATCCCTATATATACTGTATGCAGTTACAGAATAATAGGCAGCCACTTCAGATTACTGGTTTGGCAGGCAGGTTGCTGAATCAGGCCCCTTTCACACTGGGGCGTTTTTCAGGCGGTACAGTGCTAAAAATAGCGCCTGTACACCGCCTGAAAAAATCCGGCCCCATTCACTCCAGTGTGAAAGCCGGCGGGCTTTCACACTGGAGCGGTGCGCTAGCAGGACGGTCAAAAAAAGTCCTGCTAGCAGCATCTTTGGAGCGGTATAGGGGCGGTGTATTCACCGTTCCTATACCGCTCCTACCCATTGATTTCAATGGGACACCGCGGTAATACCTACGGTGGCGCTTTGCGGGGGATTTTAACCCTTTTTCGGCCGCTAGCGGGAGTTAAAACCGCATCGCTGGCGGCTGAATCCCGCGGCTAAAACGATGGTAGAGCAGTGCTAAATATAGCACTGTTTTACCGTCGCCGCGGCTCCGGCCCCAGTGTGAAAGGGGCCTTAGCATTTCAGCTAGAAGTCTCAAGTCCTGATGAGGGGGACAGTGAACTCTAAAACATGGCATTACCTTAGAAATTTTTTTGTGAAAAGGTGAACTTGCACTTTAAATTCTGCACACATTGATTCCTAAAGGTTTGGCAACCCTGGATTGCATATTTGTGACCCACTGATTGGCAAACTTTCTCAATTACCCAAGTACACTTCTAGTCACTATGAAATGAACCCCCCTCCCCCAAAGTTTATAGCTCTCCCTCTGTCTTATCTCACTAAGGGCTCTTTCACACGGGGCGGATCAGTGCAGATCCGCCCCGTGGATAGCCGCTTGATCAGCGGGGATCGCCGGAGCGATCTCCGCTGAGCAGGAAGATGACAGGTCCGTCTCTGCACTCCGTGCTCTCCCCTATGGGGGATCGGGTGACGACGGACCGTAGAGTCCGTTGTCATTCGATCCGCTCTGCAGACGGATGGAAAAATAGGGTTTTCCTCCGTCTGCAGAAACGGAGCATAGCGGGCACGGACGAGAGCGGGTGTCAGCGGATGCTCATCTGCTGACACCCGCTATCCCATAGGGATACATGTATGTCCGTTTTTCATCCGAAAACGGAAGGATGAAAAACGGACATACGGACCGTCCGTGTGAAAGAGCCCTAACTGTTTTTTTATTACCATTGCTGTGCACATTTTTCCACTCAGAGATTGTCTTTTTTTAGCATTAGTTACTGCTTTGTGCATTAGTGCATTAGTACTGCTTTTACCTTGGAGAAGGGGACATACCCCGAAAGCTTGTCCTGCAAAAATTGTATGCTATTGCAAATAAAAAAAGTACTCAATTGTTTCTGTCGCAAGTGCACTAATACGGCTAAAATCACCTCAAACTCAATCCCCTAAAAATCGCAGATAAATTTACCCAGCACTGGGATTCTTTTTTTTATTTTTATTGTTGCTATGCCATTTACATTGTTTACTGAGATGTCTTGCAGCCTGTAAGTGGGTTGTGATAACAAATCTCACCCAAATTACTATTCAGCATAGAATTCTTACTACACAAATGTCTTTATGTTCTATGACTTATCTCTCCAACACATTGAAAATGGAACACATTGGAATGGCCCACTAAAAAGCTGATAGTTATTGATCTGTGCTTTATTTTATCTTTCCTTTAAAAAAGTCTGGTTAAATCTGAGCTCTATGCAAATCGCTGAATACAAAGTTGTAATATACAGACGTGAAATGCCTTCTCTGCCTAAAAGAACTGTAATTCTGTCCAGATATATATATATTTTTTTTTAATTATACCCCTAAAATCTTAAAATCTGCTCTATCTGCAATCCTTCCCTCCTCTAACAGTGTTACTAAACTTAAAAACATTTTTTACCTTAATGCATTGTTTGCATTAAGTTAAAAAACGTTTTCAATTTCCCTGTGCCCCCCTTCCCATGTGTGAAGAGTAAGGCTGCTTTCACACTGGGGCGGATTGCAGGCGCTATTGCGCTAAAAATAGCGCCTGCAAACCAACCTGAAACAGCTGCTGCTGTGTCTCCAGTATGAAAGCCCTGAGGGTGCGCTAGCAGGACGGTAAAAAAAGTCCTGATGGCAGCATCTTTGGAGCGGTGAAGGAGCGGTGTATTCACCGCTCCTATACCGCTCCTACCCATTGAAATCAATGGGACACCGCGGTAATACCGCCGGCAAAGCGCCGCTGCAGCGGCACTTTGCGGGGGGTTTTAACCCTTTTTCGGCCGCTAGCGGGGGTTAAAACCACCCCGCTAGCGGCCGCATACCGCGGCTAAAATGACGGTAAAGCAGCGCTAAATATAGCGCTGCTTTACCGCCGCCGCCCGCACCGCTCCGGTATGAAAGCAGCCTAAGAGAGGGGAGAAGAGGTCAGCGCTGTGTACATCTCAATCTATTCTCCTCTTGCTTCCTCTTCACACAGCATTGGAGAAGCAGCAGGAGCCATTGTCTCTTGCTGCTGTCAATCAAATGCAGTGAAGAGAAAGTGGGAAGCAGGCCTAAGTCCCGCTGTGTAAGTCTATGGAGTCTATGGAACGCGGCTCCATAGACGCACACACAGGTCGGGAGCGCGCAGACTACGTCCTCCCCAAAGCAAGTGGCTGGCTATGGTTGTCCTAAAAAGAATGGGAGGAGCCAAGATCACCTACGGGGACCCCAGAAGAGGAGGATCAGGGTCACTCTGTGCAATACCACTGCACAGAGCAGATAAAACATGTTTTCATTTTTTTTTTTTTACTCTGACTTTAGTAACACAGCTCTCTGCAGGAATTCCTTTTCGCCCAAAGATGTCCTCAGTCTTCTGGGTTGAATAATGCTCGGTGTCATGTAACTCAGAAGAATGAGGACATCCTGTGTGTTCAAGAGGTCATGGGACTGCCCACTGAGGGGCATCATGATGGCACCGTGCATTTACATTTGATGCCGTAGAGCTGTGATGACTCTGCGTGTTGTGATGGACCTAGATACATCTGAAAAATGTATGTATAAAAGATAAAATATAGAGAAGCCTCAGAGGAGGGGAAGGGTGGGAGTACTAGAGAACAGAAGGTAGAAGCCAAAAGTTGGGCTTTAAAAAATGTGGAGCAGGAGCATTCGCTTGGGAAGGAGAGTCTTGGAGCGGTGGTTGTTTGTTTCTCATCTTTAAAAAATGTGGTGTCATTTCTCTGAAGGCAACCAGATGATTAGATAATGAAAAAAGTCATCATCTCTGTTTAATCTGTTTAATCTGCCTATCAGTATGCAGGACCCCTGACCCTCTGTCTGGATAGTGCTGATTGGCTCTATGCTGATCACATGCAAGAAAAAAAAAACTCTAGCCATACACACCAAACTGAGCATGTCCAGAGTGACTCCAAAGCCAATAGATTGGGGAGGGTGGAAGAAGGGGAGGATGAGAGAAGACGGGATCAAACAGCCTTTTTACACAATGCACAGGATTAACCCCTTAGGTTCCACAGTGAGTATGACAAGCATGCTTTACGGAATATACAGACTGATTTTAACACTAAGGCAGTTTTATGGACATATGCTAGCTGTACAGTGGTGTGAAAAAGTGTTTGCCCCCTTCCTCATTTCCTGTTCCTTTGCATGTTTGTCACACTTAAGTGTTTCGGAACATCAAACCAATTTAAACAATAGTCAAGGACAACACAAGTAAACACAAAATGCAATTTGTAAATGAAGGTGTTTATTATTAAAGGTGAAAAAAAATCCAAACCATCATGGCCCTGTGTGAAAAAGTGATTGCCCCCCTTGTTAAAACATACTATAACTGTGGTTGTCCACACCTGAGTTCAATTTCTCTAGCCACACCCAGGCCTGCTTATTGCCACACCTGTTCACAATCAAGGCATCACTTAAATAGGAGCTGCTTGACACAGTAAGGTCCACCAGAAGATCCTTAAAAGCTACACATCATGCCGAGACCCAAAGAAATTCAGGAACAATTGAGAAAGAAAGTAATTGAGATCTATCAGTCAGGAAAGGGTTATAAAGCCATTTCCAAAGCTTTGGGAATCCAGCGAACCACAGTGAGAGCCATTATCCACAAATGGCGAAGACATGGAACAGTGGTGAACCTTCCCAGGAGTGGCCGGCCGCCCAAAATTACCCCAAGAGCGCAGCGACGACTCATCCAAGAGGTCACAAAAGACCCCACAACAACGTCCAAGGAACTGCAGGCCTCACTGGCCTCAGTTAAGGTCAGCGTTCATGCCTCCACCATCAGGAAAAGACTGGGCAAAAATGGCCTGCATGGCAGAGTTCCAAGGAGAAAACCACTGCTGAGCAAAAAGAACATCAAAGCTCGTCTCAATTTCTCCACAACACATCTGGATGATCCCCAAGACTTTTGGGACAACATTCTGTGGACCGATGAGACAAAAGTGGAACTCTTTGGAAGGTGTGTGTCCAAGTATATCTGGCGTAGAAGGAACACTGCATTTCAGAAAAAGAACATTATACCAACAGTAAAATATGGTGGTGGTAGTGTGATGGTCTGGGGCTGTTTTGCTGCTTCAGGACCTGGAAGACTTGCCGTGATAAAAGGAATTATGAATTCTGCTGTCTACCAAGAGATCCTGAAGGAGAATGTCTGACCATCTGTTCGTGTACTCAAGCTGAAACGAACTTGGGTTCTGCAGCAGGACAATGATCCTAAACACACCAGCAAGTCCACCACCGAATGGCTGAAGAAAAAACAAAATGAAGACTTTGGAGTGGCCTAGCCAAAGTCCTGACCTGAATCCTATTGAGATGTTGTGGTATGACCTTAAAAAGGCCGTTCATGCTCGAAAACCCTCTAATGTAACTGAATTAGGACAATTCTGCAAAGATGAGTGGGCCAAAATTCCTCCAGGACGCTGTAAAAGCCTCATTGCACGTTATCGCAAACGCTTGGTTGCAGTTGTTGCTGCTAAGGGTGGCCCAACCAGTTATTAGGTTTAGGGGGCAATCACTTTTTCACACAGGGCCATGATGGTTTGGATTTTTTTTCACCTTTAATAATAAACACCTTCATTTACAAATTGCATTTTGTGTTTACTTGTGTTGTCCTTGACTATTGTTTAAATTGGTTTGATGTTCCGAAACAATTAAGTGTGACAAACATGCAAAGGAACAGGAAATGAGGAAGGGGGCAAACACTTTTTCACACCACTGTATGTTACATAAAATATGCAAAACAGCCAGGCAGCTAGTTTTTTAGGAAGACCGCAATGGCATCTTTCTATGTCTATCTACTACCAATCACCATGAATGTAGTGAGGAGGGGGTAAGCATATCCACAAATATTTTCTCGGTTTCAGGCCCTGTACTACATGTTAAAATGTAACTTTAGTAATTTTTCTTTTTTTTTCAAATATATAATTTTTTATTTATTTTTAAAACAGAGGAAAATAAACATAGGTATACACATCATATACATAGTGTACATTGCTTTCCACAACATCAACAGTATATACATTTGGGCCTACAACATGTCAGTCTCGTATGTCTGTGTCTTTTGGAGATTAATTGTCCATCCGTCTACCTAGTGACCCGTTCTGGGAACTGGCCCCTAGTGCGAGCGGAGCGTTTTTCTTTTGTTTTTTTTTTGTTTTTTTTTCCCCCCCCTTTATGTAGGCCATGTTCAGTGTGGAATTTCGGTAGCTTGTCTTATCTTTGTTCATAAGATTACATCTTGTGTAGGGATGAGCCGAACACCCCCGGGTTCGGTTCGAACCAGAACCTTCGAACGGACCGAAAGTTCGCGCGAATTTTCGAACCCTATACGTTATAATGGACGCGAACGTTCGAAATCAAAAGTGCTAATTACAACGGCCAATATGCATGTTAATGTCATAAAACAGGTTTGGGGACCCGGGTCCTGCCCCAGGGGACATATATCAATGCAAAAAGAACTTTTAAAAACTAACGTTTTTTCGGGAGCAGTCATTTTAATGATGCATAAAGTGAAAAAAAAAAAAGTGACATTTTCCTTTAAATATGGTACCTGGGGGGTGTCCAAAGTATGCCTGTGAAGTGGCATGTGTTTCCCGTGTTTAGAACTGTCCTTGCACAAAATGACATTTGTAAAGGAAAAAAAGAAGCCATTTAAAACCACTTGCGGCTTTAGGTTTGATCTTAAGTAGAATCTGAACAGGTACATTATGAAGTGTAGCTCCATCCCAAAAAAATCTATTTTTAAGCTTTTTGGAGAACATAGGGAGGGGTTATCACCCCTGTAACATTTGCTGTCTTTGCACATCTGTTCAGAACATGTCACCTCACTTTCCGTCCCAATGACAAATGTTTTTGGAAAAAGTGGGGTTTTAATTGAAACAAGGATTGGTGATAAAGTATCAGTAGAGAGGAGATACCTTTTTCCCAAATTAAATCTAACAGGATAGAATTTCCCTTCCTAGGGGTAGATTTCCTCTCACTTCCTGTTTTCTCTTTCCATTTTCAAGTAGGAGTCGTTTGTAAGTTGGATGTTTGAAAGTAGGGGCCTGGCGTATATACTCTGCAGAAATTTGCCCTATTAGATGTTGGTGTAGCCACAAGACTGGTGGGCACAGGAATGGGCCCTGCTGTGAGTTAATAGATCAAGATTTGTAATTGCATGCACCTGTTGAACAGGGCAGAAAAATTGGGCCTTTGGCGGTGGTGGTGGACGGTGTTGCCACAAGACTGTAGGCCCTCATAGTTACTCTTGGTGGGCGCAGGAATGGGCCCTGCTGTGAGTTATTAGATCAAGATTTGTAATTGCAAGCACCTGATGAACAGGGCAGAAAAATTGGGCCTTTGGCGGTGGTGGTGGACGGTGTTGCCACAAGACTGCAGGCCCTCATAGTTACTCTTGGTGGGCGCAGGAATGGGCCCTGCTGTGAACTATTAGATCAAGATTTGTAATTACCCGCCCCTGTTAAACAGGGGCTGAAAAATTGTGCCTTAGGCACTGGTGCTGGTGCCACAACACTGCAACCCGGCCCTCACAGATACTGTACTTGGAGCACAGCAGTCACACGTGTTGCGAAGCATTTTTTTAAAAAATTGTAAGTACACGCCCCTGTTAAACAGGGGCTGAAAAATTGTGCCTTAGGCACTGGTGCCACAACACTGCAACACGGCCCTCACAGAGACTGTACTTGGAGCACAGCAGTCACACGTGTTGCGAAGCATTTTTTTAAAAAATTGTAAGTACACGCCCCTGTTAAACAGGGGCTGAAAAATTGTGCCTTAGGCACTGGTGTGGTGGCATGGATCATTGAGGAGGAGGAAGAGGATAGTCAGTGAACATAAGAGGACAGTCACTCAGCATCAGCATAGGCAGTCTTGAAGGGATGTGACATTAAAAATTATTCGGTTATATCCGCCTCAGGTGCCTGGTAGCTGGTGGTGATCCAAGACTGATTCATTTTGATGAAGGTCAGTCGATCAACCGAGGCGGTGGACAGGCGCACCCTATGATCAGTCACAAATCCTCCAGCAGCACTGAATGTGCGTTCGGAAAGAACGCTGGAGGCAGGACAGGCCAGTAGCTCAATTGCATACTGTGCAAGCTCTGGCCAGTGATCCATCCTCAGGACCCAGTAAGCCAGAGGATTTTCGGTGGGAAAGGTGTCCAAGTCTGACCTTGCCCCAAGGTATTCCTGCACCATGTATATCAGACGCTGGCGATGGTTGCTGGAACCGATCATACCTTGGGGCTGCGGACTAAAAAATTGTCTGAACGCATCGGTCAGACGTCCACCTTCCCCACCGCTCCTTCTGCCACTGACCGAAGCCTCAGCAACTCGTCGCCCAGGACCAGGAGTTTGTAGCCTCCCAGTTTCTGGGAACGCGTTGCACAGACCTTTCTGCAAGGCCTCCCTGAGATGTCTCATCCTCTGCTCCCTCTGCGACGGCAAGATAAGGTCCGCAACCTTACCCTTGTACCGCGGATCAAGGAGAGTGGCCAGCCAGTAATGGTCCCTCTCCTTGATCCGAAGAACACGAGGATCCTTCCGCAGGCTTTGCAGGATCAGGGAGGCCATGCAGCGTAGGTTAGCTGAGGCATTCGGTCCGGAGTCTTCTGGGTCACTGAGGATGACATGATCGCCAGCCACCTCCTCCCAGCCACGTACAAGTCCACTGGCTTGTTGGGACTGTACATCATCCCTAAAAGACTGCTGCTGCTGATGCTGAGTGCCAGGCTCCACCTCCATGCTCACACAATCCTCCTCCTCCTCCTCCTCCTCCTCCTCCTCATCCTCTTCCTGTGTGATGGGTGGGACAGAAGGAACACTGTCCGGATAAAGGGGGCCTTGAGAGGCAAGGAAGTCCTCCTCTTCCTGCCTCTGTTCTGCCTCAAGTGCCCTGTCCATGATCCCACGCAGCGTATGCTCCAACAGGTGGACAAGAGGGACAGTGTCACTGATGCATGCACTGTCACTGCTCACCATCCTCGTGGCCTCCTCAAATGGTGAGAGGACAGTGCATGCATCCCTGATCATGCTCCACTGACGTGGGGAAAAAAAACCAAGCTCCCCTGACCCTGTCCTGGTGCCGTAGTCGCAAAGGTACTCATTGATGGCCCTCTGCTGCGTGTGCAGTCGCTGCAGCATGGCCAACGTTGAGTTCCACCTGGTGGGCATGTCAGATATTAGGCGGTTCTTGGGCAGGTTCAGCTCCTTTTGCAGCTCAGTCAGCCGAGCACTGGCATTATAAGATCGGCGGAAATGCACACAGACTTTCCTGGCCTGCCTCAGGACATCCTGTAAGCCTGGGAACCTGCCCAAGAACCGCTGCACCACCAGGTTGAGGACGTGAGCCATGCAGGGCACATGGGTGAGCTGCCCCTGTCGCAGGGCGGAGAGGAGGTTGGTGCCATTGTCAGAAACGACCATTCCTGGCTTAAGCTGACGTGGCGTCAACCACCTCTCGGCCTGCCCCTGCAGAGCTGCCAGAACCTCTGGCCCAGTGTGGCTCCTGTCCCCCAAACACACCAGCGCAAGCACGGCATGGCATCTTTTTGCCTGCGTACTTGCGTAGCCCCTTGTACGCCTACGGAGCACCGCTGGTTCCAAGGACAGAGCACTGGAGGAAGAAGAAGAGGAGGGGGTGGAGGAGAGAGGTGTGTCACAACCAGTAGCAGTAGTCGCGTTTTGGAGGCGTGGTGGCGGAACAACCTCCAACACTACTGCACCTTGTCCTGCATCCCTCCCAGCTGCCAATAGAGTGACCCAATGGGCCGTGAAAGAAAGGTACCGTCCCTGTCCATGCCTGCTGGACCATGAGTCAGCGGTAATATGCACCTTACCGCTGACCGCCCTGTCCAGCGAGGCATGGACATTGCCCTCCACATGCCGGTAGAGAGACGGAATCGCCTTCCGCGAGAAAAAGTGGCGTTTGGGAACCTGCCACTGAGGAACCGCACATTGAACAAACTCACGGAAGGGGGCCGAGTCTACCAACTGAAAAGGCAGCAGTTGAAGTGCTAGCAATTTAGCAAGGCTAGCATTCAACCGCTGGGCATGTGGATGGCTGGGAGTGTACTTCTTTCTACGGTCCAGCAGCTGGGGCAGGGAAATTTGCCTGCTGCATTCGGACGTCGGTGTACTGCAAGTACTTGGTTGTGACACACCGAATTCTACACCTTCAGTCCTCTCAGAGCAGCTTTCAGAGAGGACTGAAGGTGTAGTGGGGATGGAGATCCCAGCTGAGGAGGAGCAAGGAGAGGTCCGCTTAGTTCTTTGGTGTGGGTCTTTTATGTGTGCCTGCCAACGAGCTGCATGGCAGGTCGCCATATGTCTGGTCATGCTTGTGGTGCCCAAGCGGCTGATGTTTTGGCCACGCGAGATACGCTTGAGACAAATATTGCAAATAGCAGTGGTGCGATCTGCTGCACTCGTCTCAAAAAAGGCCCACACCAAAGAACTTTTCTGATAACGTGCAGAGGCAGCGCCCTGCACAGGCGGAGCTCTGCGGTGTTGTACAGTTGCTGTGCTGGCCTCTACCTGGCCTCCAGGGGGCATCCTGCCTCGTTGGACATGTGACGCCGCATCCTCCTCCTCCTCGTCCTCCTCCTCATCCTCTCTCCCTTGAGGCACCCACGTGGAGTCAGTGACCTCATCATCCCCTCCCTCTTCACCACTAGAGCAAACCTGGCAGTAAGCTGCAGCTGGTGGAACTGTACTGCCAGATTCCTCAAGCTGGGTATCGTCATCCGAGCCTTCGAATCGTTGGGCATCCTCCTGGAGCATGTACCCAACACTGTGCTCAAAGAGTTCGGGGGACTCCTCAGGAGGACATGGTGGGTCTAGGGAAGGGGTGGCTGATGATGCTCTGTCAGTACCCTGAGCCTGGGTGAGAGAGGATGAGGAGGATGAGGAGGGCTTGGTCATCCATTCTACCAAGCCTTCAGCATGATGCGGCTCCACATGTCCAGCTGCCGAAAACAAAGACGCGCGTGTCCCATGGCCACGTGCTGATGACGATGCACGACCACGTCCACGTCCACGGCCACGTCCACTAGAAACAGAGCCTGCCTGCCCTGTGTTCTTGGCTCTGCACGCTCTGCCTCCCCTTGGCGGTCTTCCAGCCATTGTAGTCGGTAGTCCTGTGGGTGCTGCTGAGAAGAAAATATAGGAGCTCTGTGTGATGCCACTAACACACTAGAAGTCCTATGGGTGCTTCTGCAAAGAAAATAGAGGAGCTCTGTGTGATGCCACTAACACACTAGAAGTCCTGTGGGTGCTTATGCAAAGAAAATAGAGGAGCTCTGTGTGATGCCACTAACACACTAGAAGTCCTGTGGGTGCTTCTGCAAAGAAAATAGAGGAGCTCTGTGTGATGCCACTAACACACTAGAAGTCCTATGGGTGCTTCTGCAAAGAAAATAGAGGAGCTCTGTGTGATGCCACTAACACACTAGAAGTCCTGTGGGTGCTTCTGCAAAGAAATAGAGGAGCTCTGTGTGGTGCCACTAACACACTAGAAGTCCTGTGGGTGCTTATGCAAAGAATATATAGGAGCTCTGTGTGATGCCACTAACACACTAGAAGTCCTATGGGTGCTTCTGCAAAGAAAATAGAGGAGCTCTGTGTGATGCCACTAACACACTAGAAGTCCTGTGGGTGCTTATGCAAAGAATATATAGGAGCTCTGTGTGATGCCACTAACACACTAGAAGTCCTATGGGTGCTTCTGCAAAGAAAATAGAGGAGCTCTGTGTGATGCCACTAACACACTAGAAGTCCTGTGGGTGCTTCTGCAAAGAAAATAGAGGAGCTCTGTGTGGTGCCACTAACACACTAGAAGTCCTGTGGGTGCTTATGCAAAGAATATATAGGAGCTCTGTGTGATGCCACTAACACACTAGAAGTCCTATGGGTGCTTCTGCAAAGAAAATAGAGGAGCTCTGTGTGATGCCACTAACACACTAGAAGTCCTGTGGGTGCTTCTGCAAAGAAAATAGAGGAGCTCTGTGTGGTGCCACTAACACACTAGAAGTCCTGTGGGTGCTTATGCAAAGAATATATAGGAGCTCTGTGTGATGCCACTAACACACTAGAAGTCCTATGGGTGCTTCTGCAAAGAAAATAGAGGAGCTCTGTGTGATGCCACTAACACACTAGAAGTCCTGTGGGTGCTGCTGAGAAGAATATATAGGAGCTCTGTGTGATGCCACTAACACACTAGAAGTCCTATGGGTGCCTCTGCAAAGAAAATAGAGGAGCTCTGTGTGATGCCACTAACACACTAGAAGTCCTGTGGGTGCTTCTGCAAAGAAAATAGAGGAGCTCTGTGTGGTGCCACTAACACACTAGAAGTCCTGTGGGTGCTTATGCAAAGAAAATAGAGGAGCTCTGTGTGATGGGACTAACACACTTCAAGTCCTATAGGTGCTTCTGGGAACAAAATATAGCTCTGTGTGTGTAATGGGACTAACACACTTCAAGTCCTATAGGTGCTTCTGGGAACAAAATATAGCTCTGTGTGTGTAATGGGACTAACACACTTCAAGTCCTATAGGTGCTTCTGGGAACAAAATATAGCTCTTTGTGTGTAATGGGACTAACACACTTCAAGTCCTATAGGTGCTTCTGGGAACAAAATATAGCTCTGTGTGTGTAATGGGACTAACACACTTCAAGTCCTATAGGTGCTTCTGGGAACAAAGTATAGCTCTTTGTGTGTAATGGGACTAACACACTTCAAGTCCTATAGGTGCTTCTGGGAACAAAATATAGCTCTGTGTGTGTAATGGGACTAACACACTTCAAGTCCTATAGGTGCTTCTGGGAACAAAATATAGCTCTGTGTGTGTAATGGGACTAACACACTTCAAGTCCTATAGGTGCTTCTGGGAACAAAATATAGCTCTGTGTGTGTAATGGGACTAACACACTTCAAGTCCTATAGGTGCTTCTGGGAACAAAATATAGCTCTTTGTGTGTAATGGGACTAACACACTTCAAGTCCTATAGGTGCTTCTGGGAACAAAATATAGCTCTGTGTGTGTAATGGGACTAACACACTTCAAGTCCTATAGGTGCTTCTGGGAACAAAATATAGCTCTTTGTGTGTAATGGGACTAACACACTTCAAGTCCTATAGGTGCTTCTGGGAACAAAATATAGCTCTGTGTGTGTAATGGGACTAACACACTTCAAGTCCTATAGGTGCTTCTGGGAACAAAGTATAGCTCTTTGTGTGTAATGGGACTAACACACTTCAAGTCCTATAGGTGCTTCTGGGAAGAAAATATAGCTCTGTGTGTGTAATGGGACTAACACACTTCAAGTCCTATAGGTGCTTCTGGGAACAAAGTATAGCTCTTTGTGTGTAATGGGACTAACACACTTCAAGTCCTATAGGTGCTTCTGGGAACAAAATATAGCTCTGTGTGTGTAATGGGACTAACACACTTCAAGTCCTATAGGTGCTTCTGGGAACAAAATATAGCTCTGTGTGTGTAATGGGACTAACACACTTCAAGTCCTATAGGTGCTTCTGGGAACAAAATATAGCTCTGTGTGTGTAATGGGACTAACACACTTCAAGTCCTATAGGTGCTTCTGGGAACAAAATATAGCTCTGTGTGTGTAATGGGACTAACACACTTCAAGTCCTATAGGTGCTTCTGGGAACAAAATATAGCTCTTTGTGTGTAATGGGACTAACACACTTCAAGTCCTATAGGTGCTTCTGGGAACAAAATATAGCTCTGTGTGTGTAATGGGACTAACACACTTCAAGTCCTATAGGTGCTTCTGGGAACAAAATATAGCTCTTTGTGTGTAATGGGACTAACACACTTCAAGTCCTATAGGTGCTTCTGGGAACAAAATATAGCTCTGTGTGTGTAATGGGACTAACACACTTCAAGTCCTATAGGTGCTTCTGGGAACAAAGTATAGCTCTTTGTGTGTAATGGGACTAACACACTTCAAGTCCTATAGGTGCTTCTGGGAACAAAATATAGCTCTGTGTGTGTAATGGGACTAACACACTTCAAGTCCTATAGGTGCTTCTGGGAACAAAGTATAGCTCTTTGTGTGTAATGGGACTAACACACTTCAAGTCCTATAGGTGCTTCTGGGAACAAAATATAGCTCTTTGTGTGTAATGGGACTAACACACTTCAAGTCCTATAGGTGCTTCTGGGAACAAAATATAGCTCTGTGTGTGTAATGGGACTAACACACTTCAAGTCCTATAGGTGCTTCTGGGAACAAAATATAGCTCTGTGTGTGTAATGGGACTAACACACTTCAAGTCCTATAGGTGCTTCTGGGAACAAAATATAGCTCTGTGTGTGTAATGGGACTAACACACTTCAAGTCCTATAGGTGCTTCTGGGAACAAAATATAGCTCTGTGTGTGTAATGGGACTAACACACTTCAAGTCCTATAGGTGCTTCTGGGAACAAAATATAGCTCTGTGTGTGTAATGGGACTAACACACTTCAAGTCCTATAGGTGCTTCTGGGAAGAAAATATAGCTCTGTGTGTGTAATGGGACTAACACACTTCAAGTCCTATAGGTGCTTCTGGGAAGAAAATATAGCTCTGTGTGTGTAATGGGACTAACACACTTCAAGTCCTATAGGTGCTTCTGGGAACAAAATATAGGAGCTCTGCCTGCCTGCCACGAACACACTACAAGTCCTATAGGTGCTTCTGGTAACAAAATATAGGAGCTCTGCCTGCCTGCCACTAACACACTACAAGTCCTATAGGTGCTTCTGGTAACAAAATATAGGAGCTCTGCCTGCCTGCCACTAACACACTACAAGTCCTATAGGTGCTTCTGGTAACAAAATATAGGAGCTCTGCCTGCCTGCCACTAACACACTACAAGTCCTATAGGTGCTTCTGGTAACAAAATATAGGAGCTCTGCCTGCCTGCCACGAACACACTACAAGTCCTATAGGTGCTTCTGGTAACAAAATATAGGAGCTCTGCCTGCCTGCCACTAACACACTACAAGTCCTATAGGTGCTTCTGGTAACAAAATATAGGAGCTCTGCCTGCCTGCCACGAACACACTACAAGTCCTATAGGTGCTTCTGGTAACAAAATATAGGAGCTCTGCCTGCCTGCCACTAACACACTACAAGTCCTATAGGTGCTTCTGGTAACAAAATATAGGAGCTCTGCCTGCCTGCCACGAACACACTACAAGTCCTATAGGTGCTTCTGGTAACAAAATATAGGAGCTCTGCCTGCCTGCCACGAGCACACTACAAGCCCCTCTTTGTCAATCAATCTTTGTAACTGAATCTATCTAACTCAATCTCTGTAAGTGAATCTATCTAACTATCTCAATGCAGCAGAGTGTCACAGAATCTGCCTGCTCAATCTGCGCCGGAACAGCATGTGACCGGCGCAGACGGCGTGGCGGCGTTTTATAGGGGGGGGGCGTGTACTACAGCCCCTGAGCTGTAATTGGCTACAGGCGTCCTGCCTGTAGCCAATTATGGCTCTTCGATTTTCCGGGGCTGTGATTGGCCAAGCATGCGGGGTCACAGTGCATGCTTGGCCAATCATCAGCCAGCAATGCACTGCGTCGGCCGCGCCGGCCGCAATGCATTGCGGGGCCGCTCGCAACACACGAACGTGATGCGCGCGGCCAAAATAGTTCTGGGCTCGCAGAGCGAGCGAACGCCCGGTGCTCGATGCGAACGTGGGTTCGCATCGAGCACCGGGCCCATCCTTAATCTTGTGTGGTAAGAAGAATAGAGAAGATAGGAAAGTTGGAAAGAAGGAAGCTAGCGAAGAAAAGAGAATGTTTGGGGAGGGGGGGGGGGGGGAGGGTAGGTTTGGGGTGGGTAGGGGGGGGGGGGGGTCCAGGAGAGCACGAGCTCGTTGTATTTTAGTCTGGTTTATTGTCTAGGTGGCCATTAGGGCTATTCCTTCATCAGAAAATATAAACATGTTCCACAGCATCCATGTCTGTGAGTGTAGTTCCTGCTTATTCTGTGCTGTGAGGACTAAGTCCTCCAATCTCTTGATCTCCTCCACTCTGCGCAGCCACAGCCCTATCGTTGGTGGTGTATGCTTTTTCCATAGGAGTGGGATGCAGGATTTAGCTGCATTCAATAAATGCCTCACAATCAATTTTTTGTATTTTTTGGCTGGAATTGTGGTGGCGTGTAACAGTATGAAGGCTGGGTCGTCACCGATCGTGTAATCCGTAAATTTCTGTATAATCTTTCGGACTGATGACCAGAAGTTTTGTAGCAGAGGGCAGGACCAAAAGATGTGGAGGAGGGTCCCTTTATCTGTTTGACATCTCCAACAGGTATCTGGTGTGGTTGGGAAGTATTTATGAAGTTTGCTAGGGGTGTAATACCATCTGGTCAGTATCTTGTAATTGAGTTCCTGTATTTTTGTGCAGATGGTGGTCTGTAGGGAGAATTTAATGATCGTTTGTTTTTGGGCACTGGTGAACGTGCACCCCAGGTCAGCCTCCCATTTATTTATGAATGTCAGATCCGGGGTTTCTATCGGGGAGTTAAGTAGGGCGTACGTTTTGGACAGTACTTGTGACATGGGTCCCTCTTCTTTACAGTACCGTTCGAAGGTCGTCAGGTCACGATTAAACTGTGCTGGTTGAGGGATTGAGTGCAGGAAGTGGTGTAGTCTGGTTGCTTTCCAGAACGGTAGCTGGAAAGGCCCGTTCTCGTCTACTAGCGTTTCAATAGATGGCCAATCCCCATTTATTATGAAATGTGAGGCTTGGTCTCTACCGGTTCTAGTTAGTGTCTCGTATCCCCCATATTCCATTCCGGGTGGGAAGGCCGGATTGCCTAGTACTGGGTACAGAGGCGAGTTGCCGGTGGATATGGACGTTAGGAGTAAAATGGATGCCCCTATCTTCAAGGTCGTTCCTATAGTGGGATGTGTTTTAATTGTAGGGGGTAGCTTGTCATAGCACCATACCGCCCCTTTCAGTGAGGGAGAGCATTGTGCCTGTTCTAGTTGTACCCATATTTTGTTTTTGTCGTGTCTGTTCCAGTCGATAATTCTGCCCAGGTGGACCGCCCTATAGTAGTTTTTCACATCTGGGAGGGCCAAGCCCCCGTGGATTTTAGGTAGTGTGAGGTATTGCCTGCGCAGTCTAGGTTTTGAGTTCTTCCATACAAATTTGGTGAAGATGGAGTGTATTTGCTTGAAATATTGGGGTGGGATGTGTATCGGTAGCGCTTGAAGTAGATATAAGAATTTGGGGAGTATTGTCATTTTGAGTAAGTTGCATCTACCGAACCAGGAGTGAAGCCCCTTGGTCCAGTCCTCCAAGAGTAGTCTAGTTTTAATCAACAGGGGTGGAAAGTTCAATTCAAAGACACGTTTTAGGTCTTTGGGAATCTGGGTACCTAGGTATTTAAGGGAGGTGTCTGACCATTTGAATCTGAACTGCGATTTCAGTACCTCTAGTCTCTTTGGCGGTAGGTTAAGTCCCATCGCCTCTGATTTATCAAAGTTAATTTTAAGATTGGATAGTTGTCCGTATTTGTCGAATTCCTGAAGGAGGTTAGGTAGTGAGATCGCAGGGTTGGTAAGAACGAACATAAGGTCGTCTGCGTAGGCGGCTATTTTATATTGGGATTTGTCTATTGTCACTCCGGTAATGTCGGGATTTAATCTTACACTACATAGAAAGGGCTCTAGTACTAGGGCATATAATAGGGGGGAAAGTGGGCATCCCTGTCTGGTCCCGTTTGTTATTGGGAATGAGTCTGATAAGATTCCGTTGGCTTTTACTTGCGCCGTGGGTGTGGAATAGATGTTTCGAATCCAATGTAGCATTTTACTGCCCAGGCCTATGTGTTTGAGCACTGTTGTCATGAACTCCCAGTTTACCCGGTCGAACGCCTTCTCAGCATCTGTGCTGAGAAGGACGCACGGGGTGTTGGATTTGGTGACTGTGTGGATAAGATTTATTACCTTTGTGGTGTTATCCCTGGCCTCCCGGGCCGGGATAAACCCCACTTGGTCCAAGTGTATTAAATCTGGCATAGATTGGGTCAGTCTGTTGGCCATGATCTTAGTAAACAGTTTCAAGTCTACGTTCAGGAGCGAGATAGGTCTGTAGCTACCGCATGCTGCAGGGTCTTTGCCGTCTTTTGATATTAGGGATATATGGGCCCTCAATGTGTCTTTGGGTAGCAGTTTCCCCTCTCCTAGACCGTTAAACATTCTTACCATATGTGTGCCCAGTAGTGGCAAAAGGATCTGGTAATATTGTAGGGTAAACCCGTCTGGGCCTGGTGCTTTGCCTGGTTTCGTTCCCCTTATTGCTCGCTGTAGTTCCCCAAATGTAATGGGTTCCTCTAATTCAGCCCTAGCTTCTGGGGGGAGTTGAGGGGTCTGTGCTGTCGTGACATAGTCCTGTAATGTCTGTTCGTTCTGCGTGCCTTTCGGGAGGTTGTAAAGCGTGGAATAATACTCCCTGAATTCATTTGCTATTTGGGATGGTGTGGTCTTTTTTTGTCCCTTTGTGTCTACAATCTGCGGGATATATGTGTTAAGTCGTTGGGTCTTAACCGCCCTGGACAAAAGTCGCCCGCACTTATTTCCCGACTCGTATGAGATTTTTCGGCAGATCTGTAGCGCTGCTTTGGCTCTATATTCCAATAGGTCCACTACTTGTCTCCTAAGGGTCACTAATTCTACTTCTATCGAGTTAACCGGGGTTTTTTTGTGTTGTAATTCTGTTACGTGTATCTTCTGTAGGAGTTCTAATAAAAGTTGTTCTTTTTTCTTTTTAATGTATGACCCGTGTTTAATTAGTATCCCCCTAACCACTGTCTTATGGGCCTCCCATAGTATACCCGGGTCGCAGTCCTCAGTGTTGTTGATTTGGAAATATTGTTTTATTTCCTTCTGTATGTCTGTCAGGACGTCCGGTGTTTGTAAAAGGCTTTCGTTCAGCCTCCAGAATTTAGATCTGGAAGTCTGGGCCGATGATAGACAGTAGCGCATGGATATGGGGGCGTGGTCCGACC
Organism: Lithobates sylvaticus; assembly: GCA_028564925.1. Taxonomy (NCBI): domain Eukaryota; kingdom Metazoa; phylum Chordata; class Amphibia; order Anura; family Ranidae; genus Lithobates; species Lithobates sylvaticus. Next base: position 89,108,464 of record CM053031.1, read on the forward strand.
ACGTAATACTCCCTATCTTAACCTCCTGAATCGCTTCTAGTTGGCTATGTGGAATAAAGAAGTAGTCTATCCTTGAATACACTTTATGTGGAGATGAGAAGAAGGTGTAGTCTCTTTCCCCTGCGTGGAGGAGTCTCCATGCGTCTATTAGTTGGGTGTCATGTAGGGTTTTTGTAATGCGCTTATGCATTCCTGTACGTATTGATGAGGTTCTGGAGGACGTGTCTAGAGTCGGGACCAGAGGTATGTTGAAATCTCCTCCCAGTATTAGTTGGCCTTCCCTAAAGTCAGTAAGTAGTTTCAAGGTCCGGTGTAGGAAGGAATCTTGTCGATCATTGGGAGCGTATATGGTGGCTAATGTCACTCTCGTGCCTCTTAGCGTGCCTTTTATAAATAGGTACCTGCCGGAAGTGTCCGCTAAGGTAGCACTATTTGTCCACGGGACTGATCCCGATATCATTATGGAGACTCCCTTAGATTTGGCCTCTGCGTTAGTGGCATGGTACGTGTGGGGAAAGCGTCTGCTTTGGAGGCATGTGGGGTTTCCTGTCCTGAAGTGAGTTTCTTGAACGAATGCTACGTCAGTTTGGGCCCTTTTAAGGTCGTTTACTAATATTCTTCGCTTTTCGGGTGTGTTCAGTCCCTTGGCATTTACTGAGTATATATTAATCGTGTCCATTATGTCCTGGGTAAGGGTGGGATTTTAGGGGGTGGGCAGGGATGGGGGAGGGGGGGAGGGGGTGAGGGGGGATATAGAGATAGGCTTAGAGGAGAGGCAAGAGAGAGGAAAGAGAGAGAGAGAGATAGTGAGGTGAAATTCACCTCTTTACAGGTAAACGGATAGCTGACTATGTACACTATCCGTTTGTTAAACTAAGTGCAAATCAAAAAACTTTTTGCAATGAAGCGTATCACAGCACTTGCTGCGATATCTGCTCCGTCCTATTGGGGGTAGAGGTTGGGATGGACCGGGGTGAAGCCCCCGACCCGCCCCCGCCCACCCAGCTTGGTGTTATAAAGATAACCAACTGCTCTTACTTGATCTATACAACAGATTATTCCAACTTCATACCCAACAACTTGAAACGTATAACATGTTTCCTGTATGATATATCATAGTTATAAACATCTCGCACCGTCTTACCCTTTGGGATCCCTTTTGGGCCTGGTCCCTTGAACCTTTGTGGGGCTATGGGGGTTGTTGCCTAAGGCACCCCTCTGGTTTTGAGAGTTCTATCTTGGCCATCTATAGACCCCAAGGGCTGGCATCTCTGGCCTTGTGTTTGGATAACCCCCTGGAAACCTGGTTTATTACCGTGTGTCCCCGTCCCTCCTCTGTGGCTACCCCCTCTCTATGTGGCCCCTCCCTCCTCCCTGTACCGTGAGAGAGAGTTATAGTGTTGCTGTTCCTCGTTCTAAGGTTGTGTGTGGGGGACCCTTGGTCCTTGGTCTCGTATGTATGGTAGTAGTGTGCGGTGTGTTGTGTCTTCAGCATATCTATAGTCGGCTGGGACCCGGGTTAACCCTTGACCCTTTTACTACCTGTCTTCAGAACACAGTGCTAATATTCGAGCAGTCATTCGGTATACCAGCAGTTATACATTACATCTTGCATTTCTATAGATATATATCCCCCTGTGCGTTCCTAATATTCCACTTAAGGTTCCCATCATCTCCTCTCCTCATTGGTAACAAATATTCTCCCCCACCCAAGTGTGTCTCTTTTGATCTCTCCGGAGGGTCACCATCTCCAGTTGCCTTTACAAGGCTAGCAGTTTGTGTTCGTGGGGTGATTTCTGTCTACACCTCTCAGGATTTCCTAAGTTTAATCCTTGGGCTCTCATGGGGGGAATAGTCCTATGGGCGGTGGTGTACCCTTCAGGTAGCCCTTCCCCTGTTCCGTATCTCCCGGGGGATGGTGTATTGTGGCCATGGTAGAATATATGTGACTCCATCCGATTCATCATATCCGGGTATCCCATAGAACTCAAAAAGAACCTCTCAAAGATGATCCACAATAAGGGGCGGTAAACGAACCGTGCCAAAGGCGAGAAAAACACAAAACAAAACCAAGAGAAAAAAGAAAAAAGGAACCGGTGGGGCTAGCGCCTTGTATAACAACTTTAGTAATTTTTCATCGTTCCATCTATTAAATCTTCTGTCCTTGTTGTTTTAACTTTGAATAGTAAAACATTTTTTTTCTGCTAGTAAATACCTTATACAGCCCACTTCCTGTTTCTTGTCTGGTAAAAAAAAAAGCCTAGGCTTATGACATCATGCACAGCTCTCTCTCTCTCTCTCACTTTCGTGAGGGTTTGCCAGGAAGAGAGGGGAGTGAGTCATAAGAGGGCCAATGAGAGCTGCAGAGCTGGATGTGTGCCTCTGTGTTTGTGTAAATCCAGAAAGTAAACAGGCAGCAGCTTCAGCTCCCCACAGTTAACCACTTCCCACCCGGCCAATGTAGATATACGGCCGGGTGGGAGCCATCTACTTCTGATAGGACGTTCAGGAACGTCCTTCAGAAGTAGAGGGATCGCGCGCGCGCGTGCCCGCGCAGCGGCGCGATCCCGATGCGGCCGTGTCACCCGGACACGGCGCATCTCGAATCGGCAGGAGGGCACGGTGATTGGCCCTCCTGATCACATGACGGCCGTGACGAATCACGGCTGTCATGTGATGTAAACAAACAGCCGGTTGCTAGGCAATCGGCCCTCCTCTCCTCACACGGAAGTCGTCGGTGAGGAGAGGAGAGCGGATCGCTGCAGCCGGCTGGTGATCAGTGAGTATGAGATGTTTTTTTTACTCACTGATCACCAGTCTAGGGTCCCCCATAGTAAAACACACGTCCCCACAGTAAGACACACATGTCCCCACAGTAAGACACACATGTCCCCACAGTAAAACACACATGTCCCCAAAACACACATGTCCCCAAAACACACATGTCCCTAAATAATAAAAACACATGTCCCTCACATATGTCCCACTAAAATCACATGTGCCAATGATTATCTGCACACATATGTCCGTGATCACCTGCACACCCCTTTTACATGATCATTTGCGTACATATGTCTGTGATCACGCGAACCAATTATTATACACTTAACGGAATTTTTTTTACAAAAAACATGTAGCAGAATACATTTTGGCTTAAATTTATGACAAAATTTGATTTTATTGGATTTCTTTTAAAAAAGAAAGGAGAAAATATTGTTTTTTTTCAAAATTTCCGCTATGTTTTCGCTTATATCGCAAAAAATAAAAAACTGAGTCGCGAATAAATACCACCAAACTAAAGCTCTATTTGTGCGAACAAAATGATAAAAAATTCATTTGGTTACAGCATTGCATGACCGCGCAATTGTCACTGAAAGTGCGCGAGCGCTGAAAGCTGAAAATTGGTCTGGGCAGGAAGGGTGTTTAAGTGCACAGTAGGCAAGTGGTTAAAACGGATGCAGCTGGACTGGAGTGGAGGGAGATTTCTGCAGCATATTTGGCAAGTACAGAATCACAGTATATATAAAATAATATGCAAAGTGGTTGGAGGGAAGCTTCAGAATGGCAAAGATGTTTTTATTACAAATTATGTGTGCAGACTGCAGTTCCTCTTTAACTCTCAGCGCTGTCACTGCAGGGGATAGGGGGAAATTGTGTTAGCAAGTGTCAGCTAGTTGTATTTAGAGATTTCAACAGCTCCTCATTTGAAAGCAGTGTTAATTTTGGCAGCAAATTTCAATTTACTTTTAGTCTTAGGACTAAAATGGCATTTTAGTTTTAGTCCCATTTTAGTCTTCTGAAATTGTTTTAGTCGTATTTAGCCAACTAAATCTCAAGTACATTTTAGTCCACTAAAACTCATTTTAGTCGTCTAAAATCGAATAGGTGTAATTAAATTGTATTGCGTTAGTTAACAATTCTCTACAATTTCCAAACTCATTATATACCGCTGGAGTGAAAAATCGAATGTTATTTAATATGGCTTTGAGGTATGAACATACACTACAGACCAGTGTTAATTTTGAAGTCAAATTTAAATTTAGTTTTAGTCTTATGCCCCATACACAGGGTCGGACATTCCGACCACAAAATCAAGATTTTGGCCGAAACTTGTCTTGCATACACACGGTCGCACAAAGTTTTCGGAAAATCCGATTGTTCGGAACGAGGTGACGTACAACACGTACGACGGGACTACGTAGAGGCCAGTAGCCAATAGCTTTCGTCTCCAAATTTTTTCTGAGCATGCGTGCCACTTTGTGCGTCGGAATTCTCTACACGCGTTCGGAAAAAGTCAGATTGGATTTTTTTGTCGGAAAATTTTAGATCCAGCTCTCAAACTTTTTCCGTTGGGAACTCCAACGGAAAAAGTCCAATAGAGCCCACACACGGATTGGATCGGATCGAATTTTCCGACAACATAATCCGATCTGACTTTTTCCGTCGGAATTTCAGACCGTGTGTATGGGGCATTAGTCTTTTGACTAAAATGGCATTTTAGTTTTAGTCCCATTTTAGTCTTTTTGATGCCATTTTATTTTTAATCGTATTTTAGTCATCTCAGTTGTTTTAGTTTAAGTCGTATTTTAGTCGACTAAAATAATATTCATTTAGTTGACTAAAATGTTTCAACGACATTAACACTGTTTGACAGTGATAACCTGATGTTCAGCTGGATCAGAGTTAAGCTTGGATGGGCTATTGAGGCCAAATAGCTTGGAGTACATGACCATTTGACCATTTGACCACAGACGCTTTGAAGAATATAGGAGAATGGTGGACAAAAATGAAAGGTAAATATTAAAACCGAAAATCATGTTGCAATTGATTATTTTTGATGTGCTTATAATTATTTGTTTAAACAATGAGTTATAGCGATCCTGTAAACTTTTTTTGTAATCTTACTTTCTAATGGTCTACATGTACCTTAGTGAGCGGAGTATTTCTCCTGTGGCTTGTGTCACTGACATGACTTGACCTCTGAACTTGCACATCTGACAAGACCCCACGGTTTTGGGTGACATGCCCATGCACAAACAATTAAAAAAAAAAATACTGTACAGTATATACTGTACAGTAGACGGTAGAAGGCTTTTAATGTGGTTTCAAAGGCAACATGAAAATAATGAAAATCCCTTAAAGCGGGGCTCCACTGCCCCAGACGTTTTCTTTTTTTTAAGTGTCATTATAAAAAAAAAAATTGTAAATGACTTACTGACGTGTACCGTTTCTAGTACTTGTGCCATTTGTTTTTTCAGATATAAAAACACTTTATAAAGTGTCTAACAGCGGTCTTCATCTTGCCTGTGGGCATGTGAAGCCCACAGGCATTCTCTTCCGGGATTCTAGTGACGCCCGTTCATTAAATCTCGCGCATGCGCAGTATGATCACCGTAGGAGCACCGTCAGCAGCTCCTGTTGCCATCACAACGGGCGGCGGCGTTGTAAGTCCCGCCCCATTGTGATGGCAGATAGTCTCGAGAGATCTCGGGCCAGGCCGCCGCACTGACTCCTGGGAACTATGACACAAGCTCCCAGGAGACGTACAGTGCGGGATAGGGGATATTACGAAATAGCCGTAATATCCCCGCCCATATCCGAGAGCTGGAGGAACGGAAGTGCAGGATGTCAGCAAGAAAACGAAAAAAGGTACAGAAAAAAAAAATATATATATATACCGTTTCAGATAGAGGAATGTCAGCAGATAATATTAGATATATGTGTTGAAATCGGGTGGAGCTCTGCTTTAAAGAACAGAATGCGGTGTTGCAGAACAGTGTGATTTTTACAGAGAGGTCAGTGACCGCAGATAGAGGCAGTTTGTATTTGGCTGTGAAATTGGTTTTTGATTTTTCACAATTAGCTTGTCTTACAAACAGCAGCACATGCTTTTTCATCAAACTTTAACCACTTCAATACCAGGCACTTTCCCCCTTCCTGCCCAGGACAATTTTGAGCTTTCAGTGCTGTCGCACTTTGAATGACAATTGTGTGGTCATATAACACTGTACCCAAACTAAATTTTTATTATTTTCTTCCCACAAATAGAGCTTTATTTTGGTGGTATTTGATCACCTCTGCGGTTTTTATTTTTTGCTAAACAAACTAAAAAAAAAAAAACAGACATTTAAAAAAAAAACTGTTTTTCTTCGTTTGTTATAAAATGTTGTTTTCTCCTTCACTGACGGGCACTGATGAGTCGGCACTATAATACACTTTCCACTGCATGATGTCCAGTGCTTTAATTTAGTATAGGGATGAGAGAGACAAGGTTCTTTACCTACACAGCTGGTAACCAGGAACCATGAGAGTTACAAGGTATGCAATTACACCAAAACCCATATATTGAATAGGGACAACCTTGCAAATATAAATTTCGCACAGGATACTAGAGGCATCCCTTGGTAAAGGTCCTAGTGAACTCTTTTACTTTTGGATTTGGGGGGGGGGGTGACCTAAAGCCACAGAAAGCTTCCCATTGTATAACAATTGAGTGTGTACATTTTAATTTGTCATCATGTGCTGACAAACTTACTATACCATAACTTACATAGCCAAAATAAGCATTTTCCTTTGTCCTATCAGTCCTGGGCATACATCTCACTCCCTGGATTCCCAGGGCTTTTTTTACGTTGTCTTTCAGCCATTATTATAGCTCCAATTACAGTTACCAGTACAGTCAAAGTGATGACCAGCACAGTCACAGTTTCTGCTACACAGAGTCGGGTATCCAAGGAGGTAAGTGGTCTTCCTCTAAGGGCTGCAGGATCTGCACAATACAAGTTACCTCCATCCTGTAAGCTTATTTTGTGCAAACTTCCTAATTTCCCAAACACACGCTGAAGATCACAATCACATTCCCAAGGATTAAATGAGAGCAAGAGAAGAGTTCCACGTGCTGGCAGGTTGCTTAAAGTTTGGAAGAGCAAGTGGCGTAGATTGTTATGTTGCAGATTAAGGAAGGTGAGGGAACGAAGTGGTGTGAATAACCCGGAGGGCAGATCTTGGATCTGGTTTCTGGACAAGTCAAGGAATTCAAGTTTTTGTAGAACAGAAAAGTCATCACCTCTCAGGCTTTGCAGTTGATTGTTCTGGAGCAGCAAACGACGTAGCTGGGTAAGGGATCTCAGAGCTCCAGGTTCCAACTTAGAAATTAAGTTTCCTTGCAGATCTAACAATTCCAGACTGTTTAGGTGTTGGAAATTATATCTCATGACATTGCGTAACACATTATGTGCAAGATAAAGATGCGTGAGAGAATCAAGGTCAACAGAAAAGCTGCCTCCTAAATCTGCAATTTTGTTGTCATTAAGGTCCAGGATTTGCAAGCTCTGTAAGCCTCTCCAAGATCCATTTTTGACTTCTGAAATTGCATTCTGTGCCAGTAGCATTGTATGGAGTCTCCAAAGGTTGTGGAGGAGAGGAAGGGAATACAATGAGCAATCAGAGAGGTCAAGGAATTCAACTACCAAAGGAGGAGAGATTAGAATGTTTGTTAGGTTTGTTCCTGAGCAGTTTACAAAAAGTGAGCTAGAGTCACAAATGCAAATTGATGGGCAGAAGGGGAAGGAGCAAATAACCAAAAGATTGGGCAAGATGAATAGAAGCTGTGGCACCAGCAAAGAGGAGGCAAAAAGAGTAGATACAGGCGATTTTATGAAGAAGGATTCCATTGTGGCCCTGCAACAGGAAGAGTAAAATGTTTTAATCATAGATCATATAAAATATTGATGAGTGTTAGGTGCTATGACTACCCTATATATATATTATTTATATATGATTGTTAGCTACAAAAGCTTTCTATGTCCTTAAAGAAAAACTCAAGAAAAGGTAATAGCAGAGCTGTTTATATTACTCAGTGGGACCTAATAATTTTGTCTTTGCTTCTAAACACAACTACTAATGTGCAAACTGACTCATCTTCTAAATGAGACATTATATATACATATATATATATATATATATATATATATATATATATATATATATATATATATAATGTGTGTGTGTATATATCAGGAGGCAGTGTAAAATGTTGTATGTGTGTAGTCATGAATGTATTATCTACATGTGCGTGTGTGTATAATATATATATATATATATATATATATATATATACACACACGCACATGTAGATAATACATTCATGACTACACACATACAACATTTTACACTGCCTCCTGATAATTGTCTGAATATTTTAAACAATCATGGAACTTAAAGGATAAAGTATGCACACCTCTATAGTAATATCTTGAATTCAAGATAACTGGAGTCAGGCTTTCCAGTCATTGTGATAAAAAAAGAGGTGTGCTTTAAAACAAACACAATTATGTACTGTCTGTGATCCTTTTTTCATTTGGACTAACATCCAAATTTTTAGGACACGCTTTCAGGGTGTACCTCCTTCTTTGAGGTACAAGAGTATTGTTTGGACCTTGACCGCAGACATGGTAAGGGGAGGTCTGTGATTAAGGTACTTGACAGACAAGCTTGGTTGAGAAACAATTAGAAAATCATGGCTGGACCAGCCAATAACATAACAAAATTGTGTAATGTAAAATGTAATAAAATATTATAGGGATAACAGAAAGTAGCAGATGTCGGGGGATAATCTCAGTCCAAAATGAGAAGAGGACATGCATACTAACTCCAAAGCCAGGTTGTCACCAGATAAACAGATTAGAGATTCAGAGATTTTGACTTACAATTTCAGGTAAAGATGCCTTTTTTATGCAATGAGCCCATTCTACGTCCTGCACTGAGCTGATGTATCTTTGGTTGCTTTGCAGATCAGAATAACGTACCTGTACCTGCAGATGTCCTGTGTAAGTGTGTTTCTAGTTAGAGACTGAGACTTGATGAGACAGGTGAGGAGGTCAAAACTATTATTTCCCAGGAGGTGCTGATGTGTGTGTAAGACAAGAACGGAACACTGAGAGCTTGTGAAATTCACCCACTGGATTTATACGCTTCAGAAACGCTGTCAATTGTGGTGTCACTCAATACTATAGTGTGTGTACCCTTCATTAGAGTTCTGTCAGTCTAGGTGCTATGAATAGTATTCATTACTCTGCTCATATGCTATCTCTCCATTATGTGTGCAAAAGAAGTATTTTTCTAAATCACATAACTAACTCATCTATCATCATGATGCTAATAGGTATGTAATTAGTATGATGCTTGGTGGGAAATCCCAGTTTATACGGTTTTGTTCTAATTAATACATAGGTTTCGGGAAGTATCATACTGTAATGTTTTGTGATTAATGAGTCAATCCATCCGATCCAAAATATTTTATTATTTTTAGGGAGAGCCTGATTGCAGAGTCAGCACTTGTCTATGTCTTTAATTCTCTAATTGCATGATTTTTGATCGTGTTTCTTTCCACTTTGAAGTTCTGAATGTACCCTCCTCTGTGTGGTATGGCATCTACTGGGGCATTTTTCATTGTATAAAATAACATTTCTATCAAGAAGATTGGGATCCCCTAATTATGGCTATGGTGTGTGTACATCCCCAGGAACTCAAGAACAGATATCTCACCTAAGGAATCACTGAGAGAGAGATAGGAATCTGAGTCAGTTAAAGAGGATCTTCGCCCTAGAGAAAAAAAAATAAGTCAGCAGCTACAAATACTGTAGCTGCTGACTTTTAATAAAAGGACACTTATCTGTCCAGGGACCTAGTGCTGTCTTCACCCAGGCCAGTTTGTCTTTCTGGGTGCCCAGCACCGGGAAGTGTTTACTGTGGGAAGCTGACCATGACTCCTTGTGGCTTAACAGCTGGATTTCCACTGCACATGCGTGAGACACACTGCTCTGTGAATGGTCCCGAAGCCTTCTTGGAATTGTGACTTGAGAAGGGGGGCAAACTTCTCTGCCTGCCTAGGCGATCCAAGCGGAAGTGGGAATGGGGACCTGTCAAAATTAAATACTCAGTACCCCAAAACACTTTGAAAGTGGCAAATGTCGTAGAGGAGCTAGGAGGAGGACTATAAACAGAGCTTCCCCTTTAGGCTGAAGTTAGACTTTAACTTTCCAGCATCTGCCTAAAAAATCTATTTTGAGTGTACAGACCCTTAAAAAAAGTTGTAACAAAATACATATATTATATGCAAATTTCATAGCCTTTCTGTAGCTTTGGCACAGCCTTGGTCCTAACCCTGTTTGTGTTTGCTTGGCTCTGTACTACATCATCTCCTCTGTCTAGCAGTGTATATTCTGTTCATATAATGGTCAATTAAGCTGGCATACAGTACTTGGCTCCGTTTTTTCTTTTAGCCAGCAGGTCTGTTTAGCAAAAGTAGATTGATAGATCAACTTCTGTTGAGCAGCAGTGGCCACACATGGATTGAAATTTGGCTGGTCTCTGCTGAACCAGCTGAGTTTTGATCCATCTGTGGCCAGCTTTACAGTCAGCACATCAATTACTAGTCTCCAAAAGACCACAAGAAAGATAAGTAGTCAGATTTGTTTTCCCGTGTGGTGCCACCCCTAAAGGAGCCGCTGTAAGTTTTGGGTCCGTCTGCCCTGCACCTGACATGACCTGCTCTTACCTGGACTGGAGAACACTGGCAATTCTTTTAATCAGTTTAAATTATCTTTCCTGGCCTGCCCTCACGTCAGCACACAATGGGTTAACCCCTTCCTCCAGTCTCTCAGTACCACCTTCTCTTAGCTGATAAAAGGGAGCCCCTCCTCCCCAGCCCTTGTTCCTTTTTTTTGGTCGGACTCCAGACTACCATGCTCGTGGATTAGACTACACCCCCCTACCGAACCTACCCACCCAGGTTCAAGCCTCTCCTGGGATCGGAAGGTCCAGAACAATAAAGGTAGTTCCTTTTATCACACTGGACGCTCTATGTGCAGGAGCCATGCGGGCATACTAAGGCTTAAAGAGCTTACTATTTTAGGCTGTGGTGTTGCTGTAGTATTGTGCTTTCCTTTCCTGCTTCCTAGGTGCTGCGCCGGCCGCCTCCCCTGTGTTTTCTGATTGGTCGATGATGACCTCACAGGGGGGCGGGGCTGTAGGACTATAAAGCCTGGAGAGCCAGAAGCTCCAGTGCTGTTTGCCACAGCTAGTGAGGGAAGTGTACTGGTGAGTTTTCCTTCACAGAGGGGGAGGGGTGGCTGGGCTGGGTCAGTGTTTACTGAGCCATGATCACAAAATGCATTACACCATGTGTTTACAGCTTTTCAGATACCCTACAAATCTGCTGCCACCCTGAGTGACTCCTTATCCAGTATTAAGGTAAAGTTATTTCCTTTAAAGAGCCAGTAAAAAAAAAAAAAAAAAAATAGGGACTTCTTTTTTCTTATTTCTATATCTTGTCTTTTGTTGCTGTAGTATGAGCTCACCACAGCCCCAAAATGCACGAAGATCGTCGGAAAGGTAGGAGGGGTCTACGGGGGCCACAAAACAAAAGAGTGCAACACCAGTCTAATAAGGTGTTTTGTCTTTATAGGAGCAGAAGTCCTAAAAAAAGACAGTCGCGGAAGGAAAAGTCCCGCCACCGCTCAAAATCTCCGCATGCATCTCAGTCACGCACAGGACATAGACCCCAAGCAACGGGCAGTCCACGCCGCAAAAATGCTCAGACAGCTATGGCGGCAGAACCAAGTGCGACATGAGGCCGTCCCGCTGAAGGCCTCTGCTGGTTGTCTCTGCTTGTTCAGCGCCATCCGCCCCTGAGAAGCTCTTGTGCGCAGAATGCATAAGAGATGTAGCCACAGATAGAGAAACTGAGGCACGTAGGATAAAGGACTATATTCAGGAGACGGTGACAGAGAGTATGCAGGCAGTCGCAGGCGTAAGTGACTCCGGGACTAAGCCTAGAGCCAAAAACGCATCTAAGCAGAAGCGAGACTCTTCACCGGGGCTTGAAATATCTTTAGGAGATTCTTCAGACTCTGATGAACCGTCTGAATATTTGTTCGACTTCCAACTCATGATGGAGATCCGCAAATTATTCGATGAGGAATGGGGAAAGCCAGAAAGAAAGGCGAACATACAAAATCGCTTTTTAAAATTATACCCATTTAACACCCCAGATGCTGCCTTTTGGGAGTCACCTCCAGGGGTAGATGCGGCCTTGCAGCGCCTAGCAAGGCAGGTGTCCCTGCCATTGCAGGATTCTACAACCTTCAGAGACCCGATGGACAGACGCACAGACACAGATCTAAAGAAAATCTATTTACCTGCTGGCGCAGCTTGTCGCCCGGCCATAGCCCTAACCTCGATCTCCAGGGCTCTGAAGGTCTGGGTCACAAATGTGGAGATGGCCCTGAAGTCTGGCGTAGAGACGGCCAGAATCATTTCGGCAATGGAGGAACTTAATCTCTCAGCCGCCTTTTTGGCAGAAGCCTCTATAGACCTAGTAAAACTGCTCGTAAGAATTATGACGTTTTCAGTAACGGCAAAAAGGGCCCTATGGTTGCGCCATTGGGTGGCAGACAGTACCTCAAAACAGGCACTTTGTAACATCCCATACAAGGGCAAGATGCTTTTCGGGGACACCCTGGAGGAAGCTATTAAACGAGCTACTGGAGGGAAGTCGGGTCTGCTACCACAGAGACCCAAAAGGAGACAGCAAACCGTTCGGTAAGGCCAATCAGAGTTCAGAAGGGCGCAGGAGGCCAGGTCATATAGTCCAGGCCGAGAATATACAAGACCCCAATGGAGAGGCTCACAAAGCTCCTTTCTTCGGAACGTGAAGTCTAAGGCCGCTCAGACCGCTAAGAAACCGGAGAAGTTCTTTTGACGGGTTGACCGCCCATCACCCCCAGGTGGGTGCCAGGTTGGCATCTTTTTGGAAGGTATGGGCAGAGAAGGTCAAGGACCAATGGGTCCAGAAAACAGTCAAGCGAGGGTACAAGATAATGTTTCGAGAGAAACCACCGGACATCTTTGTCCAGACAGAATGGCCACAAGATCCGAAGAAACGAAGGTGATTGCAAGAATATGTGACTGAATTACTTCAGAAAGAGGCAATCTTGCCGGTTCCTCTAAAGCAGCAGGGAACAGGGGTTTACACCCCAATTTTTCTGGTGCCCAAAGCGTCCGGAGATCTCAGACCAGTCTTAGACCTAAGATCTCTAAACCACTACATCGATCCCAAGACATTCAAGATGGAATCAATATTTACAATTATATCAATTCTGCAACCAGTGGACTGGCTAATATCAGTCGATTTAGCAGATGCCTACCGTCATGTCCCAATCAACAGGCATCATCAAAGATACCTGAGATTCATGGTAGGGGAAGATCATTTCCAGTTCAAATGTCTGCCCTTCGGAATCAGCACAGCACCCCGAGTCTTTTCCAAGATCCTGCTAGCTACCATCGCTGTTATACGTTTGAGGGGCATAAAGATTTTCCACTACTTAGACGACATCTTGGTAGTGGCCTGTGCAAGCGAGGAGTTAACAGCACAAGGCGAAGTGGTGCTGAAAATTCTATCCGAATTCGGCTGGATTATCAACAAGCAGAAGAGCCAGTTGATTCCCTCCCAAGAGATGGGGTACCTAGGGCTTGTTTTCAACACAAGCAAAGGGCAGGTCTCGCTACCACATCGCAAGATAGCCGAGCTAGTAGCCTGCGTGAACAGCGTGATGGAGTCCTCGTCGCTGTCGGCGAGGGACTGTATGACGCTTCTGGGAATGTTTACCGCAGCAACCCCAGCTGTTCCCTGGGCAAGATTCCATACAAGGGCATTCCAAACATCATTTCTGAACCAGTGGGATGGCGTATCACTCCACCAAAAAATATTCATACCAAGACGGATTCGCCAGGGCTTGGCGTGGTGGATAGCGCCAGGAACTCTGTCGCGGGGCATGCCGCTCAGCCCCGGAGATTGGATCCAAATAACCTCGGATGCCAGTCTCTGGGGCTGGGGTGCTCACTGCCTTGGCAGACGGGTTCAAGGCAAATGGAGCAGGATGGAGACCAGACACTCCAATCTTTTGGAGTTACAAGCAGCATACCTAGCCCTACTGGCATTCGAGAACCTGATTCAGGGAGCTCGGGTCAAGCCTAGGTTGTTACCAAACAGGGTGGAACCAAGAGCTTGCCACGGCTGCAGTTGGCAACCGAGATATTCGTCTGGGCCGAGGCACATGTGGAAGCCTTGACTGCAGCCTACATTCCTGGCAGTCAGAACTACATAGCAGATCATCTGAGTCGGGATTTTCCCAACAAAAACGAGTGGGCACTCAACAAGGACTATCTAAGAACAATCTTTTACAGGTGGGGTACACCCTCGGTAGATCTGATGGCGACCCCATGGAATGCACAGGTACCCCAGTTTGTGTCAAGATTCCACTGCAACGAAGCGCTAGCTCAAGATGCCTTCTCAATCCCGTGGGAATTTCCCCTAGTCTACCTTTTCCCACCGGTACCTCTGATAATGAAAACCCTATTAAAAATTGCGAGGGAGAATGTCCATACAATTGCAATCCTACCCTTCTGGCCACGGAGGCCATGGTTCCCACTGCTCCTGCAGATAGCGGCAGTTCCCCCAATATGGCTGCCGCTGAAGAGGGACCTTCTACAGCAGGACCAATGGTGTCACCCTAACCCAGGCAGATTGCAACTGACAGCATGGCTGTTGAATCATCCAGACTGCAGTCTCAGGGCATCTCAGAGGAGGTAATCTCGACACTATTGAAGTCAAGAAGGGCCACAACTAATGCCACATACACCAGGATTTGGAGAAAATTTACAGCATTCGCTTTACAACAAAATTTCTCCCCATTGTCCGCAAACATTGCGCAGGTGCTGGAGTTTTTACAGTCAGCGCTAAGTATGGGATTAGCATACAACACCATAAAGGTGCAGGTGTCAGCCTTGTCTTGTTTCACAGGCCACAAGTGGGCAGACGAGCCGCTAATAAAGCAATTTCTTAGAGCGGCCATAAGAATAAGACCACCAAGGAAGTCCCTATTCCCAGCTTGGGACTTGGGCACAGTGCTAAAAGCTTTGCTCCAACATCCATTCGTGCCTGCGGAGACATGCCCACTATAGTTCCTGACAGTCAAGCTAATTTTCCTCACAGCCATAACGTCAGCAAGGAGAGTTTCAGAGCTGGCAGCTCTATCTTGCAAAGATCCCTTTTGCATCATTCTCCCGGACAAAGTGATCCTAAGGCCCTCACCAGCCTTAACCCCTAAGGTGGTTTCCAAGTTCCATGTAAATTGGGAGGCGGTCCTACCCAGCTTCACGCAACCGCCGAGACAAGCGGAGGAACTAGATCTCAGACCATTGGACATGGTCAAATTATTTTCAACCTACTTAAACCACTCTCTACAGATGCGCAAAACGGATACCTTGTTCGTCCTGCCGTCAGGACCTAGAAGAGAAGCGGCATCAGCTAGAATCATAGCTACCTGGATCACCAAGGTGATAAGCCTCACGTATGAGAAACAGGGGCTGACGCCTCCACAAGTTATTAGAGCTCATTCTACAAGAGGGGTGGCAGCCTCGTGGGCAGCTTCTGCTAAAATATCGGTTGAAGACATATGCAGGACCGCTAGTTGGAGCTCCTGCGAAACCTTCGCAAGACATTACAGTTTAGATGTCACAGCAGCTAGTGCATCAAATTTTGGAAACGCAGTGGTGTCAGCACCCTTCCAAGCAAAATAAAATATTCACTAAAGCAGCATTACCAGTTGTTTTTCGACTCTTGTTTTGTTATCCCACCCTATATCAGCTAAATCAAATCCCATTGTGTGCTGACGTGAGGCTGGCCAGGAAAACGGAAAATTGTTACCAATACTTACCGTAATTTTCCTTTCCTGGCCTGCCCTCACGTCAGCACAATCTTTTTTTTTCCCTCCCTATAAGCCTGTCGTCCGCTAGTTAATGGAACAAGGGCTGGGGAGGAGGGGCTCCCTTTTATCAGCTAAGAGAAGGTGGTACTGAGAGACTGGAGGAAGGGGTTAACCCATTGTGTGCTGACGTGAGGGCAGGCCAGGAAAGGAAAATTACGGTAAGTATTGGTAACAATTTTCCGTTTTATTTAAAGGAGAAGTACGGCCAAAGCTATTTTGGTTCTATTTGTCCTATGGATCATAATAGCACACTTAATTTTGCACTGTGACTTGTTTTCACCCAAAGGCAGTCTAAAGCCTGCTGTCGGCTATATTAGAACATCATGATACTAATGGACACAGGAGCAAACACGCTGCAGTAGTAGCACAGTTCAGCAACATGTGGCCTTGTGGGACCTATACCACACACATCTTAGGATCTTTTTTCCTGTATCTTCACCTGGTGATCCCCTGCTATTAACACGTTTTTTTTTTGTAGTCCACATTGAGAACTCAGGCAGGTCTTATAATATTATTTGAGATTTCAGTGCAACATTGTCAGCTCACTAAAGGAAGTTAGGAACTCACCTAGATTTATGTCAGGATCAACAAGTATTTTTGTTGCACTTATCGAACATGTGTAACAAAATGCTTTCAATGGAGGCTAAGTACAGAAAGACTATTTGAACTAGTCAGAAATGCAATGTACTTGTCACTTCCTTTGAGCTGAAAAGAAAGCATAAACATAATTTCTTGTATTAAAATAGAACTAAAGACAAAACTTTTTTTCCCATTTTGGATAGAGTAAGGTTATGACACCTTTTTGCCATCCCATTGGGGAGATTTCCCTTCACTTCCTGTCCATAGTCAAAACAGGAAGTGAAGAAAAATCTCTCAAAAGTGAGGGAATCTCTGGTTGTCACCCGGGTTACCAGAACTGGTGACAGGCCAAAATATGGGATTTTTCTTCACTTTCAGCTTTGGTGATAACAGTAAACAATACAATTAGGCGGGTGAAACAAACAGAAATAAAACCCTATGGGTGTGCTAATCTCACTTCACTCTCCCCAAAACAAAAAAAAGTTTAACAGTCAGCAGCTACAAATAGTGCAGCTGCTGACTTTTAATAATCAGACACTTACCTGTCCCATGGTCCAGCGATGCGGGGGAACGAAGCCCCTCCTCGTTCCCTGCTCCGCACACCGTGATACGCCGCGCAGTCATCTGGGACACGTGACAGGTCCCAGATAACTGTGCGGCACCGAGGGGAAGTGATGTCAGTGCCCGGGCACTGAAGGTGGCAGACTACGAGGGACCCCCTAGCAACAGGCAACAGGTGAGTAAAACATTTATTTTTTTCCAATTTTTTTTTTTTTGTAGGATTTTTTTTTGGGTGGAAAGACCACTTTAACTTTGAAGAGATTCAGGATCAGATTTTGCGATATTGAAGTCCTCAGGGTAAAAAAAAAGATTCTTTCATCCATGCTAAACAGCACGAATGGAAGAATCTCCTAAACTCAGACCTTCTGATATTCTGGATCAATGGTACAGGAAGTACTATAATTACTGGACCAGCATTACAATAAAATGGCACCAGTCCGCACACTGTTTCAACATATGGTAAACTTCTCTTCAGCTTGGTCTCCTATCCATGGGAGAACCCCCACTTAAAGTAGGGTAGAAGACCAAGCTAAAAGACATTTTTTATTAAAATAAATTTACCATATTTCGAGACAGTTTGTGGACAGGCACCATTTTACTGTACTCCTGGATGGGTCTGATAAGCTGGTATTCAACCCAACTAGCACCTGCAAGCTAAAAAAAAACAGCATTTAATCAGTATTTAAATATTTTTTCTCACCAATTTTTTACCTTTTTTCAATTATTCTTTTTTCTTTATTTATTAGTGCACATCATCACCCATATACACTCTATTTTCTTGCCACCATCCTGGCAGGCCATGCTGGACAGTCCTGTTTGCCCATTTTTCCATCTGTCCTGTTTTGCGCTGCTGGCGCATTTTGGATCCTTTACCCACAGCTCCCGGGTCAGACGTCTCCGGTGGCTAACGGTGCGACTTAAGTATGTAACATCCTTCATCTTTGTGAGTATGGATCCCTTAGTCTGATTCCCACCTTTCAATCTACCTGATACATTTCCATGTTCATTACTATGTTATATTTTTTATCCATTTTTACTTTATAGATTATGTCTAAGCATCAACTGCTGAAGATTGAGACTGAACTCACAAAACGCGTTGGGTCACCATAGATGCTATGACACACTTACTATGGACTATTTGATTACTGTATGTAACCAAGTAATGCATTTGTACATTTGGGCCAACTGTTTGGCATTATGAGACCTTTTCCTAGTTTTAATGCTGGCTTCATCTAAAGTCTCAATGGGCAAAATTCTGCATTTGTATATAGCACCTGCAAGCATTGTGGACAGTTGGCTGGGATTACAGATCAGGGCATTTGAACGATATTAATTTTATTTGGTTTTTAGTCTACTGGACCGGCATTACAGCCAGGAAATAGGAATGAGCCGAACATCCCCCACCCCCCCCCCCCCCCCCCGGTTCGGTTCGCAGCAGAACATGCAAACAGGCAAAAAATTTGTTCGAACGCAGTTAAAGTCTATGGGACACGAACATGAAAAATCAAAAGTGCTAATTTTAAAGGCTTATATGCAAGTTATTGTCATAAAAAGTGTTTGGGGACATGGGTCCTGCCCCAGGGGACATGTATCAATGCAAAAAAAGTTTTAAAAACTAACGTTTTTTCGGGAGCAGTGATTTTAATAATGCTTAAAGTGAAACAATAAAAGTGAAATATTCCTTTAAATTTCATACCTGGGGGGTTTCTATAGTATGCCTGTAAAGTGGCACATGTCTCCCGTGTTTAGAACAGTCCGAGAGCAAAATGACATTTCTAAAGGAAAAAAAGTAATTTAAAACTACAGCTAAAATAAGTCATTGAAAAAAATGACATGGGATCCCCCCAGTCTATAACCAGTCCCTTTGGGTCTGGTATGAATATTAAGGGGAACCCCCGAACCAAAAATTTTTTTAAAAAATTGCGTGGGGGTCCCCCCAAATTCCATACCAGGCCCTACAGGTCTGGTATGGATATTAAGGGGAACCCAGTGCCAAAATTAAAAAAAATGGCGTGGGTGTCCCCCTCAAAATGCATACCAGACTCTTCAGGTCTGATATGGATTTTAAAGGGAACCCTGCGCCAAAATGTTAAAAAAAATTGCGTGGGGGTCTCCCCAAAAATCCATACCAGACCCTTATCCGAGCACGCAACCTGGCAGGCCGCAGGAAAAGAGGGGGGACGAGAGAGCGCACCCCCTCCTGAACCGTACCAGGACACATGCCCTCAACATGGGGAGGGTGCTTTGGGGTAGCCCCCAAAGCATCTTGTCCCCATGTTGATGGGGACAAGGGCTTCATCCCCACATCCCTTGCCCAGTGGTTGTGGGGGTCTGCGGGCGGGGAGCTTAACAAGGGACCCCCAGATCCCGGCCTTCCCCGTGTGAAATGGTAACGGATACAAATGTACCCCTACCATTTCAGAAAAAAGTGTAAAAAAAAGTGTAAAAATGACATGACAAGGCTCGGGACAAGTTTTTTATTAAAAATTAAGCCTTTGTTCTTCTTCTCTTGCTCCGCCGACGGACCGGAAAAAAAAAGCGTCCGACCCGCCTCCATGGGAGGCGCCCGCTGTATGATGCGTCTTCGCTTTGGCAGTTCTTTCATAACTGAGGGTGGGGCCACAACGTAATGTTCCCGGGTGACCCGCCCCCTCTGGACTTCCCTATGGCTTTCCCGGGCGTCAGAGGGGGGGCACCCGTTTACATAACTGGGTGGCCGCCCCCCTCTGACGCTACCGGGAAAGCCATAGGGAAGTCCCTGTGCATCAGAGGGGGCCCGGGAACCTCACCGTGCGGCCCCGCCCTCTGTTATAAAAGAACTGTCATCTGTGAGGATAGTCATTATGGCGGGAGCCTCCCATGGAGGCGGGTCGGTTGCGTTTTTTTTTCTTTTCTTTTTCGTTCTGTCGGCGGAGCAAGAGAAGAAGAAGACTTTGTGGGACATTTTTTTTTTCTATTAAGCCGTGTCATGTCTTTTTTACCATTTTCACACTTTTTTACATTTGTACATTTACCCAATTACCAATTCACACAGGGGGGAGGCCGGGAGCCCCCCGCCCGCAGACCCCCAAAACCACCGGGCAAGGGTTGTGGGGATGCTACCCCAAAGCACCCTCCCCATGTTGAGGGCATGTGGCCTGGTACGGTTCAGGAGGGGGGTGCGCTCTCTCGTCCCCCTCTTTTCCTGTGGCCTGCCAGGTTGCGTGCACGGATAAGGGTCTGGTATGGATTTTTGGGGGGACCCCCACTCCATTTTAATTTTTTGGCGCGGGGTTCCCCTTAAAATCCTTTTTTTTTCAATGACTTCTTTTATCTGTATTGCCGGGACCGACAATTCATTATAGCCGCGAGTAGTTTTAAATTACTTTTTTTTCCTTTTAGAAATGTAATTTTGCTCTCAGACTGTTCTAAACACAGAAAACATGTGCCACTTTACAGGTATACTATAAAAAAGTACGAAATTTAAAGGAATATTTCACTTTTATTGTTTCACTTTAAGCATTATTAAAATCACTGCTCCCGAAAAAACATCAGTTTTTAAAACTTTTTTTTGCATTGATACATGTCCCCTGGGGCATGACCCGGGTCCCCAAAATTTTTTTATGACAATACCATGCATCTATGCCTTAAAAATTAGCACTTTTGATTTCTCCCATAGACTTTTAAAGGGTGTTCCGCTGCTTTCGAATTTGCAGCGAACACCCCAAATTGTTCGCTATTCGGCGAACACCCGACCAGGAAACAAAGGCAGGCATGTTTGATGTTCATTATCTGTGAAAAAATAAAACAAATGCAACCACCACATCTAGTAAGCTGCAATATATAAAAATGTTGGTTTTGGGTTTAGATGCACTTTAACTATCAAGCAATCACGGTCAACTTTTGTCAAGTGGAATTCCCCCTCAAAAAAATAATTAAAATCTTAAAATGAGTGCGGAATTTTTAACACTGGAGCCTGTGGGCACACAAGTTTTGGTGTTCTAAGTAAGGTTAGCCACACACAAATAGCTTTTACCATCCACATAAACAGCATGAATGTAAGAATCTCCATTGCTGACTACTGTGTTTGGACAGCCACGGCAACAGCGGTTATTTGAATGCCAGATAGATGACTGCATTTTACATGATCTATTCACTGTTCAATTTTTCCACTCATTCACACAGGTGTACTAAAAGGATAAATTCATCTTTACTAACAGGGTTACTAAAGTAAAATGTTACTAAAGCATCTGCCTCGACTTGATCTCCTATTGTGACAGCAAGCGGAGGATTTTCTCCCCTGAGCCACTGTCAAAATTCAAAAACAACGCAGCTGCATGGGCCTTTTCCTCACACCCGCATCATTCATTCACAAAGTTCTCTGAATGAATGAACTACAAGTGGCATCTTCCAATGCAGCAGATGTCTTTTCGTTCTCAATGAACTGCAAGGGCACCAGGGAGTTCTCCCATAGTTCATTGATCTTCCTGGACTTCAGTAACTGTCTGCCCATATGAGAGGTATTTATTTTTTTCAAAAGTGAATTTATCCTAAGCATACACCTGTAGGAAGGATGTGTCTTGCCTGCATAAGATGCACAGGTGTTCTGTGCATCCACATGCTAGACAGGTGCGATTCGTTTCGTACGAATTCGTAATTCGTACGAATTTTTCGAAATTCGTACGAATTTACGAATCTGTAGTACGAATTTTTTTTTTTACGAATTCCGTACGGAATACGAAATTCGGACGAATCGTAATTTTTTTTACGAATCGTTAGTAAAGTTACGAATCGTTACGAATCGTTACGAATCGTTACGAATCGTTAACGCGGCTAATGAATTGTTGGTTCTCATAACACAGAGAACAATTCGAATCCAACTACAAATATCGAATTTCAATTTCAAGTTACGAATCGTTACGAATCGTTATGAATAGTTACGAATCGTTACGAATCGTTATGAATAGTTACGAATCGTTAGTAAATCCAACTACCAATATCGAATTTCAACTAATTTGAACGAAATTATTATAGCAGATATAACGAATGAATTCGAATGACAAAGTGTCATTTTTGCAGAAAAAAAAAAAGCGTAGGGGTCCCCCCAAATTCAATAACCAGGCCCTTCAGGTCTGGTATGGATATTAAGGGGGACCCCAGCCAAAAAAAAATAAAAAAAATGGCGTGGGGTCCCCCCCAAATATCCATACCAGACCCTTCAGGTCTGGGATGGATTTTAAGGGGAACCCCGGCCAAAAAAAAAAAAAATGGCGTGGGGTCCCCCTCAAAATCCATACCAGACCCTTTATCCAAACACGCAACCTGGCAGGCCGCAGGAAAGGAGGGGGGGACGAGAGCGCCCCCCCCTCCCGCCTGAACCGTACCAGGCCACATGCCCTCAACATTGGGAGGGTGCTTTGGGGTCCCCCCCAAAGCACCTTGTCCCCATGTTGATGAGGACAAGGGCCTCATCCCCACAACCCTGGCCGGTGGTTGTGGGGGTCTGCGGGCGGGGGGCTTATCGGAATCTGGAAGCCCCCTTTAACAAGGGGACCCCCAGATCCCGGCCCCACCCCCTGTGTGAAATGGTAAGGGGGTACAAAAGTACCCCTACCATTTCACCAAAAAAGTGGCAAAAATGGTAAAAATGACAGGAGACGGTCTTTGACAATTCCTTTATTAAAATCTTCTTTCTTCTGGTCTTCCTTTCTTCATCTTCTCCTTCCGGCATCTTCTTCCATCTTCTTCTTCCTTCGATTCGCTTCTTCTTCCTCCGGTCTTCTCGTCCTTCTCGTCCGGCGTCGTCCTTCTCGTCCGGCATCGGCGTCTCTTCTCGCAGGCCGCTCTTCGCAATGGGAGGCTCCCGCTCTGTGAGGCTCCGCTCCGGCTGACAGGTCTTTTATAACGAAGGCACCTGGTGACCCCGCCCCCTCTGACGCACGGGGACGTCATGTGGAATTCCCTATGGCTTTCCCCATGACGTCAGAGGGGGGGCGGGGTCACCGGGTGCCTTCGTTATACAAGACCTGTCACCCGGAGCGAAGCCTCACAGAGCGGGAGCCTCCCATTGCGAGGAGCGGCCTGCGAGAACAGACGACGATGCCGGACGAGAAGGACGACGCCGGACGAGAAGGACGAGAAGACCGGAGGAAGAAGAAGCGAATCGAAGGAAGAAGAAGATGGAAGAAGATGCCGGAAGGAGAAGATGAAGAAAGGAGAAGATGAAGAAAGAAGATTTTAATAAAGGAATTGTCAAAGACCGTCTCCTGTCATTTTTACAATTTTTTACGCTTTTTTGGTGAAATGGTAGGGGTACTTTTGTACCCCCTTACCAATTCACACAGGGGGGGGGCGGGATCTGGGGGTCCCCTTGTTAAAGGGGGCTTCCAGATTCCGATAAGCCCCCCGCCCGCAGACCCCCACAACCACCGGGCACGGTTGTGGGGATGAGGCCCTTGTCCTCATCAACATGGGGACAAGGTGCTTTGGGGGGGACCCCAAAGCACCCTCCCAATGTTGAGGGCATGTGGCCTGGTACGGTTCAGGCGGGAGGGGGGGCCGCTCTCGTCCCCCCCTCCTTTCCTGCGGCCTGCCAGGTTGCGTGCTCGGATAAAGGGTCTGGTATGGATTTTGAGGGGGACCCCACGCCATTTTTTTGGGCTAGGGTTCCCCTTAAAATCCATCCCAGACCTCAAGGGTCTGGTATGGATTTTGAGGGGGACCCTACGCCATTTTTTTTTTTTTTTTTGGCTGGGGTCCCCCTTAATATCCATCCCAGACCTGAAGGGCCTGGTTATTGAATTTGGGGGGACCCCTACACATTTTTTTATCAATGACTTCAATGAATGACAGTTCTCTGTATTACGGATCCAACAATTCATTTGCCGGCAAATAGCTGCGAGTGATTTTAAATAGCTTTTTTTTTCCTGCAAAAATGACACATTGTACAGAGACAGTTCTCTATATTAGATATACTGAATCTCGAATCATTCGAAGCATTCGTTATATCCGCTATTATAATTTCTTTCATATTAGTTGAAATTAGATATTTGTTAGTTGTTGTATTCGAATTGTTCTCTGTATTACGGGAATCGGCAATTAGCCGCGAGTGATTTTAAATGTCTTTTTTTCCTGCAAAAATGACACATTGTACAGAGAGAGTTCTAAACACGGGAAACATGACCCCATTCATAGGCATACTATAGAGTATATAGTATATAGAAGGGGTCATGTTTCCCGTGCTTAGAACTCTCTCTGTACAATGTGTCATTTTTGCAGGAAAAAAAGACATTTAAAATCACTCGCGGCTAATTGCCGATTCCCGTAATACAGAGAACAATTCGAATACAACTACTAACAAATATGTAATTTCAACTAATATGAAAGAAATTATAATAGCGGATATAACGAATGCTTCGAATGATTCGAGATTCAGTATATCTAATATAGAGAAATGTTCCCGCACAGTGTCATTTTTGCAGGAAAAAAAAACTATTTAAAATCGAGTCGCAGCTATTGCCGGAAAATGAATTGTTGGATCCGTAATACAGAGAACTGTCATTCATTGAAGTCATTGATAAAAAAAAAGCGTAGGGGTCCCCCCAAATTCAATAACCAGGCCCTTCAGGTCTGGGATGGATATTAAGGGGGACCCCCAGCCAAAAAAAAAAAAATGGCGTAGGGTCCCCCTCAAAATCCATACCAGACCCTTGAGGTCTGGGATGGATTTTAAGGGGAACCCTAGCCAAAAAAAATGGCGTGGGGTCCCCCATAAAATCCATACCAGACCCTTATCCGAGCACGCAACCTGGCAGGCCGCAGGAAAGGAGGGGGGGACGAGAGAGGCCCCCCCTCCCGCCTGAACCGTACCAGGCCACATGCCCTCAACATTGGGAGGATGCTTTGGGGTCCCCCCCAAAGCACCTTGTCCCCATGTTGATGAGGACAAGGGCCTCATCCCCACAACCCTGGCCAGTGGTTGTGGGGGTCTGCGGGCGGGGGGCTTATCGGAATCTGGAAGCCCCCTTTAACAAGGGGACCCCCAGATCCCGGCCCCCCCCCTGTGTGAAATGGTAAGGGGGTACAAAAGTACCCCTACCATTTCACCAAAAAAGTGTCAAAAATTGTAAAAATGACAGGAGACGGTCTTTGACAATTCCTTTATTAAAATCTTCTTTCTTCTGGTCTTCCTTTCTTCATCTTCTCCTTCCGGCATCTTCTTCCATCTTCTTCTTCCTTCGATTCGCTTCTTCTTCCTCCGGTCTTCTCGTCCTTCTCGTCCTTCTCGTCCGGCGTCGTCCTTCTCGTCCGGCATCGGCGTCTCTTCTCGCAGGCCGCTCTTCGCAATGGGAGGCTCCCGCTCTGTGAGGCTCCGCTCCGGCTGACAGGTCTTTTATAACGAAGGCACCTGGTGACCCCGCCCCCTCTGACGCACGGGGACGTCATGTGGAATTCCCTATGGCTTTCCCCATGACGTCAGAGGGGGGGCGGGGTCACCGGGTGCCTTCGTTATACAAGACCTGTCACCCGGAGCGAAGCCTCACAGAGCGGGAGCCTCCCATTGCGAGGAGCGGCCTGCGAGAACAGACGACGATGCCGGACGAGAAGGACGACGCCGGACGAGAAGGACGAGAAGACCGGAGGAAGAAGAAGCGAATCGAAGGAAGAAGAAGATGGAAGAAGATGCCGGAAGGAGAAGATGAAGAAAGGAGAAGATGAAGAAAGAAGATTTTAATAAAGGAATTGTCAAAGACCGTCTCCTGTCATTTTTACAATTTTTGACGCTTTTTTGGTGAAATGGTAGGGGTACTTTTGTACCCCCTTACCAATTCACACAGGGGGGGGGCGGGATCTGGGGGTCCCCTTGTTAAAGGGGGCTTCCAGATTCCGATAAGCCCCCCGCCCGCAGACCCCCACACCCACCGGGCACGGTTGTGGGGGATGAGGCCCTTGTCCTCATCAACATGGGGACAAGGTGCTTTGGGGGGGACCCCAAAGCACCCTCCCAATGTTGAGGGCATGTGGCCTGGTACGGTTCAGGCGGGAGGGGGGGCCGCTCTCGTCCCCCCCTCCTTTCCTGCGGCCTGCCAGGTTGCGTGCTCGGATAAAGGGTCTGGTATGGATTTTGAGGGGGACCCCACGCCATTTTTTTGGGCTAGGGTTCCCCTTAAAATCCATCCCAGACCTCAAGGGTCTGGTATGGATTTTGAGGGGGACCCTACGCCATTTTTTTTTTTTTTTTGGCTGGGGTCCCCCTTAATATCCATCCCAGACCTGAAGGGCCTGGTTATTGAATTTGGGGGGACCCCTACACATTTTTTTATCAATGACTTCAATGAATGACAGTTCTCTGTATTACGGATCCAACAATTCATTTGCCGGCAAATAGCTGCGAGTGATTTTAAATAGCTTTTTTTTTCCTGCAAAAATGACACATTGTACAGAGACAGTTCTCTATATTAGATATACTGAATCTCGAATCATTCGAAGCATTCGTTATATCCGCTATTATAATTTCTTTCATATTAGTTGAAATTAGATATTTGTTAGTTGTTGTATTCGAATTGTTCTCTGTATTACGGGAATCGGCAATTAGCCGCGAGTGATTTTAAATGTCTTTTTTTCCTGCAAAAATGACACATTGTACAGAGAGAGTTCTAAACACGGGAAACATGACCCCATTCATAGGCATACTATAGAGTATATAGTATATAGAAGGGGTCATGTTTCCCGTGCTTAGAACTCTCTCTGTACAATGTGTCATTTTTGCAGGAAAAAAAGACATTTAAAATCACTCGCGGCTAATTGCCGATTCCCGTAATACAGAGAACAATTCGAATACAACTACTAACAAATATGTAATTTCAACTAATATGAAAGAAATTATAATAGCGGATATAACGAATGCTTCGAATGATTCGAGATTCAGTATATCTAATATAGAGAAATGTTCCCGCACAGTGTCATTTTTGCAGGAAAAAAAAACTATTTAAAATCGAGTCGCAGCTATTGCCGGAAAATGAATTGTTGGATCCGTAATACAGAGAACTGTCATTCATTGAAGTCATTGATAAAAAAAAAAAGTAGGGGTCCCCCCAAATTCAATAACCAGGCCCTTCAGGTCTGGGATGGATATTAAGGGGGACCCCCAGCCAAAAAAAAAAAAATGGCGTAGGGTCCCCCTCAAAATCCATACCAGACCCTTGAGGTCTGGGATGGATTTTAAGGGGAACCCTAGCCAAAAAAAATGGCGTGGGGTCCCCCATAAAATCCATACCAGACCCTTATCCGAGCACGCAACCTGGCAGGCCGCAGGAAAGGAGGGGGGACGAGAGAGGCCCCCCCTCCCGCCTGAACCGTACCAGGCCACATGCCCTCAACATTGGGAGGATGCTTTGGGGTCCCCCCCAAGCACCTTGTCCCCATGTTGATGAGGACAAGGGCCTCATCCCCACAACCCTGGCCAGTGGTTGTGGGGGTCTGCGGGCGGGGGGCTTATCGGAATCTGGAAGCCCCCTTTAACAAGGGGACCCCCAGATCCCGGCCCCCCCCTGTGTGAAATGGTAAGGGGGTACAAAAGTACCCCTACCATTTCACCAAAAAAGTGTCAAAAATTGTAAAAATGACAGGAGACGGTCTTTGACAATTCCTTTATTAAAATCTTCTTTCTTCTGGTCTTCCTTTCTTCATCTTCTCCTTCCGGCATCTTCTTCCATCTTCTTCTTCCTTCGATTCGCTTCTTCTTCCTCCGGTCTTCTCGTCCTTCTCGTCCGGCGTCGTCCTTCTCGTCCTTCTCGTCCGGCATCAGCGTCTCTTCTCGCAGGCCGCTCCTCGCAATGGGAGGCTCCCGCTCTGTGAGGCTTCGCTCCGGGTGACAGGTCTTGTATAACGAAGGCACCCGGTGACCCCGCCCCCCCTCTGACGTCATGGGGAAAGCCATAGGGAATTCCACATGACGTCCCCGTGCGTCAGAGGGGGCGGGGTCACCAGGTGCCTTCGTTATAAAAGACCTGTCACCCGGAGCGAAGCCTCACAGAGCGGGAGCCTCCCATTGCGAGGAGCGGCCTGCGAGAAGAGACGACGATGCCGGACGAGAAGGACGACGCCGGACGAGAAGGACGAGAAGACCGGAGGAAGAAGAAGCGAATCGAAGGAAGAAGAAGATGGAAGAAGATGCCGGAAGGAGAAGATGAAGAAAGGAAGAAGGAAGACCAGAAGAAAGAAGAAAGAAGATTTTAATAAAGGAATTGTCAAAGACCGTCTCCTGTCATTTTTACCATTTTGTCACCTTTTTTGGTGAAATGGTAGGGGTACTTTTGTACCCCCTTACCATTTCACACAGGGGGGGGGGCCGGGATCTGGGGGTCCCCTTGTTAAAGGGGGCTTCCAGATTCTGATAAGCCCCCCGCCCGCAGACCCCCACAACCACCGGCCAGGGTTGTGGGGATGAGGCCCTTGTCCTCATCAACATGGGGACAAGGTGCTTTGGGGGGGACCCCAAAGCACCCTCCCAATGTTGAGGGCATGTGGCCTGGTACGGTTCAGGCGGGAGGGGGGGCCGCTCTCGTCCCCCCCTCCTTTCCTGCGGCCTGCCAGGTTGCGTGCTCGGATAAAGGGTCTGGTATGGATTTTGAGGGGGACCCCACGCCATTTTTTTTTTTTTTTTTGGCCGGGGTTCCCCTTAAAATCCATCCCAGACCTGAAGGGTCTGGTATGGATATTTGGGGGGGACCCCACGCCATTTTTTTTATTTTTTTTTAGCTGGGGTCCCCCTTAATATCCATACCAGACCTGAAGGGCCTGGTTATTGAATTTGGGGGGACCCCTACGCTTTTTTTTTTTC
>CM053031.1:89137740-89177043 GCA_028564925.1 Lithobates sylvaticus
TATTCCTTTATATTGGCTTTTACTGCTTGCCGACCGCTTCACGCAGATATACTGCGGCAGAATTGCACATACAGGTAAACTAACGTGCCCTTTAAGAGCCACGCGCGCCTGCGGCAAGCTCGGTGAGTCGGGTCATGGGTCCCGCGGACTCGATGTCCATGGGGATACCCGCGATCGTCTCACGGAGAGTAAGAACAGGGGAGATGCTAATGTAAACAAGCATCTCCCCGTTCTGCCTAGTGACACTGACACTGATCTCTGCTCCCTGTGATTGAGAGCAGAGATCAGTGACGTGCCACACGTAGCCACACCCCCCCACAGTTAGAATTACTCCCCAGGACACACTTAACCCCTTAACTGCCCCCTAGTGGTTAACCCCTTCACTGCCAGTGTCATTTACACAGGAATCAGTGCATTTGTATAGCACTGATTGCTGTATAAATGACAATGGTCCCAAAAATGTGTCCGCCAAAATGTCGCAGTCATGATAAAAATCGCTGATCGCCGCCATTACTAGTAAAAAAAAATAATTATTAATAAAAAAAACATAAAACTATCCCCTATTTTGTAAACGCTATAACTTTTGCGCAAACCAATCAATAAACGCTTATTGCGATTTTTTTTTTACCAAAAATATGTAGAAGAATACGTATCGGCCTAAACTGAGGAAAAAAATATTTTTTTATACATTTTTGGGGGATATTTATTATAGCAAAATGTAAAAAAATAATGCGTTTTTTTAAAATTGTCGCTCTTTTTTTGTTTATAATGCAAAAAATAAAAACCGCAGGGGTGATCAAATACCACCAAAAGAAAGCTCTATATGTGAGAAGGACGTCAATTTTGTTTGGGAGCCATGTAGCACGACCGCGCAATTGTCAGTTAAAGCGACGCAGTGCCGAATCGCAAAAAGTGCTCTGGTCTTTGGCCAGCAAAATGGTCCGGGGCTTAAGTGATTAAAATGTACAAATGCAGCAATCTAGAATTTTAATGTAAAACAGAACACAAAAGAGGCGCCACCAGGTTAAGATTGTTAGCATTTAATTCACAGAGAAATGGTGCATATATCCACTTACATAGAGTAAAAGGTAGTTCAGCACAAGAAAATCCTCTGGAGCGTCATTGTTGCACTACGTTCGCCTGTTGTATTCCAGTATGGTATCCTGTCCAGCAGGATATTCTGATAGTTGGTGATGTCAAAAACATTATACGATAAAAGGAAAAAATTATGAGATCAGTCAATTCTATAACTGCTCATCAGACTTTGTAGTGTACTGTCTGAGTTGCCCCTGCCAGCTAATCTATGTAGGTCGTACTATTCGCGAGATTCGTGAGAGATTCGGCGAACATCGTAGAAAAATTGAGGCAGGGAAGGACAAACATAGTGTCCCTCGTCACTTTGCCCAACACCATAAAGGTTCCACCGAAGGGCTAAAAGTCTGGATCCTTGAACAAATGCCCAAAAATATTTCAGATGCAGAGAGATTTTTCAAGCTATGTGAGCGTGAAACTTATTGGATCTATTCCTTAGAAGCATTGTCACCTGGCGGAATCAATGAATCTTTGGAATTATCCACGATCTTATAAATATATAGGTATAGCATAAAATAAGTATATAATTAGGATATTTTTAGTATATATTTTATTTATTTTTTTTTTTAAATCTTTTAAAATAACGATATATAAAAAAACTTTTTGGAGGAATTCAAAAGAAAGCCCCCAAGAAGGCTTTCTCTAAGAATACTTCGAGAAAGCTTTTTGGAAAGACTTTCCAATAACAATTTTCTAATGGGTTTTTATCAATATATATTTTGATATACGCATTTTTCTCCCCTTATGTTCCGCCCCCCTCCCCTATTTACCTTTTATAAAAATTCTATTTTTAACTTTATTATTTTTATTTTTTTTATTATTATCTATTTATTTATTTTTCATTATCATCTATTTTTCATTATTATTATTTTATTCATTATGTTTATCCCATTCTCTATACATTTATAGCAAATCTTTATTGTATCTACTCATTTAGGTTTATTTTGCATTATCAGTGTTTTAATTATCCATTTACTTTGATATTGCCCCAGCGCTCCATATGTATTTGTCACCAACAATTGTTGTTCTAGAATTGTGTTAGAGGACTGTTACGTTATCAGTACAGGTCTTCTTTTTAATAACCTCTAGATGGCCTCATAGTTTCAGCACTAATATAAGGCTGTAAGCAGCCCCAACTTCCTCTAGCTCTGATGAAGGAGCGCGCCTGTTCTCTCCATCTACAGTGCGCATGCTCCGAAACGCCGTTGCTGTAGCCGTGACGTCATTACGCCCGACGCCTGAATCTGCTGACGGAGCCAAGCCTCGCTCTCGGTCCTACCAGTTTGCATCACCAACTATCAGGATATCCTGCTGGACAGGATACCATACTGGAATACAACAGGCGAACGTAGTGCAACAATGACGCTCCAGAGGATTTTCTTGTGCTGAACTACCTTTTACTCTATGTAAGTGGATATATGCACCATTTCTCTGTGAATTAAATGCTAACAATCTTAACCTGGTGGCACCTCTTTTGTGTTCTGTTTTACATGTATTTTGGAGTTTGCTCTCGACTCCCCATTTTGAAGGCTACCCTGGACTGTTAACTTGCCTGCATACAACAGAAAATATGTTTTTTAGAATTTTAATGAAAGGTTTAGCACTGGTAAACACTTTTTGAAAGATAAAAAGTGCATTTTATATACAACTATATAGATCAGACCAAAATGAGGGACAAATGAGGCCGAAATCAGGGACAGTTGGGAGCTATACATTGTATTACTGGGGTTTTAAAAGGTATAGGCACTTAATTTGAATGCTTTATATAGCTATACCTGCAAAAGGGGCCAGCCTGAAGTGATCTAGCAGGACTTAATTTTCTACTTTAGGCTGGGTTCACACTATTGCAAATTGGATGTGGGTTTGACTGCATCCAATTCGCATAGCAGGAGATTGTGACTGTCTCTCTATGGAGCCGGTTTACACATCTCCGCAGCGGCTCTGGTACGAATTGCACAGGAGTCCTGTGCATCCTTTAGTTTGTTTCAGGTCTAAATTCAGCCCAAAATTCGGGCTGAAATCGGACTTGAAATGGTGAATGAAGACACACCGGACTGCTGTGAGCCAGAGCATGCTGTGAATCCAGCCTTAACAAACCCAGTTCTCCATATCAGCGTTCTGTTGACAGTTTTAGGCATCGTGAACACAGGGCATTAAGAACGCGGCTGTTAGGGCTCATTCACGCGCGTGTCAATACCATGTGTTTATGCAGTATTTACAGTATTTTTAAAGCCTCATAACTGCCCCTCAAAGCCTGCCATGGATAATACAATGGCATCACACAGTTGCGTGTTCAGGAGAAGAGCGTTTTGGTAGAAAAAGCACCCAATGCAATCTAAACACGTCTAAATCGAGGGGTGTTTGGCGCTTGGGTGTTCATTTATTTCAATGGGCAGAATAAATGACTATTCTGACCAATGGAATGAATAAAAGCCCAACCACTTGACACACCTAGATGCAACTTTTTTTTTTCATTTTGGATAGACTAAGGGAGGTTTAGAACCCCTGTAAATTTTTTGAGTTTTTTTGCCATCTGTGTCCCAACAGGGGGGTTTCCTTTCACTTCCTGTCCCATAGGCAGAACAGGAAGTGAGAGAATTTCTTGTTGAGATTTTCTTGGTGATAACAGTAGACAGTGTACCAAAAACTCAAAGTATTGTGCAAAAATGCAAACATATGTGCAAGAAAACTTCTATTTTGTGCTATCAATGTCCTTTGTGCAAAACTGTAGATTTGTGCAAACACTGGCAGTCCGAGTGGGTGCTCTTAATTGCAGGATGACATCACACGACTTAGCCATGACCTGCGCATTTCGTAATTTTGTGTATTAAAGCGTATGCACTACTAAAATAGAAATACAAAACCTAATACACACGAAACCCTGCATATCCTAGGTGACCTGAACTCAATGTAACTATATGCCCTTAAATTGTAATATGTCTTATAAAGAAATGTATAACCATCATATGTTAGTTTTAAGCAGCCATCAACCTCCCCCACACTATTTATTAATTTAAAGGAGTCGCTATTTACAAAAATCTTAAACGGTTACTCCACCCCTAGAAATCATAAAACTCTTTCAGGATTTTACACTGATGATTGGTGCCCCTGATGACATCACAATGACAAAACATGTAGGGTGGAGCTTCACTGATCCAGGAGAGAGATAGTGTCCACGAGTGAGCTGCTGGCTTCTGTTACCTTTCCCACAGTACATCTGTATCTAAGCTGATTTGAAATGTGAGGGGAGGTGGTGGCTTGGTACTTTTTTCAGTTACTCTGGCTCCTTAATGTGAGTACAATTTATGCTTTTATACAAGAGAATAAAGGCTGCGCTAGCAGATGTGACTCACCACTGTGAGTTAAGGTGAAACATATATAAACACGAGAATATAGGCTGCACTAAAACATATATAGTATCGCCGTGCTAAACATGCAAAACATGTATAGTAATATATCAAACAAATTGTGCAACAATAATTCCAAAATGGTGAAAAAGTGACTCTTAGTTGAAAATAATCAAAATTAACAGACTATAAGGTTGGGATAGTTATAGTCATAAATTGCAGGTAGTTCTAAGATGGTAATCCCCTTTGAAACCCCACTCACCAAATCAACATGACCCAGAGCTTTGCAGTCCTAGGGTCTAAGTACGTGTTGGTGTCCTTGATGTCCTTGATGACGCCCTGGAAGAGGGGCGAAACGCGTAGACGCAATTTCCGGTCAGTAAGCCAGTGACGCCTGCTTCCTGTTCTGCTTGGAGCGCACGCCGAGCGCGCACCCGGAACTCGCTGATCCATGTCTGCTCAGTAGTGAGTTACTATTGCTTAGCATTGCACACGTTTAGCACGGCGATACCACACATGTTGTTCCTTTTTCTCCTCTCTACGGCATTCATATTCATTTTGGAGTCTCCGCTGGCCCGTTTGAAATAGGATCTCTGACATCATTTACCCCACCGTCCCACCAACACGTACTTAGAGCCTAGGACTGCAAAGCCGTGGGTCATGTTGATTTGGTGAGTGGGGTTTCAAAGGGGATTACCATCTTAGGACTACCTGCAATTTATGACTATAACTATCCCAACTTTATAGTCTGTTAATTTTGATTATTTTCAACTAAGAGTCACTTTTTCACCATTTTGGAATTATTGTTGCACAATTTGTTTTTATATATTACTATACATGTTTTGCATGTTTAGCATGGCGATACTATATATGTTTTAGTGCAGCCTATATTCTCGTGTTTATATATGTTTCACCTTAACTCACAGTGGTGAGTCACATCTGCTAGCGCAGCCTTTATTCTCTTGTATATCTTTAAGGTCTATTTAACCTTTCAGGCAGCAGCAGCAGTATTGTGGGTCAAGTGATTATATTGTCGCATGGTGTTTGTTATGCGATTTCCACATTTTATGTTTATTTAGCACTTTATATTTTTCCTTGGCGCAGGTTATTAAGTTTTGTTTGTTAATTTATGCTTTTAATCAATAAAATGTGTTTTATGGGTTACACTATGTGGCTTTCCTCTGTTTTTTTAGTTGAACTTTGGCTTAAAATGGAATATCCTGTCCCCTGCTGTGAATATCTGCATACAGTATCTCACAAAAGTGAGTACACCCCTCACATTTTTGGTAAATATTTTATTATATCTTTTCATGTGACAACACTGAAGAAATTACACTTTGCTACAATGTAAAGTAGTGAATGTACAGCTTGTATAACAGTGTAACTTTGCTGCCCCCTCAAAATACTAAACACACAGCCATTAATGTCTAAACCGCTGGCAACAAAAGTGAGTACACCCCTAAGTAAAAATATCCAAATTGGTCCGAATTAGCCATTTTCCTTCCCTGGTGTCATGTGACTCGTTATTGTTACAAGATCTTAGGTGTGAATGGAGAGCAGGTGTGTTAAATTTGGTGTTATCGCTCTCACTCTCTCATACTGGTCACTGGAAGTTCAACATGGCACCTCATGGCAAAGAACTCTCTGAGAATCTGAAAAAAGAATTGTTCCTCTACATAAAGATGGCCTAGGCTTTAAGAATATTGCCAAGACCCTGAAACTGAGCTGCAGCACGGTGGCCAAGACCATGCAGCGGTTTAACAGGACAGGTTCCACTCAGAACAGGCCTCGCCATAGTCGACCAAAGAAATTGAATGCACACATATCCAGAGGTTGTCTTTGGGAAATAGATGTATGAGTGCTGCCAGGTTAAAGTGGTGGGTGGTCAGCCTGTCAGTGCTCAGACCATATGCCGCACACTGCATCAAATTGGTCTGCATGGCTGTCGTCCCAGAAGGAAGCCTCTTCTAAAGATGATGCACAAGAAAGCCAGCAAACAGTGTCAGGAACGGTGTCATTTCTGGTTTCACCTGCTGGTGGCACTATTACGTTCTTTTTTTTTTGTTCAATATCTTTTTTATTAAAGAAAAGGAGGAAAATACAACAACAGAGCATTTCGACGCGCCAGGGTGTCGGAAATTCCACAACTTACATGGTATGAATTAACATAGGGCTCCTGAGTTCCCATCTCGTGGCCTCAACTATACGGGCCACACCTTCAGATGGGAGCAGAGAGGGCCTTTACAAACATAACAAGTTAACTGTAGAGTAACCTGGCAGGTCACATCTTATGCACTATTACGTTCTGCACCAAAAGGTGTAATTCCAGTGGCCACCAGTGGGTGTCTCCCTGCTCAGACTTCAGACTTGCCATCAAGCACACCTGTCATGGGTCTGCTGGACTATATAGACCCGCCCTGAACTATGCTCAGTGCTTCATAATTCCTCTGCTAGCCCTTGTTCCTGCCAGTACCTGCTCTTGTTCCAGTTTGTTCCAGCTTGTTCCTGTACCCCATTTGTTATCCTGTCATTTAGTCCTGTTCCCTGCTCCTTGGTCCGCTTCCTTATCCCTGGTTTCTGTCCCCTTGTTGCTTTTGTCCCTGCTGTGGAGGCTAAGGCAGCTTGGCATACATCCTTGCCCAGGTGGAGAATTGTGGATTTGTGCCAATTTACACGCAGCCCAGAGAAGCCCAGAGAAGGTAGAGACATGACCAAAATGGACAAGGCCTGGGGCAGAGACGTGGTGGGTTCATCTAAAAATAGAACCACATCGTCGGCGTATAGAGCCGTCTTCTCCACTAAATTGTCCACTGTAATACCTTTCACTAGAGAGGAGGCACGCAAGGCCACAGCAATCGGCTCTATCATTAGGGCAAACAGCCCGGGTGAAAGTGGGCAACCCTGCCTAGTCCTACGGCCAACCGGGAAAAACTCTGACAACCTACCATTCAGTTTGATAGCGGCTGTAGGATCATCATATAATGACTTGACCCAGTGTAAAAACACCTCACCAAAGCCCATGTGTTGTAAAACTGCCTGCATGTATTGCCAATCAACTTAATCGAATGCCTTTTCTAAATCTACAAAAACCAACACTCGTTCGTCTGGGCCATCTAGATGTAGTTCAACATGAGTAAATACTCTCTGAAGATTTATATCAGTGGCCTTATGGGGCATAAAGCCGGTCTGGTCAGGGGAAACTAAATAATGGAGCACTGGAAGCTTGCATTTTTTTTAGTGAGTCTGGAAGCTAGCATTTTAGTAAGAATTTTTAAGTCCATATTCAATAGAGCTATGGTTCTATAAGAAGCACATAGAAGAGGATCTTTGTCTGGTTTAGCGAGTAGCACTACATTAGCCTCATAGAAGGACGGGGGAAAGAAATTTGTACCAAGACATTTATTGTATAAGGTTAGCAAATGCAGCGACAATTGCTCCACATAATGCTGGTACCATTCCACAGGAAGCCCATCAGGACCAGGAGACTTACCATTGGGAAAGGAGCCAATAGCAGAAACAACCTCCTCCCCAGTGAAAGGCGCATCTAGCAATAACCTAGTGTCATCAGGTAAGACAGCCAGATTCAACCCCCCCCAAAAATGTAAGCAATGCCGTGTTATGGCGTGCTGACCTCACTTCCGACTTCCGGTACGGGAACTAGAGGCTTGGTACGCAGCTGTAGCGCAAGCTGCAAACCGGACCTAATTCCTTCGCTTTTTCCTGTAAACTTTAAAACGTGTGTGGTGGAACTAGGTGTATTCTGCGGGATACCCTGGCTTTTATTTATTGTTTTTATTTTTA
The DNA here is from genome assembly GCA_028564925.1 of Lithobates sylvaticus. Taxonomy (NCBI): domain Eukaryota; kingdom Metazoa; phylum Chordata; class Amphibia; order Anura; family Ranidae; genus Lithobates; species Lithobates sylvaticus. The sequence goes on from CM053031.1 coordinate 89,145,981, forward strand.
TACCTGCTATTTGTTTTAAATAAAAATTACCACCTGGTATCACACATGAGATCTCCTATCTCTTTTTTGTGAGGCTTATCCCCCACACCATCCGGGGAACGCTGGATGCTATCCCCTCTCATCTGCTGAGGTTCTTAAAACATCATACAAGGGCAGCTGGCGAGGACCCATTGGAGCAGGCAATCGTTCCGTATGGTGAGGACACCTTTCAGTGTGGGACCAGAGGAGGACCCTATACAGACATCTGATAAGCTGATCACCCCTGTAGGTAAAAGTCTGGTGAGTGAGGGAGCCAAAGGGGGCAGCACAAAGTCACCAATACTGCTGGAGCACAAAGTCACTGTTTGAACTATTGTCAAAAGATCAACTAATACAGTGTCACCAACATTTGTTCTTCTGCTACTGGACTCACTTTTCACCTTCTTGGGCCTGTTTTTTGGGCTCTATTAACTTATATATTTTTTTACATATGCTTTTTTCATATATATTTTTTTTCACATATTTTTTTACTGTCATTTCTCAATGGTCTGGTGTTGTTACTTATTTTTGAATGATTATCACTGATGTTATCACTTTATTAGAGTAACATTTTCACTGCCATTATATACCTAATTTAGGTTTATATGGTGTATGAACTTCACTGTTTCAGGTTTATTTATTTTATACCACTTCTATATAGAAATTGGATACTGTCACTTATTATTGCTATGGTATATTGACGGGTGGGTAGAGGATATAGGTTATTTGGATAGCCGCCCTGGGGTACACTCTCTCTCCCCCCGTGCACATTTTTTATTGCATACATATTTGCACATATTCATCAGTGTATATTGGAGACTGGCAAATTCGGGGTGGATGCTTATACCCCGAGGGTTTGCCCTCCCTTACACTTATTTTATTATCTCAGTATAGGCTCTGGGTTTATAATACACTGTCTAGGAGGGGGTGATAGGTATATGGTAGTACCGCCAGCAATTAGGTGTTTACTTCCACCCCTCTTTCTTTATTATTTCACGGCCAGTTAAGTACATTCTAATACCCTGTACCTGGACTCACAGGAAGCGCCAATTTTCCCTATTTTGTACCAATGCCATGTTATCGTATGGCGGTATGGGTGAATAAAGTGACTTATAAAAATATACAAAGGTCTGAAGCACTTTCTCTGCCGAGGATCTAAAAACACCATCCGCACCATATACACAGGGCACCACAGTTGGCATGTAGGTGTCAGCAGTCAACATTGCCAACAATTTTCCATTCTTATCTCCAGCATCAAATAGGGTTCTGAGTGTCACTATTTTGCAACATTCTGGCTGCCTATATTCACCCCTAATGACCGCCTTAAAAGAATCCCACACCATCTGAGGGGTGGTGGAGTATATATTGGCTGGCTAAAAGGTGGCGAATTGTGTTGTTATCATTGGTTCCACCGTGGGCTCCCCCACCCAGCCTGGTTCCAACCGCCAAGAACGGGCACCCACAGTGGAAGGTAGGCTCAAAGTGACCTGCAGTGGGGTATGGTGTGAGATCCCCCCAGCTAGATATGTAGCATCTGATACCCAGGATAGCAGGTCAGGGTTAGCAAAGGGCATATCCAGTCTGGAAGATGAATGAAATACATGAGACAAGTATAAATACTGCAGAATAGCTGGATGTTTCCATCTCCATAATTCACTAAGCCCAGCTGCCTCTGCCCAGACTGCAAGATCAGGATTATGTGCCCTGGATGGGTTAGACGTGTACAGTGAATAGTTTAGTACGCTATTAAAATCCCCCATGATAAAAATTTTCAGTGGCAAAAGGGAAGCACGCAATGGCGTCCCTGGGGGGGGGGGGCAGAGGGGGCCCTGACCCCACCCAAAATTATGCTGTGCCCACCATGTGCCCCCCCCCCAAAAAACAACAAAAAAAAAACATTTTATTTTTGCTTTAGATTTTTTTTTTTACAAAAAGGCAATGTCTTTTTGTTTGCATTCGTAGCGGTTGTGCCACATCTTACTCAGGCCACCGCTGGAGTAACACAGTCTCTATTGGGAGGGTGAGTATCCTTCTAGCCTGGACCCGTGGGTAAGTGTGTGCACTGCAGTACACTGTAATCACTTAACTGCATTATCTCCATCCCTTCTCTCCCCCATCTGTCCCTCCCCCTCTCCTGTTCTTTCAAGACCTTCACAACTTACTTTCACTTTCAGTTAGGCAGGTAATAGACTGTGCAAATTTCTTTCCTGCATCCACAGAGAGCAGGAAAGAAACTTGCATGATTCCCCCATCAACACAGACAATGGTGACAGGGGAATATCCTTCCTGCCCAGCAATTGTATTCTCCCAACAAACAGTCATTATCACTAGTGGCTATAGCAACCACTAGTGATAATCATAAGAGTATCTGGGAGGCTGGTTGTTCCCAATTTGATCGATCAACTTGGTGCCTTCAGCCTGCTCATTAATGGTTCAAATCTCAGCCAGTTCCTGCTGAACCAGCTGAGATTTAAACTGCCTATGGCTGGTCTTAGCACTTAGGCAGCCCATACATTGATAACTTTTTTCATTTAACTAGTAGGTTGCATGAAAAAAAAAAAAGAAATGATCCAATTCTCCCATCTACACATTATAGGTGGATGGGGGAATCCTCCCAGTGTGGACCAGTGGTGGAACTACCAGGGTTGCTGTCCTGTCCCGGCTATTCACAGCGCTGGTCTCTGTCTCCATGGCAGCGGCGGCACATTGGAACCCAGTGCTGGTTACTTTATGGGGCTAATGTACAGGAGAGCCAGCACAATTTGTTGTTAGAGATGGGCAGGGCATGTTCAAAATCCCACATGCCCGAGCCCGACAGGAAACCCACAGTGCACAGTGCTAAGCACAGGCAGTGAGACATTTCCCGGTCCGCAGCTGCACAGATCAGGAATGTCTCACTGCCTGTGATTAGCCGTGTGCAGTGTCGGCTTCCTGGCGGGATTGGGCAAGTGGGATTTAAAACACACCCAAGCCCATCTCTATTGGTTGTAGAGTAGACAGGTTGCTTAGCAGCAGTGCAGCCTTCTCTGACATGCTGATCATCATGCAATCCAGGTGATTCTCCTAGTCAAATCCTAGTGTTAAATATCATAGTGATTTTATTGATCAAAGCCCACACCTTACAGGCATAGTGCCCACACCTTACAGGCATAGTGCCCACACCTTACAGGCATAGTGCCCACACCTTACAGGCATAGAGCCCATACCTTACAGGCATAGAGCCCACATGGCTGCTGAACATTTGGTTGATGTGGTTGTACTGTTGATGCTAATAAATACTGTGTTTATTAGATCTGAATGGGAGCATCACCTGGATCACATCCCGATCAGCATGTCAACAGAGAAGGTTATACAGCATTACTGATGCTAGGTGACGAGCTGGGGGCTCAGCTCTCTACAACCAATAGTGCCAGTCTTCCCCTGCATGCACCCATAATGTCACCAGCACTAGGTCCTATTAGACTGCCGCCGCTGCCAAGGAGACAGATGCCAGACCAGTGCTGTCAATAGCAGGGGCAGGACAGCAAGAGGAGTCTGGGGAACACCACAGTGGCAGAACACCAAGACCCGGTGGCAAGACAACCTTTGCAACCCTGATAGTTCTCCCACTGCTTTGGACCCTTATATTTTCTTGGTATGCTGGTGACATATATCTCTTGTTTTCTGCCACCCGGGGGATCGTAGTAAAATTGCATTTTATAGTTGCCCCCCTACTTTTGTCCCTGTCCCCCCATGTGCCCCCCCTAAATATGAAATCTGGAGACACCACTGGAAGCACGCTTGTGAATTATGGAATAGAGCACCGCAGCCTGAAAAGGTGGTGGCACATATACATTGACCAATGCAAATTTCAAGGAAACTATTTCTAGAACCACAGCTATATTTTTCCAGGCAGGATCAGAGAATACTTGGCTTACAGTACAATGCAGGCTTTTGTGCAGAATAATAGAGACCCCCCTAGCATACGTGGAAAAGGTGGAGTGGAAGGCACGTTGAATCCAGTTCCTTCTCAAAGATAAAATCCTATTTCCCATAAGGTGGGTCTCCTGCAACAGCATCACGTGTGGATTGTGGGTCTTTATATATTGTAGAACTGTGGATCTTTTAAACTTTGAGTTTAATCCCCTGACATTCCAGGAGATAATGTGTAAGTTATTGGTCATATTGCAATGCAGGGGTAGTTCAGGATGACAAAGGAGTGAGGCATATCGAGGAAGTCATGTGATCCAGTGACAGCAGCACAGACAATGAAGACTGAGACTTGAGCCCCACCAAGTGGCATAAGAAAAAATTGCACTTTGAAACAAAAAAAGGGGTGAAAAGAAAAATTTCAGAAACACACTCTTGAAAAAAAACATCCCTGCTTCCTGACCAACAAACAGTAACCAGTCAATAGAGTCAGAGAAGCTTTATCGCCCAAAACTTGGAATAATCAGAGCTATTGCTCAAAACAGGTGTGTGGCACCAACCAACCGTTTTTTTTTTGTTTTTTTTTAAAGAACAGTGCAGGTGTCCCCAGAGTAAGGAGGTGGTCAATAGGGATGATGCATCAGGAGTAGAGCTCACCAAACCAGAGGAAACTGCACCGACATCCATTTTGTGGTAATGCAGCATGCCCAAGATCAAGGAAGGGACTCCAGCCAGTCCATGGCTGCGACAGGTGTTTCAAAGTATTGAGTGAATCCATTATGCTGGACTCTCATCTTGCTGGGATACAGCATACTGTACTTGAGGCCCTTTTCCCGCAGCTTCTTTCTCAGCTCCACAAAGGATCTCCTGCGCTTCTGTAGTTCCGGCGAGAAATTGGGGAAGAGCTGCAGCACTGCGTTGTCATACAGGATGGTTTGTTGTCTCCGTTTCTCAGCCAGGATGAGATCTCTGTCCCAAAAGTTAAGGAAGCGAACAAGGAACGCGCGAGCAGGAGCGCAAGGGATTCTAGCACCAGTCGGGACTCTATGCTCCCTTTCCACTTGATAGACAGGCGAGACCCTCTGCAGGTTCAATACTTGCTTGAAGAGAGATTCTGCAAAGGTGGCAGGATTATCTCCTTCTGTGCCCTCTGGCAAGCCCACTACCCACACATTATTTCTGCGCAGCCTATTTTCTGCGTCATCAGACCGCGCCATCAGGATCTTCACTTGGCACTGCAGATCCGTGAGAGTTCTATTATGGGCAGCAGCAGTATCCTCCACATCAGATATGCGGGTCTCAGCACTGCCCAGGCGACCACGGACTTTGTTTTTTATTTTCCTTGCGTGTCCCCCTCGGATCTACAGCGACTGCACTTCCAAGTGCACTTCCAAGTGCACTTGTAGTGCAAAGTGGATTTGCCTTTAGTAAATCAACCCCAATGTCTCCTTCTCCATGTAGTCCAGCACCTGTCTACAATACCTAGCTTAATTATTTATTTCCTTTCCACCTATATCTGGTATTTAATGTGTTCACTCTGTGGGCAGTGCTGGATGTTGATCAGTGCTTTGAGGTGGACAGTGCATTAAGGTGGATGGTGCTGAAGACACTGGGTGTGATATAATGTGTTAGCACACTCCAGAACTGACTGCATGGGCTTGTGTGAAATGTACTCCATCTCTTGAGTGAGCATAGGAGGTTTCTAGTTTAAAACACACTATGTGAAAACTAAAACAGGGAAGTAAACAAATGATGGAAAGTGAATAAGCATGTTGAGCCCATTGAATATTTTTTTTTTTATCAAGTGATTGAATAAAGACAAAAATAAAAAAGATTTTTTTTTTTTTCAAAAAGTTGTCACTAAATGATATATTGCTCACACATGCCATAGTTATATGTGGAATTGCACCCCAAAATACATTTTGCTGCTTCTCCTGAGTATGGGGATACCACATGTGTGGGACTTTTTGGGAGCCTAGCCGCGTACGGGGCCCCGAAACCCAAGCACGCCTTCAGGATTTCTAAGGGTGCAAATTTTTGATTTCACTCCTCACTACCTATCACCGTTTCGAAGGCCATAAAATGCCAAAATAGCACAAAACCCCCCCCAAATGACCCCATTTTGGAAAGTAGACACCCCAAGCTATTTGTTGAGAGGCATGGTGAGTATTTTACAGCTTTGTTTTTGAAAATGAAGAAAGTAAAGAAAAAAAAAAAATTTTTTTCTTTTTTCAATTTTCAAAACTTTGTGACAAAAAGCGAGATCTGCAAAATACTCACAATACCTCTCAGCAAATAGCTTGGGGTGTCTACTTTCCAAAATGGGGTCATTTTGGGGGGTTTTTATGCCATCTGGGCATTCCATGGCCTCCGAAACTGTGATTGGCAGTGAGAAGTGAAATAAAAAAATTACACCCTTAGAAAGCCTGAAGGCGGTGATTGGTTTTTGGGGTTCCGTACGCAGCTAGGCTCCCAAAAAGTCCCACACATGTGGTATCCCGTACTCAGGAGAAGCAACAGAATGTATTTTGGGGTGTATTTCCACATATGCCCATGACATGTTTGAGCAATATATCATTTAGTGACAACTTTTTGTAAAAAAAAAAATATATATTTTTTTTTTTTCATTATTCAATCTCTTGGGACAAAAAAAAAAAATATTTAATGGGCTCAACATTGCTCTCATCAAATAGCTTGGGGTGTCTACTTTCCAAAATGGGGTCATTTGGGGGGGGTTTGAACTGTCCTGGCATTTTATGCACAACATTTAGAAGCCTATGTCACACGTCACCCACTCTTCTAACCACTTGTAGACAAAGCCCTTTCTGACACTTTTTGTTTACATGAAAACATATTTTTTTTTTGCAAGAAAATTACGTTGAACCCCCCAAACACTATATATATTGTTAAAGCAAAGGCCCTACAGATTAAAATGGTGGGTGTTGCATTTTTTTTTTCCACACAGTATTTGCGCAGCGATTTTTCAAACGCATTTTTTGTGGAAAAAAAATACACTTTTTTTTATTTTAATGCACTAAAACACACTATATTGCTCAAATTTTTGATGAAATAAAAAATATGATCTTAGGCCGAGTACATGGATACCAAACACGACATGCTTTAAAATTGCGCACAAACACGCAGTGGCGACAAACTACATACATTTTTAAAAGCCTTTAAAAGCCTTTACATGATACCACATTAGATTCACGGAGGAGGTCTACTGCTAAAATTACTGCCCTCGATCTGACCTTCGCGGTGATACCTCACATGCATGGTGCAATTGCTGTTTACATATGACGCCAGACCAACGCTTGTGTACGCCTTTGCGCAAGAGAAGGGGGGGCAGGGGTGCTTTTTTTTTTTTTTTTTGTTTTTTTTTTTATTTATTTAGCTTTTTTATTTTATTTTTAAACTGTTCCTTCCATTTTTTTTCTTTGTTATGATTTTTATTGTTATCTCAGGGAATTTAAATATCCCCTATGATAGCAATAGGCAGTGACAGGTACTCTTTTTTTGAAAAAAATTGGGGTCTATTAGACCCTAGATCTTTCCTCTGCCCTCAAAGCATCTGACCACACCAAGATTGGTGTGATAAAATGCTTTCCCAATTTCCCAATGGCGCGGTTTATATCCGGGAGGGGGGACATTCCCTCCCACTGCTTGTAAAAGCAGTCTAGAGGCTAATTACCCGCTAGAATTGCTTTTACATGAAAGCCGATCACTGGCTGAAAAGAATGATACCAAGATGATACCTAAACCTGCAGGCATCATTCTGGTATAACCATTCAAAGTCCAGCAACATACTGGACATATTGTAATCTTTTTTTTTTCATGCAGCCTCTTGGCTGAACGAAAAAAAGAGATTGATTGGTGGGTATGCCCACCATTAGAATACCTCCCTTCATCCACCACTTCTAATGATGGGCATACATGCACCATTTATATATGCCGATGCATGGGGGCATCCTCCCGCAAAAGTTATGCCGTGTACACACGGTCGGAATTTCGACCGTATGTACGTGGCATTAGGAGCCAATCGCTCCTCCCCCCCCTGCTGCCCCATGCTTCGGCATATATGCTCTTTTTTTTTAACTGTGGTGGTGAAATCACCTCCTACAGCGTTGGAGTCGCGGCTTTATGTATCGTGGGAGCAAACGCTGTTGCTGTCAAGATAAATAAATCCGCGTTGCAACTGAATGGCGCACCTGAAAACAAAAAAATGCTCAACACTAAAACACACAGTAAACAAAATTACATACCTGAAAAGCAAGCATGATAAAACATAATAAAACATAATAAAACATTGCAGAATAGAATGGAGTAAAAAAAGCAACAATAGAGAGAGAATAGAGTGAGAGAGAGAACAATAAAACGACAACTATTTTATTTTTTTTTATTTTTTTGAGATTCACAGGTAAAAAAGCTCCTGACTGAAGCGACTGAATCAAAACGCTACCACAAAAAAAATGTTAGCGATCGCAGGGATCAGGCCTGACTCTGCGAACGCTGCAGTTATGTGTGCTTAGTGTTTTGTAAGTGACAGTGATCGATCGATACTGCACTTGGGTGGGCTGGGCTGGGCTGGGCGGAGGGGGAAAACGCAGGTGCTAGCAGGTATCTGGGCTGATCCCGCTAACAATGCGTTTTTTTTTGGAACCCTAAACTGCTGGGACGCTAGTATAGATCTGATCAGATCAGATATTGATCTGTTCAGATACTGTGCCACTAAGGGAGGTGTATGCTTTGCGCGTGGGTGTTTGCGGTACTGGCACTAACCTGGGGCGACGCAGACCTTATTTGACCCTAAAAACTAATTGATATCACCCGCCGGGCGATCAGGGGGTTTAAACCGTTATTGGGTAATAAATGGCGGGTGCCCTGACAGTATAAAAAAACAAGCTAACTAACCAGCGTCACCCGTAACAGTAATACAAAAAAAAACTGGTTACCTAGCGACACTAATGCAGCGATCAGAAAAACGATCGCTTAGTGACACTGGCAAAAGGGGGTGAAAGGGTTAACTAGGGGCAATCAGGGGGTTTAAAACCTTTATTAGGTAATATATGGGGGTACCTGACGCTATATAAAAACCTGACGGGGAACCTAAATAACGAAATAACTAACTGGCTAACCAGCGTCACCAGTGACAGTTATACAGTGATCACTGGTGAAAGGGTTAACTCTAGGGGCAATCAGGGGGTTAAAACCTTTATTTAGGTTGTAATATGGGGGTACCTGACCTATAAACCTATTTATGAACCTATATAAACATGGCGGTTACCTAAAAAAAAAAAATGGTTACCTAGCGACACTAATGCAGCGATCAGAAAAACGATCGCTTAGTGACACTGGCAAAAGGGGGTGAAAGGGTTAACTAGGGGCAATCAGGGGGTTAAAACCTTTATTAGGTAATATATGGGGGTACCTGACGCTATATAAAAACCTGACGGGGAACCTAAATAACGAAATAACTAACTGGCTAACCAGCGTCACCAGTGACAGTTATACAGTGATCACTGGTGAAAGGGTTAACTCTAGGGGCAATCAAGGGGTTAAAACCTTTATTTAGGTTGTAATATGGGGGTACCTGACCTATAAACCTATTTATGAACCTATATAAACATGGCGGTTACCTAAAAAAAAAAATGGTTACCTAGCGACAGCAGTGACACTAATACAGCGATCAGAAAAACGATCGCTTAGTGACACTGGCAAAAGGGGGTGAAAGGGTTACCTGGGGGGCAATCAAGGGGTTAAACCTTTATTAGGGGGGGGGGTGGGGGGCTACCTTGGACCTAAAACTAACTGCACTGACAGTTATTACAGTCACACTGACACTAAATGCAGTGATCAGTAAAAAAATGATCACTGCAATTAGTGACACTGTGACTGGGGGGGGAGGGGGTGATCTGGGGGGTGATCTGGGGGTGACAGGGGGGTGTTTTGTGTGCCTATGTGTACTGGTGTCAGTGTACTGTTGGTGCACTAACCTTTAGATGTTCACAGCTCGGCGTTCCGGTCACATAGACCGGCGCACCGAGCGTGACATCACTTCCTCTGCCTGTGTTTTGATTGACACAGACAGAGGAAGCATCTGATTCGCCAGGAGCGATCGCGAGGGGGTGGCCAGAAACCACTGGCCGTCCCCTCATCCCGGATCGCTCCTGAAGCGATCCCGACCGTCCCCGCCGGCCGGGGGGGGTCCGATCGGACCCCCCACCCGCCGGAAGAATGGCACGTACAGGTACGTGGTTCTGCCTGTACGTGCCATTCTGCCGACGTATATATACAGGGGGCGGTCGGCAAGTGGTTAAGCGGTGCCGTTATCAAAGGAAGGGCGCAGCATTATAATGGTGATCATGTTAATATCCCATAATGATACATAAATTGTATTAATAATATGCCCGGATGAAGGGAAAACAGATGGAGCCGTAGGGGAACTACCCAGAGGGAGGGGGTAGATGGAGAACCTCCAAATTTGCCACACATCACATAAAGGACCCAGAATATGCCAGTCTAATGTGATGAGTGCAATAAGACAGAAAACTAAAAACCACCCGACACAGTATATGACCCTGTTGTGCAATTTATTGGAAAAAATGGGGATCACTGTTAAAGAACCCCCATACTGATCCAAAGTTGCAAAGAACAGGGATGCCCATTCCTATATATAGAGTGGGCTTACGTGTGCCAGGAATGCGATGAAAGTTGGTCAACCATTGTGGTATGTCTGGAAGTTTAAGAGCGCCACTCAACCTATAAGAAAAAAGTGAACGGAGAGAAGATATATAAACCATACATAAACCATACAACTATAATTCAACAACAACCAAAAATAGAAAATAAAATAAAAACCCCTTATATAATTTGGAGACACTAGAACGGATGCTCCCCGCCCAGTCGGATCCAAGACCCAGGGAGGGGTGAGAGAGAGGGAGAAAGGAACTGAGTAGATGACCGATGTAATGGTCCCAATGAACTCATGAATTAAAACCACTATTGGATGTGGTTTATATAGGTATCACAGTCTTTTATGGTCCAGTTAGTATATTTAGTCGGTTTTGCCTGAGCTGAAGCCATCAAGAAATGGTCTGAAACTTTCAGTTTCATTCAATCCTGGAGGAGTCGTGGCGTCTAAATGTCTAATCCAGCGCATTTCGCGCTGTAAGAGCATTTTGTTCCAGTCCCCTCCTCGCATTGGTATATGTATCAGGTCAATTACAGTGAAATTGATGGAGGGCATTCTGTAGTCATGTCGTTTGGCCACATGTCTCCCTAATGGGAGATAGAGATTGCAAATCTTCATGCTGAAGAGATGTTTGCTGACCCGCTGGCCCAGTTCTTGTCTAGTCTTCCCAATGTAGAAGGCTCCACATTCGCATTGGAGTAGATACACCACTCCTTTGGTCTTACAATTTGCGAAGTGCTTGAGTTGGAAGTCTTCCCCATTAGGTAGTTTGAAGGATGTACGTTTGCCTATTACCCCACAGAAAGAACATGAGCCACAAGGGTATGTACCCCAGATTTTACAGGGGTCTATACGTGAACTGCCTTTATATTCGCTTTGAGTCAAAAGCCCCCCAATGGAGCCAGCCTTTCTAAAGGTAATTTGTGGGGTAGTAGTGATTAGATCTGACAATGCTGGATCATTCATTAATATTGGCCAATGCTTGGTGAGAATTTGCCTTATTTTTTTTTTTTTTTTTATTTCCTTTCCACCTATATCTGGTATTTAATGTGTTCACTCTGTGGGCAGTGCTGGATGTTGATCAGTGCTTTGAGGTGGACAGTGCATTAAGGTGGATGGTGCTGAAGGCACTGGGTGTGGTATAATGTGTTATCACACTCCAGAACTTACTGCATGGGCTTGTGTGAAATGTACTCCATCTCTTGAGTGAGCATAGGAGGATTTCTAGTTTAAAACACACTATGTGAATAAGTAGATCAAACGTAGCCATCATCAGAAGAAAAAAAGGCAAGAAAGGCGATTACAAAAGCTTTTAAGAGAAGATACATTAGGGCAGTGATATCTCAAAGGGTAGAGAGAAATGTATATTAAGTTATTAAGAATAAAATATTTTTTTTTAATGTGAGTTGAGTAATACCTTTATAAACCTGCTGCATTTTTGTCAATGCAGAGCACCACAATGCACAGATTCACATGTGTTGCTGTGGTATGTAAAACACATCGGTGTTTGTGTGCTAAATGTGTTTAGCACTCACAGTGAACCACAGTTACTTGTTTTATGCTTGTTTTATTGCACAATACCGCAAAGTAACAACAGTTTGAATCTCCCCTAAATTAGTGCACAAGATTTTAATGTAGCACCCTCTAGCTAGTGTGCTAGTGTATATAGTGTTGTGGAAATCTAATTATGTGTGTTTTATAGATTGTCATCTGTCTTCCTGCGTCTGATTTAACCAAGGAGCTTGCTAGCAGAGCGCACATGGGTTGAATCTGGACCAGCGGTAAAGCCTTCAGTATGAAAACCTTCTTATAGGCTTGGAGACGTGTTCTCTGTGTGTGTTGGCGTTTGCCGGTTTGTAAGTATCAAGCGCAATGCGCTGGGCTTCTTGCCTTCAAATGTCTATGCACATTAGAGAAGCAAAGTCAGCATAACGAAAGAAACATATTATTATATCTCTGTTGTGGCTATGCTATGCCTTTTGGAAACATATCTGTTTTAATAAGAGGACATTGATATCTGCCTTGTTACTATACTGGTACCGTATATTGACAACAGCAGTAGCAATGTCCCTGCAGATCTTCTCAAGCCTGTAAGAACAAGTACAATGATCTTACTAGATACTGGTTAGCAGTATTGAGTGGGCTCCATGCTGACCAAGATGGTGGATGCCCTCCGCTTTAGTTTAGTCATTTCCTGTGTAGTCATTTCCTGTGATGTCATTTTGAATGGAGGGAGCGATTGGCTGTTGGGGCCATGACTTCCTGTTTGCCATTTCCTTTTGTTGCAGTTGAATAAAGGGGCCTGTGCTCCTGAAGGCAGTTAGTCGAGCTGTGGAGCTGAGGATGTAAGGTGGTGGTCATGTCTGATACGGGAAACAGGGACATAGTAAGATGCATTATACCAAAAGGCTGAAAGGGCACTTAGTAGCGCAGAAGACGAATTACTCATAGCGTATAGCCAAATCTCCACGTCAATAGTTAGCTGTTAGTGTAGGTAAATTGGTTTGACTGAGAACCAGGCCTGGTTTGAATCTGGACCAGGATTGAGCAACTCAGGGAGGCCGGTGACTCAGCAAGCAGCGTCTCTGGTGCCTCACCCTGTTTCTGGAACCTTAGAGAAGCTTCCAGGTGTGTAGTGGGTGGAGGCTAGGAGGAGCTGTTTGGCATATCAATGAGGTTCTCGACCAATCCCCAGCAAAAAGGGTCTGGAAGGGGGTAGGCACCTCATAAAGAGGCATGAGTCATGCCAGCAGGGGCAGTCAGGTGGAGGATGGAGTGCTAAGGAGGCTGTGCGTGGCCCTTGAGGGTGCCCCCTAGTCTGGGGGGGTGGACGGACCCTCTACAACACACCTAGGAATCCTTTCCTGGAGGCACGGGAGCAAGTGAGAGGACAGCAGGAGCAGGTCAGCATGTTCGGGAGATATCCTGAGAAGTCAGCTGGGTGGGCTGGTGAGTGTTCAGTCTGGGAGGACTGTGGACAGAGAGTCGGTCTTGGAGGACTGTGGAGAGAGTTTCAGTCTTTGAGGACTGTGGAGAGAGTTTCAGTCTGGGAGGACTGTGGAGAAATTAACCAGGAGGGTGTTTTTTTTATTAAGATTCATTCAATATGTATTGTCATAGTGTCTCCCAGTGTTAGTTCTGCTGCAGCCCGCTCTAAAGAGAAGGCCGGGGCAGACTGACGCCAGTGAAAACCTTCCTGAGGTTGCAGAGAAGTGTTTGCAGAGTGGGGATATGTCAGTCACGAAGGGCCCCTGTGCAATGCACAGATGATTGTCTGGGGGGGAATGTGTTCACTCTGCGAAGACATTATCGGTTATGAGGTGATGTACGCTCTTGTCTCTCTGTGTGTCTGATCAGCACATGGAGGGGCTGTGGCGTGTCCTTGCATATAATCTCCCATCAATAGGAATGGTAGAATAATCCAGGCATGCGTTGTTCTCTGAACAACAAGGGCTAGTGAGGGGGGCACCTGATGCCAGGCGGGCTGGCAGTGCCTGAAGAGGTGGTGCTGGGATCAGTGTCCACAGAGAGGAAGTGCTGGGAAAGAGTAAGCTGTGTCACTCTATCTTCAAGTATAGGTGTTACGAGTCCCTGCCTGTAATATGCCTTGGTTACCAAATTGCAACAAGGTGACACAGCTGAAGTTCTGCAAGCGAGTGCTGGAGGACGCGGTGGAGTATGTATAGACCAGGGGTGTCCAAACTTTTTTCAAAGAGGGCCAGATTTCATGAAGTGAACATGCGTGAGGGCCGACCATTTTTTGAACCATTAAAATTAAATGCTAATTAAATATTTTATGCAAAGTTTATTGCAAACGGCATATTATTAATTTCATAACATTGATGACAACATATGATGATATATAATATATATATATATATATATACATACATTATATATCTTCCCTTCTCCGCTCAGGGTAACGATGAGCTCAGGCGTGTTATGTTTAAAAATATATCTAAGTCTCTCTCTTTGTCTCTCTCTCTCTCTCTCTCTCTCTCTCTCTCTCTCTCTCTCTCTCTCTCTGTCTCTGTCTCTGTCTCTGTCTCTGTTTCTCTCTGTCTGTCTGTGTGTCTCTCTCTCTCTCTGTCTCTCTCTGTCTCTCTCTCTGTGTCTCTCTCTCTGTGTCTCTCTCTCTGTGTCTCTCTGTCTCTCTGTCTCTCTGTCTCTCTGTCTCTCTGTCTCTCGCTCTCTGTCTCTCGCTCTCTGTCTCTCGCTCTCTGTGTCTCGCTCTCTGTGTCTCTCTCTCTCTCAAGGAAAGGAACCGCGTTCCGGTTTGATGTGGCCTCCAAGTATATCCATCTGTCGCCCCCGAAGTTCGAGTGTGTTATGTTTTTTTATGCTGTTAATATATCCATCTTCTTTAGCCTGACAAATCCCAGAGCGTCGAGCTCATTCTTAGTATGAGCTGAGGGGGGGGGGGGGGGGGGGGGGCTGGGCGTGTTCACAAGTCTATGTGCCCGAGCCCGCAAGGAAGCTGACAGCGTGCAGCGCCACCGCCAATCACAGGCACTGTGACATTTTCCCGATCTCTGCATCTGCAGTCCGCAGATGCAGAGATCGGGAATAGTCACAGTGCCTGTAATTGGCTCTTAGCGCTGTCAGCTTCATAGCGGCTCGGGCACATTGACTTGTGAACACGCCCAGCCACACGGCGCTCGGGATTTGTCAGGCTAAAAAAGATGGATACATTAACAGCATAAAAAACATAACACGCTCGAGCTTTGGGGGCCACAAATGTACATATATGCAAATTCCAAGTGGGGGCCACATAAAACCGGAACGCGGGCCGCAAATGGCCCGCGGGCCGGACTTTGGACATGCCTGGTATAGACTGTATATAGGAAATGTTGTCCCTGAAGTTTATTCAAAGTTAAGTGGGCATCCCATAATCTACCCAATCCCTATCTAAGTTCTAATTCCTCAATAAATGACAAAAACAAAGTACTGGACTGTTTTCTGACTGTAAGCTGACTCTGAAGATTCTGTGTGCCTGGCTGTGCAGGGTGAGGGATCCCAGTTACTTGTGGCCCTTAAGGGGGTGCGCTACATTAAAACTACAACTGAGTCACTAAAAATCACCCCTACAGCCCAAACTTATACAGAAGCATGTACTGTATACTAGATCTGAACAATGAACAACTGCTCTATTGCCAAATTGCCTACTATAAGTAAATGTAGATTTATTTTTATGTTTGTCTGCTCGTCACAACACAGATTGGTAAAACTACATATATACGGGCTCAAATCCCTATTCCCTAGGAATAAATACTGGAAAAAATATAGTCAAGTGGCTGAGATTACTGACCATTTTATTAGATAGCATATATTACAATTTAGTGAATTGAGCCATTTTTGACAGATAAATAAATATTAGTCTAATAATTTACAAACTAAAATAATAATTTACAACAATAATTAACTGATTACCAAATGTTATTGCTGCTGTGTGATTTAATGAAGCAATTTGTAATATAATAATTTTATAAATTTTCTTCTTTTATTTTTTTTCCTGGTTTCTTAGTATATATCTCTGAAACACCCAGTATACAGTCATCTGGTACACAGACTGCTAAAACTATTCATTATTGATAATATTGACTGTCGATGTTTTACATATGACACTCCACCCATTACATAATACTTATTCTATTTGTAACAGCCAACTGTTATTACTGGTGAAAAGTATGTGTTAGCAGCTGTTACCCTTCATGTTGTAACCTGAAGATATATTCCTGGGACAGAGGCAACTGTATCTGCCTAAATAATTTATGCAGGGTGTCAGTTGCTGTCAATCTTATCTTATTGGTAATAAGGAGGTATAATGCACTGATCACTACATGGGTGGCTGCTGACAAAAAGAGAAGCTTTTTGAAATGCATATCTCAGTGCAAACGTTAAACTTAAAGTGGTTGTAAAGGCTGAAGGTTTTCTATGCATGAAGGTAAAACATCTTCTGTGTTCTGCTCCCTCTCCACACTTCTTTATACTCACCTGAGCCCCCTCTCGATCCAGCTATGTGCACAGGAGCCTCGGCTGTCCCTGGTCTCTCTCTTGTCATTGGCTGAGGCACAGCAGTGGGAGCCAGGGGCTCCCACTGCTGTCAATCACAGCCAGTGAGCCAATGATGAGAGAGTGAGGCGGGGCCAAGCCACGGCTCTATGTGTCTTATGGACGCACCCAAACTAATATAAAAGTGTTACTGACTGACTTATTTGGATGCTGTTATTCATTGGTGCATGTGTACTGTTAATGAATAGGGTTGGCACTAGTTAAAGTGGTTGTAAACCTTCAGTTTTTTTTAAATAAAAATAACAAATATGCCTATACTTACCTGCTCTGTGCAATAGTTTTGCACAGAGCAGCCCTGATCCTCTTCCTCTGGGGTCCCCGCCAGCACTCCAAGCCCCTCTTCCTTATCGGGTGCCCCCACGGAAAGCCACTTTCCTTGGGGGGACCCATGCGGGTTCGCTCCAGAGTCCCGCTGCTGTGTCCATACCAAGCTGTTGATACCATAAAAAATATTATTTTTAATCTTTTGGGCATTTCAACACATGATACATTTGTACCTTTTGTCTTAAGATTTTGTAAACCAGGAAAACTGGAGATCACTTGCCGAGTCATGTTTTTCATCTCTTCGTCTTTCTACTAATATGTAATGTAAAACCAGCTTCATTAGACCTTGTTTAATTAGGCAGTGCAAGAAAAGTGATGCTGGGCAAAGTGCCATAAACTACATCAAACCAAATTCATCACATCAGTATACAGCGCTCAGAGTACAGACTGCTGGTTGGCTGCTATGTGTTAGTTCACACAGATATTCTTATTTACTCATAAAAATGAAAAAAATACAGGCTGCACTTACTCAGGTATTGCTCACTTTGTAATACATTTTTAAGTCTTATTTCGAACATTTAGGTTTATTTAGTCTTCATATTTGTGTACTCTAGATGCTATATTACCTGCAATGCCCAGAAAAGGGGAAAAAAAAGAAAAAAAAAAAATGGAAGCAGCACCTTTTACCTGGTTGTTTTTTATACAAATGATGGTAGCAAAAAGGAATAGTGGTGTAACGTGTTCTGTATTTAAACAGGAAAGAAGACACAAAGGAAAGAAAGGGCAATGCTAATATACACCTGGAAAAACAGAAAGATAAAAAGAGACCTTCATAGTGCTGCAGTTTTCTGCCTCCTTTTAGAAACAAAGGCTTAGAGGGAATGTATATTGTTAGCATTATATATAAGACATTAGCTCAATTTTAAATCTCATTGATTTTTATTTTTTTATGTTTTTTAAAGCCCACCTTTGGGAAACTTGAAATGAGCCCTTGAGGTGTGGCTACACCCACACTGCAAGGCCTACTCGTTTAGGTCTATAAGACTTGTTAAAGTAGATTTACTTATCTGATTCTCCTGAAGCCCCGTAGACACGGACCGAATATCGGCATCGGCCGGTTCAACAGAAACTGTCTGACATTCGTCCCATGTGTATGGCAGCCAGTCCAACAGAAGCCAGCTGATGAAGGGGCACTTACAAAAAAACATCTGGTGATCGGTATCCAATAGCTCAGTAGGGAGATTTATGTACTAACATCATATATTTAGTACAGCAAGCTCCTCAGTTTTTTTCATTCAGCCCACTGGGTTGAATGAAAAAAAGACTGATAGTGAGTACCTAGCTTTAGACCGGGCCCTCCACTGGATTTGATGACGCTGAGAGACAGTCTACCGCTGGAGATTAGGGGAGTGCTGCCTGCCGAAGGAGTGGAGGATAAGGTAGGTAAAAGCACTTTTACTCTTTTACTTCCCCTAGACCAGTGTTTCTCAACCTTTTTTCAGTCAAGCCACCCTTTAAAAAATATGGACAGTCTTGAGGCACCCTATTCTAAAATGTAAAATTCTCTTTTCCCCCTTAGTTTTTCTCAATCACTCAGCTAATGTGACCCCAATGCTGATGGAGAAGGACAGGGAAGGGTCAAACAAGGATGCTATGCAAGTGCCTGGCATCCTCCTTATAAACAGATGATGCCATTGGTCATTAGGACACTGGTAACTAGAAGGTTGTAATGGTGCACAATAAAATCCTGTGACTTTGTGTAACTAAAAGGTAGGCTTCATCCACCCGCCGGCTTCCATACAATTTTTAGGCATTTGTCAAGGCACCCCTGAAGAAACCTCAAGGCACCCGGGTTGAAAAAGACTGCCCTAGTCTAAACAGGCAATTAACCCTTGCAGTATGGGCACAGCACCACTGAAGGGATCATTTTCAAGTGTCCTGGAGTTAGGCTTTAAACAAAAGGAGGTTGATTTACTAAAGGCAAATATACTGTGCGCTGCAAGTGCAGTTGCTCCAGAGCTTAGTAAATGAGGTAAAGCTTCACTTTGCAAAGAGTACCCAATCACATACAAGGAAATTTTTTAAAAAATAGCATGTTTGCTTGATTGGGTGATAGAAATCAGCAGAGCTTCCCCTCAGATCTGGAACAACTGCACTTGCATTGCACAGTATATTTGCCTTTGTAAATCAACCTCATTGTTTCCACTGGTTCATTTTCTACCTGCTTTGCAGTGCTCCACACAGGTTTTGCTTTCTGCTCATTCTTATGCTGCATACACACGGTTGGATTTTCCGACAGGAAATGTTCGATGGGAGCTTATTGTCGGAAATTTCGACCGTGTGTAGGCTCCATCGGACATTTTCCATCTGAATTTCCGACAAGCAAAATTTGAGATCTGGATCTCAAATTTCCGACAACAAAATCCGTTTATAAATTCTGATCGTGTGTACACAATTCCGATGCACAAAGTTCCACACATGCTCGGAATCAATCAGAAGAGCCGCACTGGCTATTGAACTTAATTTTTCTCGGCTCATCGTATGTGTTGTACGTCACCGCGTTCTTGGCGATCGGAATTTCTAACAAGATTTGTGTGACCGTGTGTATGCAAGACAATTTGAGCCAACATCCGTCAGAAAAAAACATGGATTTTGTTCTCAGAATGTGCGATCGTGTGTACGCAGCATTAGAATGTATATCATTGGGTCAGCTGACTGATTGAAATCAATGTTCTCCCTGAGTGGGGATATCTTATGTAAAGAGCTCATAAAGGAAACCTGAATTAAATACATATTTAGACTGCCATTGCGTACATCCTTCTGGCTATATATGTTAATAATACTAAACTAACATGCAGCAAGTTGTATCTGAGTAAAGTCAAACTCTTTAAATTTGCTCCAGGTCAGTAATTCAAAGCTCTAACACCAATATATGAGCATGACAAGTAGGCATTTTCAGAATGAAAGGTCAGTGGTAATAGCCTCCATATTTCTCTCAGTACAGCTACTGTATGAGCAGAGAGTCAAATATAGAGCTCCTTCTGGTGGCTAACTGGCAAATCTCAGAATTTAAAAACAAAAATATGGAAGTCACAGTAAAAATGACAGTACTTTACTTCAATCAGATTTTATTGCTTTATCCTATTAATAACATAAAAATAATGATTAGGTATAAATGAGAACAGAGAGGGTGAAGGGTAAGTACAATTCAGTACTTATAGGGTACAATCATATAATGGGGGTATAAGCATGGATCGGTATCATATCCAACACTGGTGTAGAACAGTCATTGTAAGGTGACAATATTTTCTTTATCTGGAATTTTATTAGCAAAACATTAGCAAAACATTAACAGGTACGTCTTGTCTTGAAGGCCTCATAAAGTTCAATTACATGTCCTTAACATAGGGATAAAGGCCATACAAAATATCCAAACATTGAAATGGTAAGAGGGGTACAGAGCTTTAAACACTAAGCAGGCAATTAGCCCTTGTAGTACGGGCACAGCCCATTGTGTTCCCTGTGCTATATTCCGGTGTTCTGTCAAAAACTGTCCAGCCATCGGATAGTGTCCGCCCCGTACTGCGTAGGCGCATCGCTTGCGCAGTACAGAGGACAAGGAGACTCCGAAAGTCTCCGAAGAAGAACGGAGTGCAGATGCAAGCCCCACCATCCAAGTGGAAATACGCTAGCACATAGTAACAGGGCCCCCCGCGGGCTCGCTTCGCTCGCCACGCTTCGCTCGCCACGCTTCGCTCGCCACGCTTCGCTCGCCACGCTTCGGGCACAGCCTCGCTTCGCTCGGCTCTTTTTTATTCTAACTCTATGTCCACTTGGATGGTGGGGCTTGAACCTGGACTCACGGCGCAGGCGCCGTTCATCTTCGGAAACCTTCGGCGTCTCATTGTCCTCCGTACTGCGAAATCGCAGTACAGGGCGGACACTATCCGACGGGGGACAGGTAGGTAAAAGCACTTTTACTCTTTTACTTCCCCTAGACCAGTGTTTCTCAACCTTTTTTCAGTCAAGCCACCCTTTAAAAAATATGGACAATCTTGAGGCACCCTATTCTAAAATGTAAAATTCTCTTTTCCCCCTTAGTTTTTCTCAATCACTCAGCTAATGTGACCCCAATGCTGATGGAGAAGGACAGGGAAGGGTCAAACAAGGATGCTATGCAAGTGCCTGGCATCCTCCTTATAAACAGATGATGCCATTGGTCATTAGGACACTGGTAACTAGAAGGTTGTAATGGTGCACAATAAAATCCTGTGACTTTGTGTAACTAAAAGGTAGGCTTCATCCACCCGCCGGCTTCCATACAATTTTTAGGCATTTGTCAAGGCACCCCTGAAGAAACCTCAAGGCACCCGGGTTGAAAAAGACTGCCCTAGTCTAAACAGGCAATTAACCCTTGCAGTATGGGCACAGCACCACTGAAGGGATCATTTTCAAGTGTCCTGGAGTTAGGCTTTAAACAAAGGGAGGTTGATTTACTAAAGGCAAATATACTGTGCGCTGCAAGTGCAGTTGCTCCAGCTTAGTAAATGAGGTAAAGCTTCACTTTGCAAAGAGTACCCAATCACATACAAGGAAATTTTTTAAAAAATAGCATGTTTGCTTGATTGGGTGATAGAAATCAGCAGAGCTTCCCCTCAGATCTGGAACAACTGCACTTGCATTGCACAGTATATTTGCCTTTGTAAATCAACCTCATTGTTTCCACTGGTTCATTTTCTACCTGCTTTGCAGTGCTCCACACAGGTTTTGCTTTCCTGCTCATTCTTATGCTGCATACACACGGTTGGATTTTCCGACAGGAAATGTTCGATGGGAGCTTATTGTCGGAAATTTCGACCGTGTGTAGGCTCCATCGGACATTTTCCATCTGAATTTCCGACAAGCAAAATTTGAGATCTGGATCTCAAATTTTCCGACAACAAAATCCGTTTATAAATTCTGATCGTGTGTACACAATTCCGATGCACAAAGTTCCACACATGCTCGGAATCAATCAGAAGAGCCGCACTGGCTATTGAACTTAATTTTTCTCGGCTCATCGTATGTGTTGTACGTCACCGCGTTCTTGGCGATCGGAATTTCTAACAAGATTTGTGTGACCGTGTGTATGCAAGACAAGTTTGAGCCAACATCCGTCAGAAAAAAACATGGATTTTGTTCTCAGAATGTGCGATCGTGTGTACGCAGCATTAGAATGTATATCATTGGGTCAGCTGACTGATTGAAATCAATGTTCTCCCTGAGTGGGGATATCTTATGTAAAGAGCTCATAAAGGAAACCTGAATTAAATACATATTTAGACTGCCATTGCGTACATCCTTCTGGCTATATATGTTAATAATACTAAACTAACATGCAGCAAGTTGTATCTGAGTAAAGTCAAACTCTTTAAATTTGCTCCAGGTCAGTAATTCAAAGCTCTAACACCAATATATGAGCATGACAAGTAGGCATTTTCAGAATGAAAGGTCAGTGGTAATAGCCTCCATATTTCTCTCAGTACAGCTACTGTATGAGCAGAGAGTCAAATATAGAGCTCCTTCTGGTGGCTAACTGGCAAATCTCAGAATTTAAAAACAAAAATATGGAAGTCACAGTAAAAATGACAGTACTTTACTTCAATCAGATTTTATTGCTTTATCCTATTAATAACATAAAAATAATGATTAGGTATAAATGAGAACAGAGAGGGTGAAGGGTAAGTACAATTCAGTACTTATAGGGTACAATCATATAATGGGGGTATAAGCATGGATCGGTATCATATCCAACACTGGTGTAGAACAGTCATTGTAAGGTGACAATATTTTCTTTATCTGGAATTTTATTAGCAAAACATTAGCAAAACATTAACAGGTACGTCTTGTCTTGAAGGCCTCATAAAGTTCAATTACATGTCCTTAACATAGGGATAAAGGCCATACAAAATATCCAAACATTGAAATGGTAAGAGGGGTACAGAGCTTTAAACACTAAGCAGGCAATTAGCCCTTGTAGTACGGGCACAGCCCATTGTGTTCCCTGTGCTATATTCCGGTGTTCTGTCAAAAACTGTCCAGCCATCGGATAGTGTCCGCCCCGTACTGCGTAGGCGCATCGCTTGCGCAGTACAGAGGACAAGGAGACTCCGAAAGTCTCCGAAGAAGAACGGAGTGCAGATGCAAGCCCCACCATCCAAGTGGAAATACGCTAGCACATAGTAACAGGGCCCCCCGCGGGCTCGCTTCGCTCGCCACGCTTCGCTCGCCACGCTTCGGACACAGCCTCGCTTCGCTCGGCTCTTTTTTATTCTAACTCTATGTCCACTTGGATGGTGGGGCTTGAACCTGGACTCACAGCGCAGGCGCCGTTCATCTTCGGAAACCTTCGGCGTCTCATTGTCCTCCGTACTGCGAAATCGCAGTACAGGGCGGACACTATCCGACGGGGACAGTATTCGACACATCACTGGCTCGTCTGATCTCAGCGGTTCCTGGCTTCACCTCTTTGCATGCACCCGTGGTTTTCCATTGGTGCCTGACCCTTTCCATCTTCCTCTGATCACGCCTCCTTGGCCTGATTTGATTGGTCACGCGGCTGGCGTCTTTTGACGCCGTTCGCTGTGACTTATGGGTAGTGTAGGCAGCGGACTCCCACAGTCACGGCACATGCGCAGTAAACTTTTTCGTCCGCGCTCGCTCTGTGATGTCAGACGCCGAGCAAGCGGGGGTACTTAATGCCAGCCAGTCCACTATTCTCTGGCTGGACACTGGGGGCGGTCACACTGTGTTTGCTCTGCTACAGGTAAAGGAGAAGCAACCTATTTTTGTTACTCATTTGATACTGTTTCACTTTTGCAATTCACCTTTAGAAATCTTTTAATGTAAGACTTTTTTTGCTTTTACAAACATGACTGCACCATAGTCAAAGTTAACACAATATATATGTATGGTTCTATCTATTTTCAGCTATGTGCTATATTTATTTTTTATTAATTATTTTATATAAACATATTATGCTATACCTATATATACTGGCATAATTAAAATAACCCCTCCAGGGATTACTTATTATACTCACCATGTTCATTGTGCAATTAAATTAATTTGTAAATAGCACACAAATCCCTATGCTAAATGGTGGTTAACTCTACATTATAGAACTTTGTTAAGCCGAATGTTCATGACGTGGGACAAGCAATTGGTCCTTTCCAACCATTAATAGTAACATCAAGGCGCCTAGTGGTTTTCTTCTCTGAGTTTAGTAAGTTTTTAATTCTGCTCTATTCACATTTATATATTTGTGGGTATAATACATTTTTCAGTATATTTATTTGTGTATCTTTCTCTGCAGCTGGGTCTTTTAGTATCCCCTGCAGCTTTGTATGATCTCCGTTTTCTTCATCTGCCAGCTGGAGCTCTTTCTATCTTCGCCCCTGTCCTCTCCCCTTTGTGGGTGAGGCATAATAGCAAAAGGGCCATCTGTGGTTTTGGACGCATAGAGGTATGTGCTGTGCGTTTACTGGAGGTCATGACAACTTTCTCTTCATATTTCTTCATGTATCTTACTTATTTTATTTTTTCTTTATGCCAGAGCTGGATTATTATTGTGGTGGTTCCACATTATCCCCTGAAGAAGCCATCAATGGCGAAACATGTTGGGAATTAATATTTAACTGTGACAACTTTTTTTTTCTCCTCTGGGCTGCCAGCAACCCAGTGTACTATATGTGCTCAGTTTTTGATTTTAACTAAATATCTTGATTGTTGTATGTTATTTGTACTACTAATAAAGAATCATAATTTTAATATATTTTGATCTATTTGGTATCAGCACCGTTACAATCCCACTCCTCCATATTTACATATGATTAAGCACATATTGTGTGAAACGTGTTAACATCTGTGTTCCCTGCCTGCTTGAGCTGTGATGTTTAGGATTATGGCTTTTCTTCAATAAATTTCACTAGATTTTACATCTATTGGCATCCGGTCAACCTCCATTCATGTATTGATAGCTTACCCTCTCTAATTCCTTACTCTGACAGTGCACAAAAATAGCAGTCTCCTTCCAAGATGCAATTGCAAAATAATAAGAAATAACTTTCAGCACTCACACAGCTCCACCCAAATATTTCTTTATTAGAAGCACTAAAACCCACAGTATAATCCTCTGAAGCATTTCAGCATCCCGGCGCCTTAAACATAGATCAGTCTTTCCATACTTGCATGCTATTTGTCGAAGTGTTTGGTGGATGTATGTAATGTAAGCACAACTATATGTTTGTATTCATTTATTATATAAATCCTAAAACTAAAGTTTAAACCCAAAAGCCAATATTTATTACATTGCAGCTTACCATCTCTTAAATGTGATGGCTGCATTCATTTTATTTTTTTAGGCTTTCTTTCTTCAATTTTCATTGGGTGATCAAGTCAGTAAGTCTGTTGTTTTTCAAAAGAACAAGCTCTCTAGCCGAATGTATCAGTTACAGAGATTATACATACAATTAAACACTAGTAGGGGTACTTACAAAGGAGCAGTTTTTTTTTATATTTTATTACATATATTATGCAAAACCTTTATCCCAAGGAAAAACTGTTTGCTGTAACTGCTTATACAGTATTAGCTTGAGTTTGACTTCAATGCGTTAGTGTATTTAAATCTGCTGGTACATATAACACTAACCTGCCCCCCAGATTGACAATGCTGCTGTTCACAGGTACCCCATGCTCATTTATCAAGATTGGGGGCACTCTAATAAAGGATGTGTTTTTAGATTACCAGGTGTAAACATAGGGAAAAAGGCTAAGAAAAGAAAATGTATGCAGCCACCACATCTAATGATTGGTGAGCTGCAATATATTACATGTTTGGTTATGGGTTTAATACCGCTTTAAGCAGTATTACACTTTTGTTTGATAAAAAAAATTGGTGTAACAAAGATCAGTGGATATATTTGTAGCGCTGCCCTCATGAGGGTCGCTGGTTAAATCAGTACCCCACTGGTTGCCCTGACCCTGCAAGTCCTCCGCCACCTCTGACACCCTGGGTTCAGACATTTTCCCTTTGGGAATGATAGTAATAAAGCAGGTACACCAGAATTGATTAAAACCAATAAACTTGTTTACTTAGTGAAACAAAACAATTGGCAAATCAACACAAACAAAGTTTACAGTTTAGATTGAAATCCCTTATAGAAACGTTATCAATAACTAAGTGGTAATCACATATTAATATTACACATTCAACAGTGATGACTATAATCTCTGTACTCAGCAAGGCACATACAATGCCTATGTGAACAGGTTACAGGAAAACAATGAAATGACTCTCATTGATATCAAATCGCTCTATTTTGCTCCTCAACACACAGATGCAGAATAGCAAATACAATGTTAGAACCTTTGGCAGTAAGAAACTGTATTGAAATTCAACCTGCTCTTTTCAGAGAGTTCTTGGTGAATTATAACTCTATGAGCTCAATAGAAACAAATTCCTGAAGTGAGGAGGGAGGTGAGAAGTAGTCCTGTATCACTGTGAAGCAATCCGGTTGATCTTCCGCTAGCCCTTGAAAACAATTGTATGCAGAGAATTTCTCAATGGCATAGCAGAGCAACCTAAATCAATTGATTGTAAATAAACAAAGAAGCAAATCTTCCTGTGTTGAACAAACTGCAGCGGCAATCACAGGGATCACTGACTCAAAGATGTCCTCTGTAGAACTACAAGTAAAAGTGGGTTGATAGAAGGTAGAGATGTCTGTATATGGTGTCTTTAAGGGCTAGCCTAGGTTTTGGCAATAAGGATGATAGATGGTGCAGGATACAATGGTGTCTATATACAGTGTCTATAAGGTTGGGCTATTGCCCGCTCACCACACTGGAACAAGAGACGATGATGATGCCTATATCTCAGGAATGTGCAGAGGGAATGTGTCCGGCCTCATTTGCACCGCAATACGGCTCACCTGGATCTGCTGGTGCAGGCCGCGAGCTGCAGCACACACCGTCACAGAATCCCTGCACTCAAATCCACACTGGGGTCCCAAGAGATTGCGCTAGGCCTCTGACAGTTCCTCTTATAGCCTCTCCCAACAGTCTGTTCTTTCTCATCAGCCATCTGGTAATTGTAGTTCCTGATGATTCAGCCAGAGGAAAAATCCCGTCCATTGAGACTACATGTCCCAAGATGCTTTGCTCTGCCTTGTCTCTGTATCAGGGAGGTAACAGGTCAGCATCAAACTGAGCACTAGAGGGAACCGGCTTCCCCGTAGCAAAGCCACACAGTGTCTCCTGACTGCAGGAATATATATGTAGCGATACCCCCCAAAGGGGTTGCTTAAGTTTGTTCAGTCCATTACTCTGCCTTTTAACCCTAATAACAGCCTCAGCCCTCTCTGGCACACCTAGCAATAGTGTAAGTGCAATGACCAATGAGAAACACACACCTTATGAAAAACACAGAAATTGTCTTTACTGCAATATTTCTGTTGAAGGATAACAGACAGTAACAATATATATTCAAGCAGTCAACTAGAGAGCAATAACTGAGATTTAAGAGCAATATACCTCTCTATCCTATATTCAAGCTGCTTTAAGGGGATTCCAAACTTGAGAATGTCCCCAAGAGCAGAGGCACACATTAATGGTAAATAAAGCACTTTAAATTAGATTGGTTACCTTTACTCAGATTGGCTCTATGAGTCCAGGCAAGAGGAGAGCAGAGGAATGGCTCCCTTTGTGTCAGGCCTCTCTCTACTGACCCCTGACACCACATGCCCAGCTTTACACACCTATTCAAGTGAACAAGTAATGGCTTGACTTTATAGATAACCTGTTCCACACACCCAATGCATATGCAGAGCCCCGAATATGTGTGTGTGGATTTGTATGGCACTAGTAGCTTCAGTCCTTTTGAAGCAAAGATAAGATTTGGTGTCTTCAGCTAGCCACTTTGTTTTGCAACAATACAGACCTGATCACGGATGTGGAAATACGGGGCAATTTAGGGAATAGCGATCACAGTTCAATTGGCTTCCGTATAAATCACACAAATAGGAAACATAAGGGGAATACAAAGACACTGAATTTCAAAAGAGCCAACTTCCCTAAACTACGAACCTTACTAGAAGGCATGAATTGGGATAAAATCTTAGGAACAAAGAACGCGGAGGAGAGATGGGTTTGCTTTAAGAGCATATTAAATAAGGGCATTAGCCAATGCATTCCATTGGGTAATAAATTTAAAAGAGCGAACAAAAGTCCTGGATGGCTTAATTCCAATGTAAAAATGCATATAAAAGCAAGGGAGAAGGCCTTCAAAAAATACAAGATTGAGGGATCATCATCAGCATTTAGACTTTATAAAGAATGCAACAAGAAATGTAAGGGTGCAATAAGGACGGCTAAGATGGAACATGAAAGAGACAGAGGAGGAGAGCAAAAAAAATCCCAAGAAATTCTTTAAGTATGTAAACAGTAAAAAAGGGAGGACAGACCATATTGGCCCCATAAAGAATGAGGAAGGACATCTGGTTACAAAGGATGGGTAGATGGCGAAGTTATTGAATTTATTCTTCTCCTCAGTCTTCACGAGGGAATCGGGGGGCTTCAGTAACCAAAACTGCAGTGTTTATCCTCAAGGCACATTACAGGAAGCACCTCCATGGTTAACAGAGGACAGAATTAAAATTAGACTTGGGAAACTTAACATTAATAAATCATCATGATCAGGTAGATGGCTTGCACCCGAGGGTACTTAGGGAACTCAGTCAAGTAATTGCCAGACCATTGTTCCTAATTTTTACTGACAGTCTACTGACTGAATGGTACCAGCTGATTGGAGAAAAGCCAATGTAGCACCAATATTTAAAAAGGGCCCAAAATACATCCCTGGGAATTACAGACCAGCTAGCCTAACAACAATAGTATGTAAACTAGGGGATCATAAGGGACTAGATACACAATTTTAGTAATGAGAACAGTATCATTAGCAGTAATCAGCATGGATTCATGAAGAATTGTTCTAGCCAAATCAATCTACTAACCTTCTATGAGGAGGTGAGTTGCCAGCTAGATAAAGGAAGGCCTGTAGATGTGGTGTATCTGAATTTTGCAAAAGCATTTGACACAGTTCCCCATAAACGTTTACTGTACAAAATATGGTCCGTTGGCATGGACCATAGGGTGAGTACATGGATTGAAAACTGGCTACAAGGGCGAGTTCAGAGGGTGGTGATAAATGGGGAGTACTCGGAATGGTCAGGGGTGGGTAGTGGGGTCCCCCAGGGTTCTGTGCTGGGACCAATCCTATTTAATTTGTTCATAAACGACCTGGAGGATGGGGTAAACAGTTCAATCTCTGTATTTGCGGACGATAATAAGCTAAGCAGGGCAATAACTTCTCTGCAGGATGTGGAAACCTTGAAAAAAGATCTGAACAAATTAATGGGGTGGGCAACTACATGGCAAATGAGGTTCAATGTAGAAAAATTTAAAATAATGCATTTGGGTGGCAAAAATATGAATGCAATCTATACACTGGGGGGAGAACCTCTGGGGGAATCTAGGATGGAAAAGGACCTGGGGGTCCTAGTAGATGATAGGCTCAGTAATGGCATGCAATGCCAAGCTGCTGCTAACAAAGCAAACAGAATATTGGCATGCATTAAAAAGGGGATCAACTCCAGAGATAAAACGATAATTCTCCCGCTCTACAAGACTCTGGTCCGGCCGCACCTGGAGTATGCTGTCCAGTCCTCAGGAAGGATGTACTGGAAATGGAGCGAGTACAAAGTAGGGCAACAAAGCTAATAAAGGGTCTGGGGGATATTAGCTATGAGGAAAGGCTGTGAGTACTGAACTTATTCTCTCTGGAGAAGAGACGCTTGAGAGGGGATATGATTTCAATATACAAATACCATACTGGTGACCCCACAATAGGGATAAAAGTTATTTTTAAAAGGGAGTTTAACAAGACTCGTGGCCACTCATTAAAATTAGAAGAAAAGAGGTTTAACCTTAAACTACGTAGAGGGTTCTTTACTGTAAGAGCGGCAAGGATGTGGAATTCCCTTCCACAGGTGGTGGTCTCAGCGGGGGGGGCATTGATAGTTTTAGCATTGATAGTTTTAAGAAACTATTAGATAAGCACCTGAACGACCGCAACATACAGGGATATACAATGTAATACTGACATATAATCACACACATAGGTTGGACTTGATGGACTTGGGTCTTTTTTTTAACCTCACCTACTATGTAACTATGTAACTTTCAGTGTTTTTTCAACCACACCTACTATGTAACTATGTAGTGCAGTGTCTCTGTTCCCTGCAGATAGGCAAAAATGCCCTCTCACCACATCCTGCGATCAAGGCCCAAACAGGGCCATCTTAAGAGCATTATAGGCCCCCGGGCAATACAGTGCACTGGGGCCCTGGTTACACAATCATGCATGAGAATAAAAATGCAAATTATCAATAAGGCTATATTTATTGGTACTTCCAACAAAATCAGTGTTTAGACATTAACACAACGTTTGGACAATATAACACAAAAGTTTGATGGGCACAGTGGCAGCTTTTGATGGGCACAGTGTCATCGTTTGATGGGCACAGTGGCTGTGTTTGATGGGCACAGTGGCTGTGTTTGATGGGCACAGTGGCAGCTTTTGATGGGCACAGTGGCAGCTTTTGATGGGCACAGTGGCAGCGTTTGATGGGCACAGTGGCTGTGTTTGATGGGCATAGTGGCTGTGTTTGATGGGCACAGTGGCAGCTTTGATGGGCACAGTGGCAGCTTTTGAGGGGCACAGACAGTGGCTGTGTTTGATGGGCACAGTGGCAGCTTTTGAAGGGCACAGACAGTGGCTGTGTTTGGGCGATTCTAGCAAGTAAGCAACCAGTGCAGTCAGTCAACTTAAGCAGCAGACTGCAGCCCTGAGGATCGGACCTGGATGGGGTCCTCCAGGCAAGTGGGGCCCCCGGGCAACTGCCCAGCGTGCCCAGTGGAAAAAACGGCCCTGGGCCCAAACAAACGTCCTGAAACAGGCAGGCTTTCATGGTGACCCGACCGGTCCCCTCACATTGGAACGGTTCACCGTTG
>CM053031.1:89177479-89218350 GCA_028564925.1 Lithobates sylvaticus
TTTTAGATGTCACCATACAAAAAAACCCCAATGGTCAGTTGTCCAGCACCCTGTACCGAAAGGAAACAGCGGGCAACCCAATTCTGCACGCTACTAGTTTCCACCCGGCACCTCTTGTGAGATCCATCCCATATTCTCAGTACCTACGGATTCGTAGAAACTGCACCGACGACTGTATGTTTGTCGCCGAGGCAAAAAAACTACAATGTCGACTGCGCCAATGGGGTTACTCACCCACGGGTCTAAAAAGGCCTTTAAAAGTGCACAGGTACAAACCAGACAGAGTTTCATTTTGGATTATTCCAAAAAAATTTAATGTGCTAGCCAGGCACCGGACCAAACAAGATTAATTATGACCTATAGCAAACAACATCAAGCTCTCAGAAACATTCTAAAAAAACACTGGCATATACTCCAAATCGATCCATCGCTTAACCGGTTCATATCTAGGGAACCCCTAATTACTTTTAAACGCACAAAGTCCCTTAACCACTTGCCGACCGGCGCGCGACGATATACGTCGGCAGAATGGCATGGACAGGCAGGAGGGCGTATATATAAGTCCCTCCTTAATGCCTGTCTGTGCCATCGGGAGCGCACCGGGAGCGGCGCGCTCCCGCGCCGGTCGGGACCCCCCGTGAGTCTGGTCGCGGTCCCGCGGACTCGATCGCCGCGGGGACCCCCGCGATCGTCTCACGGGAAGGCTGAACGGGGAGATGCCGAGATAAACAGCATCTCCCCGTTCTGCCTAGCAACTAATGACGCTGATCTCTGCTCCCTGTGATTGGAGCAGAGATCAGCATTCACTAGCTGACAGCCACGCCCCCCCACAGTAAGAAACACACCCCTAGGCATACTTAACCCTTACACTGCCCCCTTGTGGTTAACCCCTTCACTGCCAGTGTCATTTATACAGGAATCAATGCATTTAAATAGCATTGATTGCTGTATAAATGACAATGGTCCCAAAAATGTGTCAAAAATGTCCGATGTGTCCGCCATAATGTCGCAGTCACCAAAAAATCGCAGATCGCCGCCATTACTAATAAAAAAAAATTATTAATAAAAATGCTATAAAACTATCCCCTATCTTGTAAACGCTATAACTTCTGTGCAAACCGATCAATAATCGCTTATTGCGATTTTTTTTACCAAAAATATGTAGAAGAATACGTATCGGCCTAAACTGAGGAAAAAAAAATTTTTTTTTTATTATAGCAAAAAGTAAAAAATAATGCATTTTTTTCAAAATTGTCGCTCTATTTTTGTTTATAGCGCAAAAAATAAAAACCGCAGGGGCGATCAAATACCACCAAAAGAAAGCTCTATTTGTGGGAAAAAAAGGACGTCAATTTTGTTTGGGAGCCACTTTGCACGACTGCGCAATTGTCAGTTAAAGCGACGCAGTGCCGAATCGCAAAAAGGGGCCTGGTCCTTTGGCTGCAAATTGGTCCGGTCTGAAAGTGGTTAAAGACAGACTGGTCACCAGCGAGTATACAGGGGAGTTTAGGGGGGACCTTTGCAAGCGCTGGGGTACTTTTAAATGCAGCGGTTGCCCCCAATGCCAATTCATGAACACAGACACTGAGGTCTTGCTACCGAATGGCAAAAAATGTAAACCCTTCCATTTTGCGAATTGTCGCACTTACGGGGTGGTGTACCTACTGACCTGTCCCTACGGCTGCTTCTATGTAGGGAAAACCAAACAAGAACTACATAAAAGAATGAGCAGACACGTACAGAGTTTACGTATAAGCAATCCTGATTTACCACTAGGGAGACATGCCCGTGACATACATATGGGCAATTTCCCAAAGATTAGGTTCCTAGTACTCGATCGTGTACACCCCAACAGCAGGGGGGGCGATTGGGACAAGACCCTCTTACAGCATGAGACTAGGTGGATAGTGGCCTTACAGGCCACACGGCCACCTGGCCTCAATGACTGTATTAGCTATCAACCCTTTTTGGAAGGATTCACATTTGGTACTTGGGAAGGATTGGGATGACTCAAGGTACTCAAGAGGTAGAATTTAGGGCTGAATTAGCACATTCTTTTATGTGCTTCTGGGAATTAAAGACCTGAGCAGTTTGTAATTCCATCTTTGATTGTTTAAATTGTATGATTGTCTGCAGATATGTGGAACGTTTCAATTCTGCTTTTTTTGCTTTTTTACCATCATTTGTTTACTTTTGTCAGTGGCTCGGCCGCTATGATGCTTTCACAATGTCGTTCCCCGCATGCCCTAGGTAGGTGGTCCTTTCCTTCCTGTGGGTGGCTACTGCCTGCTATGATGGAGCACATACTTTCTTGGTAGATATTATTCTTTGGAGTGCAGCCACTAAGCACTTAATATCTGGCATTACCTTATCTACACACTAGATGGCGCTATTTTTAAATTAGGTTACCATCACTCCAATTGGAGTCACTTTTGAAATATTATGCGCCTCTACTACATCATTATACTAGACGGGGCGGGCTGCTCTACGAAACACAGCAGTGTGCAGTTTATGGGCCGATAGTCTATGGTGCTATTTTGTTCAGGTGTCCCCAGTGTTGAGATTGACTTTCACCTGGGAGGTGCATGCGCCGGCGCACGGATGCGCATGCGCGACTGCTCTATTGTGCGTGCGCGTGATTATGCGTGCACCGATGCGCGGTTGCGCATGCGCCCGTCGCTCGACTGTGCATGCGCCAAGGCGCTAATGGGCGCACACGCAATTGCGTCACTGCATAACGCAAATGGGTGCTTCCTTGGCCCCTATTTAAACCCCCTCCATACAGGGATACAGTGGGCAGCACTTTGATTCAGACACAACACCTTACAGGACCTCCTTCTTGGCAAGTAACCGAGGTATAACTACTTTCTAACTATGCTGGTTTAAGACCTGAAATATAGTTCTCACTTGTTGTATTGATATGTAGGATTTTCCAAATAAGGGATCCAAACAGACAGGGGACCTCCTGGGGGCCACATTTGGGGCTCGGATCCATTTTTGATTTGGTGTGGGCTATATCCCACCTCCTACTATCTTAGGGGTAAGTACATTAGCTACCCCTTTTTTACTTTGCAACGCACGTTGGGAGGTTTATCTTTTCAAGTTAGAGGGGCATGCTTTATATGATCTGAGGTGGTTTGTTTGTCTTTTCTGACCGCTCAGTCTGACTCAGTTAAGTTTTGCATACAGCCGTTTGCTTCTTTATTTTATCTATGTCCTCTACACCCTGTATGCTTGGGGGGCTTGTTTGGGCTTTGTAACACTGGGACCACACACCTACAGTTATTTTTCATTGTCTATTACCAACAGAGGCATTGGATCTGTATTTGCATTACACCAATTTGGTACGTAGGACCTACACATGCAGGGGACTGTTTGACCCTTTTGGGGCATGCGGGACATGACATCAACTGTGCTTTTTCTCGAGTATTGTTCACCTTTCTGACATGTATTTTTCAAATTTTTACAGCTATCACTATATTGTATTTCATCTTACTCTCCACCCCTGATGAAAGTTTTCAAGCAAAACTGGAAACGCATCGGGTTTTGGGGTATCCATCCCCCACGAGAGCTTAAGTGTTGTTACATTTGTTCTAATGTTTTTTTGTCTTTGTACTGTATTGCATATTGCCATCATCCAGATGCTAGCCGTCTGTTTTTATCATTTTTGTATCAATAAATACTATATTTTATAGTTTCTTTGCATGTGTTGGTGGTCTGTCAAAGTCCCATCTAAGGGGGATTTTTTGGTCTACACACAGGGATGGGACCACCACACTGCCATTGCTGACACAGTGGGAGCCTTCTTTTTCTTGTCCTTTTCTTTAAACTGTCTCTGAAACTGTTCTTCCACTGCAGACAGAACACATCCCCTAAAATACCCATGGCTTCTCACCGCAAATGAAAAATCTATATTGTAGTCTTTTACATAAACCACCATAGCCTGGGCAGCACAAATACTTTACACTTCACCATCTCTGAGGTGCTTTTCGGCCATCAGTGCAGTAACCTATAACAGAAAATAATCAGAAGACCACCTTTTTGTAACCTAAACATTGATATTGCATAGTTACCTAGTGTCCTACTTTCTTACACAAGATCTTTTGGTTTTCACTTATCAGGTGTCAATTGGTTGCAACATGGGATAGCATTACAGTAACTTACATTTGCCTTGCATCACTAGGGTCCTTGCTTCACACCCCAGTCAGGACACTGCCTGCATAGAGTTTACATGTTCTCCACACTCCAAGAACTTGCTGGTATGTAAATTGGATCTAGTATTTGTACAGTATCTCATACATCCTTCACATTTTTGAAAATATTTTATCATATCTTTTCATGTAACAACACTGAAGAAATTAGACTTTGCTACAATGTAAAGCAGTGAGTGTAAAGCTTGTATAACAGTGTAAATTTCCTGTCCCTTCAAAACACACAGCCAATAATGTCTAAACCGCTGGCAACAAATGTGATTACACCCCTAAGTGAAAATGTCCAAATTGGGCCTAATTAGACATTTTCCCTCCCCAGTGTCATGTGACTCGTCAGTGTTACAAGGTCTCAGGTGTGAATGGGGAGCAGGTGTGTTAAATTTGGTGTTATCACTCTCACTCTCTCATTCTGGTCACTGGAAGTTCAACATGGCACCTCATGGCAAAGAACTCTGAGGATCTCAAAAAAAGAATTGTTGCTCTACATAAAGATGGCCTAGGCTATAAGAAGATTGCCAAGACCCTGAAACTGAGCTGCAGCACGGTGGCCAAGACCACACAGAAGTTTAACAGGACAGGCCTCACCATGGTCAACGAAAGAATTTGAGTGCGCGTGCTCAGCCTCATATCCAGAGGTTGTCTTTGGGAAATAGACGTATGAGTGCTGCCAGCATTGCTGCAGAGGTTGAAGGGGTGGGGGTCAGCCTGTCAGTGCTTAGACCATACGCAAATTTGTCTGCATGGCTGTTGTTCCAGAAGGAAGCCTCTTCTAAAGATGGTTTACAAGAAAGCCTGCAAACTGTTTGCTGAAGACAAGCAGACCAAGGAGATGGATTATTTGACCCATGCCCTGTGGTCTGATGAGACCAAGATAAACTTATTTGGTTTAGATGGTATTAAACATGTGTGGGGGCAACCAGGTGAGGAGTACAAAGAAAAGTGTGTCTTGCCTACAGTCAAGCATGGTGGTGGGAGTGTCATGGGCTGGGGCTGCATGAGTGCTGCCAGAACTGGGGAGCTACAGTTCATTGAGGGAACCATGAATGCCAACATGTACTGTGACATACTGAAGCAGAGCACCCCACCTTACGGAGACTGGGCCGCAGGGCAGTCTCCGAAGTTAGTTTTAGCGGCGCTTTACCATAGTTTTAGCAGTGCTTTTTGTCCGCTAGCGGTGCGCTTTCAACCCCTGCTAACGGCCAAATGCGCCCGAAAAGCACTGCTGCCGAATCGCTTTGCAGGCGCTTAGGCAGCAGTGCCCACTGATTTCAATAGGCAGGGGTGGTGGAGGAGAGGTATACACCGCTTATAAACCGCTCCAAAGATGCTGCATGCAGGATTTTTTCTAACGTTCTGCAAGCGCACCGTTCCAGTGTGAATGCAGGGGAGGCATTTTTCAGGCGCTTTACAGGTGCTATTTTTAGCCCTTTAGTGCCTGAAAAACACCTCCAGTGTAAAAAGGGGTCTAAATGAAGTCAGGCCAGAACATCTCTCAGATGAGTGGATAGATAAAGACAATATCTCTTAGCATAGAAGATGATCAAATTATACATACATGTAAGTGGGAAACTGCTAAAGAAATGTGGGAAGGATTACAAAATGTGCATGAAAGAGCTAATGTCAGCAATAAACTGTATTTGATTAGAAAGATATACCAAACCAAACTGATGAAAGGCCAGGATATGCAGGATTGCATAAGGCACGCCTTGGAAATGGTTGAACACCTGAGAGGTATAAGAGAAGAAATAAAAGATTTTCATGTCGAAACACTATTACTCAGCAGCTTACCAGAAAGTTATGAAACGCTTGTCACAGCACTCAATGCATGTCCAGGTGATGAACTGACATCAGATTATGTTAAGGGCAAGCTTGTGGATGAATATAAGCGTAAACATAAAGCATTATTAGTGACAATGCTTCTGTTGCAGAGTCTTTTTTAAAGACGAAAATAGGAATAACAACAGTAATGTGCAACAATAAACATGTCAATGTTTTGTGTGCAAGAAACAAGGTCATTTAAAAGCATATTGCAGAATGTGGAAAGCTAGAATGCAAAAAAACTAAAAAATAAACTATACTACAAAAGGCCAAAAGTGTGAAGTGCGAAGTAAGATAATGAATATGTTTTTCAATTCAAAAGTTGCACCTCATCTTTGAAGGCATGGTGTGTTGATTCAGGACAGGAGCTACGAGTCACATGACAAATGGCAGAAATTTACTTTTTTCAACTTGACCAGAGTAAAACGGAAAAAAAATCACAACAGCTAATGGGAAAATAATGGAGTCAGAAGGAATAGGAGGTTTTTTGTACTGTCCTATTTCTCAGTGTCAACAAAAAGATACCTGTGAAAAATGTCCTCTACAGTATGTCTCTGCTCTTGAAACAAATCTTTTGTCAGTGAAGAAGCTCATAACCCAGATAGCAAGTATAACTTGCCACAAATGTGTGACAGTGTTGAATTGTAAGTCTTGTTAACTTGCAGCACATTTTCACTGGCAAGTTGTACACTTGCAGAGCACTTGACGCACAAGTTCTAGTTGACACTTTTCCAATTTGTAGCAAACTTGCGTGGCAAGTGTCTAGCACAGTGGTTCTCATCTCCTGTCCTCAGGACCCACTAACAGGCCAGGTTTGCATGATAACTGAAATACATCACATGTGATATCATTTGCTGCTCAGTGATTGCAGTATTCTTAGTCTGCATTTCCCCAAGGTAATATTTAAAATCTGGCCAGTTAGTGGGTCCCGAGGACAGGAGTTGAGAACCACTGGTCTAGCAAGAGCAAAGTTTCAGTGGTGAGTCTACAGCAAGAGCTACGCAAGTCTACAGCAAGAACTCTGCAAGTCTATAGCAACAGCTCTGCAAGTCTATAGCAAGATCCCTGCAAGTCTATAGCAAGAGCCTCGCAAGCCTATAGCAAGATCCCCGCAAGCCTATAGCAAGATCCCTGTAAGCCTATAACAAGAGCTCTACAAGTCTAATGTAATAGCCCAGCAAGTCTACAGCAATGAGCAGTGATGTAAGTAACTGAGTTAAAATAAACTGAGTTACCTAACGCAGTTACTTTAGAGGGTAACGAGTAATCTAACTGATTACTTTTCCCCTCATGGTAACTCAGTTCCCATTACTTTGGCTTAGTTACCCCAATTACATCTACCGCCACTAGATGGAGTAGTGTAATTCCGGTGTCCTGCCGAAAAAGTTCCTACGCCGGATAAGGACCCCCTGTACTGCGCAGGCGCAGGGCTTGCGCAGTATGAAGGACTATGGAGCTTCCGAAAATTGCCGAACCTAAACAGCTCTGAGTGAACTCTACACTGCGCAGGTGCAGTTAACATGTAATTGTACGAGGCGATGCCGCACGCTCCTGATGCTCGTGCTACTCTGCAAGTGGCTTCTATCAGGTAAGTAAGGGGCGGGTTAAGTATTACTGTAACCAAGGGGCGCATTTATTATTATTGTTATATATCGAGCTCTGCCCATTAATTTAACATTCGCCCTCTTCTGTAGCCATCCGCCCCTTACACGATATAATAATAATAATAATAGACCCACCACTTGCTTACACACTATAACAGACCCGCCCCTTGGTTAGAGTAATAATAGAGCAGCCCCTTGGTTACACGATATATAACAATAATAATAAATGCGCCCCTTGGTTACAGTAATACTAGACCCGCCCCTTAGTTACATGTATAGAATATTTTAAAAAAAAGTCAGTTACTTTGCTGTTTAACTAATTACTTTTCCAATGTAGTAACTGAGTTACTAACGCAATTACTTTTTGGAAGAAGTAATTTGTAACTTAACTAATTACCTTTTTAAAGTAAGATGACCAACACTGGCAATGAGTTATGCAAGTCTCAGTTCTTTTAGGAGAATTGCAAAATGTAAGCCAAAGTGGCTGAAGTAGAAAAAAATCTCACATTCAAATATTTCTAGTTCAGCTTTTTTGGCCTAAATGTTACCATCTCCCTGAAAATTTACCTCAATTCACTGAATAGTGCAATCAAGCGTTTATTACCCTAAAACAATAAAAATTAAATCCTGTTCCTGTTATACAGCACAGTGCTTGTCCTATGTCATTTGCCTGGTTCTGCCCTCCCCCCTGAAAACTGCCCACGGTATATAATGGCTAGATATAAAGAAAGAATTTGCGCTAGGTGAGAAAAGAAAACTTATTGACAAAAATTGTGTTAATGAGGAAATTAAACCAAAAAAAACGTGAAGGTAAATCCTGCAGCTGGACATTAATAACCCCGGTATAGGGCACAAAGAAGATATATGTAAACAGAAAATGCAGCGCTGGATAGTGGAAAACTGTAAATTACCAGTTAACGTGACCCAAATTAATTGGTGAAAATAATAATAATTCAAACAAAATGCATAACCAGTTAATATGAATAACCCAAAATGATTAGTGAAATAAATGTTCAAACAAAGTTCATACTCAATCAATGAAAAAACCCCCCGATGGGGGAAGTGAATAAATGAATACTCAAACGAAGTTCATATGTGAATTCAAAAATTCAAAAAGTCCAAAGTGATTAAAGAAAATGAACAAATGAATTCATAAAAGTTCCTGTGAAATCAATCCAAAATGTAGATGTTGGTAGTAGTGCAGCCCATCACCACAGAGATAAAGCAGAAGGGGGGGAGGCTTACCAGAAAGCCAGCGACCGCCCTTATTCAGGGGGTCAAACTGAGCTTAAGATGAACAGCCTTGGTGCTGTTGGGGATATCCCACGTCCGGATCGATATCCGACGGCAACGGATCTCCTCCCGAATGGTGGCTGTTCGCCGAAAATCCTTGTGCGTCACTGGCAGTATAACGACCGGATGGATCAAATGGATGATATAGATGGAAAACAAAAAGGGGACTCGAATAGTGTAGACGTTTCCAGTGGGTTTATTGAATTAGCCACAATAGCATAACAAAAAAATCGAAAAAACCTTGCAAGGTAATGGCGGCTCCGTTCGGTCTATGGGACAATACTCGCGCATGCGCAGTACGATCGTACGTAACGAACCCTACGGCGTTTCGTCACAACTGACGTCATCAGGTATATAATGGCTGCTGAGCCCTGACACCATGGTCAGTTTACATGCCTCCATCATCCGCAGCTGTCCTGTCTCTCCTCTGTCCTCCATGCCTGTCTGCTCTGTGTCAAGTTCTCTCCCTGCCCCCTTTCCTGCTGTTGAAATAACATTAACACTGAATCAAATGCGGTCATTGTACCAGTGGCTTACTCCCAGAGATGTGCGGACACAGAAGGCATTCAGGACGCTTATTTCTAAGGAGTAACCGAAAGAGGAGGGATGTATTCAGCTATATATTGAGGGGAATAGGAGCTGGGATGGGTGTTGTTAATGGAGTGGACATCGGTATCCTGAGGAACAAACTCTCAGCCATAGCTTCAGACAGTAAGTGGGGCTTTGTTACTCAGAGAGATTGGTGGCATCCTTAATAACATTCAACAAAGTCACATAAATACCCAGGTTAAAGTGGCTCAGAATTTTGTCAACCATGTTGAGAGGTTGGTAGAGAGTGTGATGGTACAAGACAGAAATCTGTCATGGGCTCTGGTGTGCACGCAGGGGCAGGCGGAATTATCAACCAACATCAAACTGATTGTACAGTCTCTGTATGAGGGGCAGTGGTCTTATGAGTTAGCATCACAGCTCAGTAAGATTTTGCCAAAACACATCTCTTACACTAATCCAAGGTGGTGATCGAATGCCTGGATGGGCTGTGCTAGTTTGGGTTATGAGAGATGTTATGCTTCCTCATTGATCCCATATACAGAAGTGCAGACTGTCTGTGTATTCGGTGGTATCAATGGCTTGCGGACTGGGGATTCTACCTTGTTACATCGGAGCCTAAACATGCCCACATGTGATCAGAGAGGATGGAAGCTGGAGGCAGGTTGATATTTCCTTCTGTCGGAGGCATGACCATGATGTCCTTTGTGTGTCAGATCAATACACAGTGGTGAACGAGAAATGTTGGGAAGATTTCACTCTGTGTTCTGGATGGAGAGATCATTGCTGGGAAGGAAGCACCTGGGTATTATTTGGGACATAGACGAGTTTGTTTCTTTGTCCTAAAGGATACCAATGTAACGTTAGTCATGGAACTAGGGTGTTCCTTGAATCTAACCATAGGTAGAGGTGCATGGTATACCCTGGGCATGGTCTCTGGAATCCAGGCACAGGGATGGAATTTGGTGGTTTGTCATTGTTTTAGGTTTATATGTGTTAGATTCAAAATTTATATTGGAAAGCTCTGCTGGGCCTAGTAGTTCCTCGTTGGTGCGATCGCGTGTGCGGGCTCGAGCGGGTGCGCGGGCTACTGCGCATGCGCGGAATCGAGCGGGTGCGTGTGCGCGGGCACGGACGGGCGCGCGCACGGTCACTGGCGCCGAGCGGGCTATTTAAACCAGCCATCTCCATACAATCCTTGCTGCCTGATCTACAGCGTCCCGCTAGTAAAATTCTTGAACTTCTCTGTCTCTGTACCTGTGACCCGGCTTGCCTCCCTACCTGCTCCGCTGTCTGCCTGCCCCGATCTCGGCTTGTCTACGACCATCCTCTTGTTTATCCCCTTGGCTTATCCGCAGTGTGCTCCACAGTTACCGAACCCGGCTTGTCTGACCATTCTGTGCACCTGTCCTGAAGTGCCCTACCTTGCTGCTGGTTCCTGTTGTCCGCTGCATGCTGGTTCCTGTTGTCCGCTGCCTGCTGGTTCCTGTGACCACTTACCTGTCAGTTCCTGCTGTCTGCTGGTTCCTGTCACCTGCTGTCTGCTGGTTCCTGTTGTCCGCTGCATGCTGGTTCCTGTTGTCCGCTGCCTGCTGGTTCCTGTGACCACTTACCTGCCAGTTCCTGCTGTCTGCTGGTTCCTGTCACCTGCTGTCTGCTGGTTCCTGTCACCTGCTGTCTGCTGGTTCCTGTCACCTTCTGTCTGCTGGTTCCTGCTTCCTGTTCCTGCTTCCTGCATGCTGGTTCCTGTTGTCCGCTGCCTGCTGGTTCCTGTGGCCACTTACCTGCCGGTTCCTGCTGTCTGCTGGTTCCTGTCACCTGCTGTCTGCTGGTTCCGGTCACCTGTTGTCTGCTGGTTCCTGTTGTCCGCTGCCTGCTGGTTCCTGTGACCACTTACCTGCCAGTTCCTGCTGTCTGCCGGTTCCTGTCACCTGCTGTCTGCTGGTTCCTGTCACCTGCTGTCTGCCGGTTCCTGTCACCTGCTGTCTGCTGGTTCCTGTCTCCTGTTGCCTGCTGGTCCCTGTCATCTCTTGTCAAGACCTGCTGATCCACCCGTAGCTGTTGATCCTGCCAGACACTCGTGCCTCCTTCGACTACTTCGACCACTATCAGGGGCCGCAAGTCTGGGACGTAAGAGAGGTCTCCCACTGCAATCCGGACTCGCCACTAGGTACGTGACAGTATCAGGCAGCCATGACCGAGTCCGGGCAGGGAGCCTCTCCAATGGAAGAACTCTGCCTACATCTAGCAGGCTTGTCCCAAGCGGTCAATAACCTCCAGGAAGGCTACACACGCCTTGAGGAACATGTCCTTGCCCAAGGACCTCCAGTTGCCTCGGCCAACCAGCCGACCCCACTGGCAGTCGTGATGCTACCCCCGGAACCTCGAGTACCCGCACCTGAAAGGTTCTCCGGTGAGCGTAGCAAGTTCAGGACTTTCCGTAACGCCTGTGAGCTGTTCTTTGCCCTTCAGCCCCGAACATTCTCTTTGGAGGCCACCAAAGTAGGCTTTGTGATTTCCTTGCTCCAAAATGACCCCCAGCTCTGGGCCCACCGCCTTCTTGAACAGAAGGCCGCGGAACTTACCCGCTTAAGTACCTTCTTTGACGCAATGGCCCGAATTTATGAGGACCCACAGCTCTCCGCCACAGCAGAGACTGCCCTTCATGCCCTACTACAAGGGCGCAGGCCCGCAGAGGACTATGTTGCTGAATTCAGGAGATGGAGTGCTGACACTAACTGGAATGACGCGGCCCTCCGCTACCAGTTCCGGTTGGGGTTATCGGACCCCCTGAAGGATGAACTTGCTAGGGTGGGAGTTCCTCAAACCCTTGAGGAGCTCATCAACCAGGCCATAAGGATTGACAGGCGCCTACGTGAGCGACGGTCCGAGAAAGCTTCTGCTCCGCCCCGTCCCACTTGGATGCTGCCAAAGGTACCCTACTTCTCCAGGGGTCCACCGCCGGCTCGATCCCCTGCCTCCACAGTAGGATCAGAACCCATGCAGTTGGGTATGCTTCATCCTGCCCTCACCCCTGAGGAACGACAAAGACGCCGCCGGGACAATCTGTGCTTGTATTGCGGGGAGCCGGGACACTATGTGAGATCCTGGCCAGCTAAGATCCGTAAGTGGAGCCTCCCTTCAGTTGACCAGATTCTGGCCGTTACTGACACCTCTTCTCACCTTGCCCTTTCTATTCTGTTGCAGCTCCCCGGAAGGAACATTTCGGTCCCCGCCATTATTGATTCGGGAGCCTGCAGTTGTTTCATGGACTCGGCCTTTGCTACAGCTCATTGCATCCCTCTGCGACCCAAGACCCAAGGACTGCAGATACACCTGGCCGACGGCTCGGCCATTCGGTCCGGGCCTGTTACTCAAGAAACCCAGCCTATCTCGGCATGCATAAACCATCTCCACCAGGAACTTCTGTGTCTGGACATTATTTCTTCCCCACTGTTTCGAGTCATTCTGGGTATGCCTTGGCTCCGCGCCCATAATCCCTGCATTGATTGGTCCACCAAGGAGATTACCTTTTCTTCCCCCTACTGCTCCCAGTACTGCCTTCCTAGGACTGATGC
Organism: Lithobates sylvaticus; assembly: GCA_028564925.1. Lineage (NCBI taxonomy): Eukaryota > Metazoa > Chordata > Amphibia > Anura > Ranidae > Lithobates > Lithobates sylvaticus. The sequence continues at coordinate 89,190,533 of CM053031.1, forward strand.
TCAACCAACCACCTTAATGTGCCTGGACAACGAAACCCGTCAGTTAGTCCCCAGGGCCTACCACTCATTTATGGACGTTTTCAGCAAAAAAGGGGCAGAGACCCTTCCTCCTCATCGGGTTTACGATTGTCCCATTGAGCTTCTCCCCGGAGCTGAAGTACCCTTTGGGAGGATCTTTCCTTTGTCCGAACTGGAGCTCTCCGCCCTCAAGGAATACATTGATGACAATCTTTGTAAAGGCTTTATCCGTTCCTCTACATCTCCAGCCGGAGCTGGCATCTTCTTCGTGGAGAAAAGGGACCACACCCTTCGGCCATGTATTGATTACAGGGAGTTAAATAAGGTGACCATCAAAAACCGCTACCCTCTACCGTTAGTTCCAGAACTGTTCCAGAGGCTGGGGGCAGCAGTCATCTTTACCAAGTTGGACCTCCGTGGGGCTTATAACTTGGTTCGCATCCGGAAGGGCGACGAATGGAAGACCGCCTTCCGTACACGATTCGGGCATTTCGAATATCTTGTGATGCCTTTCGGACTCTGCAATGCCCCCGCCACGTTCCAACATTTCATCAATGACATTTTTCGAGACTACTTGGACTTGTTCGTGATCATCTACCTAGATGACATTTTGATTTTCTCCTCTTCTATTGACAGTCACCGTCAACACGTCAAGTGCGTGTTGGGGCGACTGCGGCAACATGGTCTGTATGCCAAGCCCGAAAAATGCGAGTTTGAGCAACAGAGCATACAGTTTTTGGGCCTCATTATATCGGTCGAAGGCATTAAGATGGACCCCCAGAAGATCTCCGCTATACTTGACTGGCCGGCTCCGGTGGATAAAAAAGGAGTACAGCGGTTTGTGGGGTTTTCCAATTTCTATCGGAAATTTATTAAAGGCTTCTCAGCCATTATTTCCCCTATCACGCAACTAACCCGACAGGGGATTCGGTTCCAGTGGACGACCGAGGCCCAATCCGCCTTTGTTGCTCTCAAGAAACTCTTCACCTCCGCTTCCGTGCTGAAGCACCCCGATCCGGCTCTCCCGTTCGTCTTGGAGGTTGACGCATCAGAAATCGCTGTCGGGGCGATACTGTCTCAGAGACAAGGCCCCAAGGCCCTTTTGTTCCCTGTTGGATTTTTCTCCCGTAAGTTGACGCCTCCCGAGCGGAACTATGACGTTGGCGATCGGGAACTGTTAGCAATCAAGGCGGCATTGGAGGAATGGCGGTACCTTTTGGAAGGAGCGGCCCACCCAATCCTTATATATACAGACCACAAGAACCTGGAGTACTTGAAGGCCGCAAAAAGGCTAAAACCGCGCCAGGCCAGGTGGGCGCTGTTCTTCTCTAGGTTTGCTTTCCATGTCACCTATAGGCCGGGCTCCAAGAATACCAAGCCCGATGCCCTGTCACGGATGTTTACTGACCCGAAAGAGCCTAACCCACCTGACACCATCCTAGCCGCAGAAAATTTCCTTCTTCTTCAGGAAGACTTATTAAGTCAGATCAAGCAGGCGTCCAGGGAAGACCCTCCATCTGCCGAGTCGGGAGTTTCAGCCAAAGATGGCCTATTTTGGTCCAACGGTAAAATTTTCATCCCAGAAGGTCTCCGGGTCACTATACTTGGGCTCTGCCATGACCATGTACTGGCTGGACACTTTGGCATTGCCAAAACCACAGACCTGGTCCAACGTACATTCTGGTGGCCCCAACTTGCAAAAGACTGCAAAAAATATGTGGAGTCATGCACCACTTGCACCCGCAACAAGAGCTGCAAAACCAAGTCCTGGGGGCTACTCAAACCCCTACCTGCCCCGGAAAGACCGTGGAAATTAATTACCATGGACTTCATTGTGGAACTTCCTCCCTCTGAAGGCCATACGGCCATCTTTGTGGTAGTGGACCGGCTATCCAAAATGGCCCACTTCATCCCCATGAAAGGAACCCCTTCGGCACCAGAGACGGCCCAAGCCTTCATTAAAGGAATTGTTAGACTTCATGGGGTCCCAGCTAACATCATCTCGGATAGGGGTGTTCAATTTACATCCCGGTTCTGGAAGGCTCTCTGCAATTCTCTTGGCATCGAATTATCCCTATCTTCCGCATACCATCCACAGACAAACGGGCAGACAGAAAGAACAAACCAAACTCTTGAGCAGTACCTGCGTTGTTTTTCGTCCTTCTCCCAACAAGACTGGTTCTCTTTGTTACCATTGGCCGAATTCGCCTACAACAATTCCACCCATTCCACTACCAAGCAGACCCCGTTTTTTGCCAATTATGGTTACCATCCGTCATTCCTGCCTAATTCAGTACCCGAATGTTCCGTTCCTGCTGTTCTTGAGACTGTGGATTTTTTTTCTTCTAATAATAAGTTGTTGCAGGAAACTATGACCCGGGCACAAAACCTCAATTAAGAGGTCTTCGACAGGGGCAGACGGGGGCAACTGGTCCTGGAACCTGGAAACAAAGTATGGTTGTCCACAATCAACCTTCGGCTCGCTTGTCCATCTAGGAAGCTAGGCCCCAGATTCTTGGGACCCTTCGCAGTTAAGCGAAAAATCAACGAGGTGGCTTATGAGCTGGAGTTAACAGAATCACTTCGGGTGCACCCGGTTTTTCATGTTTCGCTCCTTAAGCCAGCAGTTTCCAATTCTTTTCCTGGACGATCCACAGATCCCCCAGCTCCCATAATGTTTGACGGGGAAGAAGAATTTGAGGTGGAAACAATTGTGGATTGCAGGAAGAGGAATAATCAGATACAGTACCTCATCAAGTGGAAGGGGTACGGTGCAGAAGAAAACTTATGGGAACCTGAAGCCAACTTGCACGCCAGACACTTGATCCAGGCTTTCAAGAGATCTCACCCTGAAAAACTGTCCCAGTTGGGCATCCGGAGGCTGCCCCTTGGGGGGGCAATGTAAGGAAAGCTCTGCTGGGCCTAGTAGTTCCTCGTTGGTGCGATCGCGTGTGCGGGCTCGAGCGGGTGCGCGGGCTACTGCGCATGCGCGGAATCGAGCGGGTGCGCGGGCACGGACGGGCACGCGCACGGTCACTGGCGCCGAGCGGGCTATTTAAACCAGCCATCTCCATACAATCCTTGCTGCCTGATCGACAGCGTCCCGCTAGTAAAATTCCTGAACCTCTCTGTCTCTGTACCTGTGACCCGGCTTGCCTCCCTACCTGCTCTGCTGTCTGCCTGCCCCGATCTCGGCTTGTCTACGACCATCCTCTTGTTTATCCCCTTGGCTTATCCGCAGTGTGCTCCACAGTTACCGAACCCGGGTTGTCTGACCATTTTGTGCACCTGTCCTGAAGTGCCCTACCTTGCTGCTGGTTCCTGTTGTCCGCTGCATGCTGGTTCCTGTTGTCCGCTGCCTGCTGGTTCCTGTGACCACTTACCTGTCAGTTCCTGCTGTCTGCTGGTTCCTGTCACCTGCTGTCTGCTGGTTCCTGTTGTCTGCTGCCTGCTGGTTCCTGTTGTCCGCTGCCTGCTGGTTCCTGTGACCACTTACCTGCCAGTTCCTGTTGTCTGCTGGTTCCTGTGACCACTTACCTGCCAGTTCCTGCTGTCTGCTGGTTCCTGTCACCTGCTGTCTGCTGGTTCCTGTCACCTGCTGTCTGCTGGTTCCTGTTGTCCGCTGCATGCTGGTTCCTGTTGTCCGCTGCCTGCTGGTTCCTGTGACCACTTACCTGCCGGTTCCTGCTGTCTGCTGGTTCCTGTCACCTGCTGTCTGCTGGTTCCGGTCACCTGTTGTCTGCTGGTTCCTGTTGTCCGCTGCCTGCTGGTTCCTGTGACCACTTACCTGCCAGTTCCTGCTGTCTGCCGGTTCCTGTCACCTGCTGTCTGCTGGTTCCTGTCACCTGCTGTCTGCCGGTTCCTGTCACCTGCTGTCTGCTGGTTCCTGTCTCCTGTTGCCTGCTGGTCCCTGTCATCTCTTGTCAAGACCTGCTGATCCACCCGTAGCTGTTGATCCTGCCAGACACTCGTGCCTCCTTCGACTCCTGGGCCCCCTGTCCCCACTATCAGGGGCCGCAAGTCTGGGACGTAAGAGAGGTCTCCCACTGCAATCCGGACTCGCCACTAGGTACGTGACAGGTTACATATATATATGTATATATTATGGTAATGGGTTGATTTATGTTATGGTATAGTGTAACATATGTCTATTTTAGGTTAGTAATATGGGTGAGTAAGGCCCTCCTCAAGACTTGTGTATCTAAAAGCTGGTTAATATGTGGCTCTGAGTGTGTGCTGGTGAATAGTGAGTGAATGGACACTCCTTGCATGTAATGCACCCCGTCGTGAAGATACCGGAAAGGAGAAGACACAGAATAGTGACATGGAAGCTGTCACAGAAGAAATATGGTGGTGTTTCACTCAGTGGCAAAGCGGAACATGTTGGGAAGCACAACACATTAAGACAATTATGGACTGTTCTATAGGAGCTGTTTCTGAAGGACATGTTGGGAAAGGCAACACGTTAAGACAGTTATGGACTGTTTCATAGGAGCCGTGTCTGAAGAAGGGTGATATGCGCCCTTTAGGCGCAAAGCGGTTAATGTTGGATGCCAACATGGTTTAATATCATATTTATGGAGTTTCTCTTTCTGGTTGATACCAGGTCTGGAATGTAACAAGTTGCACATGAAAGCTTTGTAGCATATCTGAAAGAAGAGATCAGACCTCCATCAAGGCTGAACAAAAGCTTGGCTCCTGACCATCTGGTGTTATAATGCTATGCAAGCGAGCTTCAAAGAGGGCCTTGACTGCCGGGATAATTGATGAAGATGGGTTACAAAGATCAAAGGACCAACAGGCATTGAAGATTGACCACATGATACATACAATAGGGTCCATACAACAGGATGGTCAGTAATATAATATATTGAGGAGGACTGCCCCACAAATACTGTGATTCGTCAAAGTCTAGATGGGATGGCAATGGGGTTGGGTCTTGATGGTGTATTGAAGTATAAAAGGGCTGACCGAGGCAGAGAGCGCTCTCTGTTACCATCTCGAGCCCAGCTGATGATACTGTATCTATAGGACACCTTACGATAAGTATATTCAATGTTTCTTGTTGTTATATGCTTTGTAATATCTTCCTTTAGTATTTTCATGTTAGCATTTTCCTATTTTCTTGGGAAATAAATAAGACGTTGTTTTACTAAGCAGTGTGTCTGTTTTCATAGCTAACCTTATATTATTGTGCTATCAACAGTAACTATCAGCGTTTTGATAGACTAGCTAACTATAGGAGTAGACAAGTTAATACATATATAGAATAAATAGAGGGAATCCGTAATCACCCTTGATAATATTTCGTTTAGATTTTATTTCAGAATTATAAAATAAAATGCAGTATATACCGTATTTCAGAGCGCCGCTCACATGACCAGCCAGCTCTCTCTTCTTCTCCCGACTGACATCAGCGGGGATATCTTGGCCCCGCCTGCTACAGCTGTCAGACGGGGAGAGGAGAGGCGGACGGTCACGTGAGCGCTGAACAGCACTCTGAAATACGGTATATACTGCTTTTTTTTTAATCACAGAGATAGGAGCACACAGCATTACCAAACACGTAGGTTTCTATCAAGTTAAATGAGTGGGTTAACAACCACTTTAAGACAAACCCGATCTAAATAAAATCATTTATTAAAACTGTAGCACCCTCTAGTGTCCTAGAAGTGTAAATTGTTTTTTTTTTTCTGTTGTGTAGATAAATTTAGGCTTGGCAGGCAGCCAGGCCTGTGTGTTTCTAATCTGGGTCAGGGTGAGTGACTCAGGGAGGCTGGATGACTCAGCAGGCAGCATCTCTGGTACCTCCCCCTACTTATGGAACTTTTGAAAAACTCCCAGAAGAATGGGAGGAAGGTTAGGAGAAGCTGCTTGGAGTATTCATGAGGGTCCTGACCAATCCCCAACAGGATGGGTTGGCAGGGGCAGGCCACCACATAAATACTCAGAGTCAGCCCAGAAGGGGCAGCAGAGTTCAGGTGAAAGCTGGAGTGCCAAGGAGGCTGTCGGCGAACCCTTGAGGATAGCCCCCTAGCCTGGGAGGGGGGTGACCGTGGGTCTTGGGGTCGGGTACTAGAGGGACCCTCTACAACACATGGAGGAATCCTTCCTGGATGCATGGGAGCAAGTGTGAGGACAGCAGGAACCAGTGAGCACTTGTCTAGCACACTAAAATGGCCCACAGTCTCTGCCTGTAATGGGCTTTTGCTACATCTGTCAGAGTGCCCTATCAGATCCCATACAAACAGTGTTCCAGCTGGATCTGTGATTTTTGTACTGCAAGCAAGTTTGTGCAGGAGGCAGAAGAGGGTTGTATGTAGAAATTGTACATAGAGACTGTATATAGTTAGGTGTCCCTGAAGAAGTTATTCAAGTCAAGTGGGCATCCCATAATACCCCTATCCCCATCCAAGTTTATTACCCTCAATAAAAAAAAAAAAAAAAAAAAAAAAAGAACTGGACTGTTTTCTGTCTTAAGTGTGCTGTGTATCCCTTTATACTTCCTTAGGGGGTGTGCTACAAAATATTACATTTTCATTTTTTTTATTAGGTTGAACATTTAACAAAACATGAAAAACACAAAAATGAAAAAGAAACATAAAAAAATTACAAAATCAATTAATCAAACAGTTTTTTTTTACTTTTAAATGGTAGTCCCCATGGTTAAGATAAAACATATTAACAAAACATGAAAAACACAAACAAAAATCCCATGAAAATTGATACCTTGTGGTGTGGGGTGGTTGCCTCTGATGCCTGACGGACAGATAACTGATGGACCGTGGACGCATTCTGGCTGGCAAAGGTCTGGATGGTTTATATTATTCATCTCCATGGCAGTCGCCTCTTTAGTTGTATATGTTGTCTGGTGTCCCTCCCTATCATGCAGATTGTATTTTCCCTTATGGCGGCTGGGAACGCTTCTGCGCTTCCGGGTAGCGGCGGTTTTCGCTGTTCGCGCATGCGCAGTAGCCTCCTCGGGAACGAGGCTTGGTTCGCGCATGCGCGGTCCGGCAGTTTTCCGGCGGCGCACAGGCGCCGTTCGGATTTCCCCCTTCTGCGCAGGCGCGCAGGGGGGAGGAGGGTGGATGACGTCACGGGCGGGGATTTTTAAAAAGCTGCTTTTGAGCTTCTGTCACTGTGCAATGAACAAAGCAAAGCAGCACAAACCATACGAGCCAGAATCGGTCTTGGCCTGTTTTCCCCCATCGCCTGGGTAAGTGACTAATTCATGCATTCATTTTAAATTAAAAAAAAAATATAAAATTAAATATATATATAAGAGGACTTATGTTTTAATTTATAATAGTGTATTTAGAATATTCTTTTTGGAAGGAATTGTTTGGTTTTCTTTTTATGCAAAAGATTATATATATATATATATATATATACATTTAAATGTTATACTGATTGTTAGTGGCTGAGGAGTTCATTGGATCTGCTGACTTTCTCCGCAGACCCGCACGGCCTGTTGTCCCCCTACGTCCAGCAGTATGGACAAGTCACCGCCTTTAAGTGGCCAGCCCTCACGCACAAGGTATGTGCTGTTGAGGGGAGGGGTTTAAGGTTTTGTGTTAAGGCCTTTTTACGCTCTTGATGCATGATGCGTTTCTCCCCCCCCCCCCCATTTTCTTTTCAGCCCTTCAAGTAGAGACTTGCCAGACCACAGCATCATTCATCGTCAAGATCAAGACGTGAATCTCCATCGGAATACACCACCAGAGGAGACGCTCTAATTCCTCCTCAAGACACCGCTCCCACCGCCAGGACAGCCGCTCTAATCACAGAGCCTGCTGGGGAAAATGGTACAATAAAAATATAGTAAAACGTGTGGTGCATCAGTCTCTGAGGGAAATAGAGGCACCTCACACTCGGAGCCAATAAAAATATATAATCGTTATCTGTCCTATGGGCTTGGATCTGGAACTGGCCTGTTAAAATAAATTATTACATACAGTAGCACCAAAATAAACAATTTTAATCTATAGCCAAAACCAAAAAAAAAAAAAAAAGGAAAAAAATTTACTTTTAAATGGTAGTCCCCATGGTTAAGATAAAACATATATATATACACACACCAAACTTTATTATAAAGATAAAAAATAAAGATTTTAAAGATATTATAAAGATAAAAAAAGAAATATACGTAGAAATATACATACTAAAGCCCAGATATACGTAGAGAGCATATCACACATATCAAATATGGTATCACATGACTTGAACGGGATCTGCCAACATGTTTTGTTGTCATTACCGCTTCAAGGCTTAAGCCTCTATATGTGAATCACAAAACATCTATGTAAAAACAAGACATAATTAATAATTTCATATTAATATACAATTGAATATATATATATATACATATATATATATATATATATATATATATATATATATATATATATATATATATATATATATATATATATATATATATATATATATATATATATATATATATATATATATATATATATATATATATATACACATACATACACATACATACATACATACATACACACACATACCCCAAATTGTCCCCATGCAAGAGAGAAAAAAACAGAGGAAAAAAAAACACACAACAACAAACACCCGTCCAACCATCCAACACACACAAAAAAGATCACACCACAAAAGCATACCTATATAGTTGGATGTGGTCAGGCTAAGAGGAGACCAAGAAAGGAAAAGCCACTTCACCTCACTGATATGGAGCATATATTAGACTTGGTCACCGTATATGGTGCAGATTATAATGAAGAGCAAACCTAATGGGAATAAATCAAGAAAGTGTATCAGTGATGAACCAGAGTTCCCATTTCACTAGCCATATAGCCGTGTTACCAACAGCCCTTGAGAGGGTAAAAAAAAAACTGAATACTGCTGCACTCACCTGCAAAGAGGGGTAGCAAAAGCACATCTAATGGGAATTGTAGTTCCTAAACAACTGGAGGGCCGTAGTTTGAAGACCCCTATAATAGATGAAAACTGAGCTGGGAGTGCACATCTGGATGCAACAGCAACATCAATCAGAATTAATGCACCTGCAAACTATATCCAAGAGGAGACAAGGTAAATATCCTCTCGCCAGATAAGCTATACACACAATTGACCTTAAACAAAGCAAGCAATGTATATCTCACCCCAAAACAGGAAGTGTTCAACGTTCGGTCCATCAAGTGTGGACAAATCTCCACAGGAGATGTGTGTCTGGGTCTCCCGAGAGCCCACTAGTGCAGCACAACAACCCCCACATAGACCTGCCCAGTTGTGTATAGAGTACAGTGTAAGAATCTCTCTATATATAACACAAAGTATGAATAGGGTTGCCACCTTATCCCTTTAAAAGTGAAAACATGTTGATTGCACAGGTTCTGTGTCTGATTAAGACCCCTTTCACACTTATACGACTTGTCCCACGATTTGGGACTGCAAAGTAGCATGACAAGTCATTCCCCATGATTTCCAATGACAGGCATTCATATTAGTACGACTTCAAGTCGTTCCGACTTCAAAGTAGTCCCTGCACTACTTTGGTCCGATTTTGATGCCACTTACACAGGCATTCCTTGAAATCACGACAAAGACGCGGCAAAAATCGGGCCTGCGAACCGCGGTAAAATCGTGCGACTTTGAAGTCGCACAAATGTGAAAGGGGCCTAAGGTGGTAATCAAACTCACTTGGTGCCTTATCTGAATTACATTAGCCTCAGAACCTGTGTAATTAATTTGTGTTTGGGTTTAAAGGGATGAAATGACAACCTCTCTGTATACAGTACAGTGCATGGCTCTCTCTACAACACAGTCCATACATATACAAAGTTTCTGCAAAATCTCAGCATATTAACAAGGAAAAATAAAACATTCCTGTGATGGGAGGGCACATGGAACCAAGAATCCCTTGGAAAGGTTGGGAAACCCATGTATCAGCTCCCCATACAACTCTTGTGTCTAAGCCACCCTGTGCCATCCTGGTACGGGGTGAGTGAGAAAATATATCTTGGATTACTTAAAATATAAGTAATAATTATCCACATTGCTATATTAATCTCTTTGTTACATTTTTGAGAGACTGTTTTCTTGGATGTTAATTTTGAACAATACACAAACCTTGAAAGAGCTGATCTGGAGACGGACTGTCTGGTCACCTAGACTGCCTTAAGTGCTGGGTTAATTAAAATGTTAATTATGTAAATGTTTTTTAAGTTGTTGCTATAGGGGAGGGGGGAGTATCCATGAGCAGCCCTACCTCATTATTAACCCCTTGTGTTAAATGTGTATAAAAAGGCTGTATTCTGCCCGATAAATCAGTTCAAGATTCTACAAGCTATTTTCGGCTAGACTTGTATTCAATGCAGCTATAATAATATATCTCTCTGAGGGTCAGATTGGAGGAAGCAGTATTACTGACGGAATCACCCAGCGGAGTGAGGAAAAGGATCCCTCACAATTCCAAATTGTGCTCCACCAATGGGATATTAGGGTTAGTCACTCCTTGATTTCTACCTTCCTGAACTCCGTATCAGATCTCATGGTTACATACCTCCCAACCTTTTGAGTTGGGAACAAGGGACACCTATTAGCAAAAGTATGTAGGCATAGGACACACACCCTGCCACACCCCCTTAAAGGAGAATTATATTTAAAAAATATTACTTAAAGCCACAAATGCTTTTTTTTTACCACTACTATTTCTTTAAACTGGCTTTTGAAATATACCAATGTAGCAATTTAGAAATTGGAGGAAAGGTTTAGCACTGGGAAACACCTTCTGAAAGATAAATAGTGCATTTTATATACAACTATATAGATCAGACAAAGATGAGGGACAAATGAGGAGAAAAGAAGGACTTTGTTCCAAATCAGGGATAGTTGGGAGCTATGTGGTTACCACTCACCTCTGCACACCACTCCCAAAGTGATTCTATGGCTGCCCCAGCACCAATGAACGAAAAAACTTACACACAGCAGAGAGCAATGATGAAAATGAATGGTGGGATGACTATTACACAACATAACTGAACCAGAACTTGCAGCAGACTTGCAGAATGTTTGCAAAGAAAGTTGATCTGGAGTCATGCAATGTAGACTTGCTGCAATTGTGCAACAAACTTGAGAAGCCTGGCAAGAGCTTAGCAAGTAATTTTCAAACTTACAGCACAATTACTTGCTATCTGGGAAAACAAGGGAATGTAGTGACCCTCCAAGATGACAGCTGTGCCATCACAAAAGGCGATATCTTACTTGCAAAGGCTAAAATTACAGATGAACTGTATCCGCTGAGATGCAATGAGGTGGTAAATACTGTCAAGGAGGAAAAACGATCAAACTGCAGTCACACATTGTTGCACAAATCAGCACACTAGGGACTATAGTAATGTCCACCCTGAGGTTATAGCAGCAGCTGAAAGAACCCCACAATCCCAATGGGGAAATAAAACTCAGCACTCACTATTATCAAACTTAATATACTCTTATGCCGCGTATACACGAACGGAAATTCTGCCAGCAAAAGTCTGATGAGAGCTTTTGGTCGGAAAATGCGACCGTGTGTATGCTCCATTGGACATTTGCTGGCGGAATTCCAGCCAGAAAAAGATTGAGAGCAGATTCACAATTTGTCACTCGTAAAAAGTTTTGATTGGAAATTCCGATCGTCTGTACCAATTCCGAGGTGCAAAATTCCTACGCATGCTCGGAAACAATTCAACGCATGCTCAGAAGCATTGAACTTCATTTTCTCAGCTAGTCGTAGTGTTGTACGTCACCGCGTTCTTGACGGTCGAAAGTTCGGCAAACTTTTGTGTGACCGTGTGTATGCAAGCCAAGCTTGAGCGGAATTACGTTGGAAAAAAACAGCCAAGATTTTTCCGACGGAAAATCCACACGTGTTTACGCAGTATTAAAGTCAGAGTCCAAAAATTACCTTCCAAAATATTCTTAACTTTCCCAAGTCCAATGTCTTGGAGGTCATCCAAGGCCATGGAGGTCCAAAATCAGTTTTTTCTGGTTCACCTTTTTTGGAATCGTGAGCAGGTTGGAGTAAAACCCCCTTATAAAATACAAAATACAACTAAGGAGTACATCAAATGCCAGTAGCAACTAACAGAAAAAAAAACGAAAACACCGACTTTTTGCACAACATATAATAAAGTTATGGTTAAAACAACATCACAAACCTCATCCCTATTCCAATACAAACCCCTAAAGAACCGTCCCACCGTTTTAAGTATCCCAATACACTCCAGCCAAAATAAAGTGCATCCCTTTCCATAAAGCCATATAAAAGCAAGAAACACCTACACCTGGCCAGACCCCCCCGAAGCACACACAACCCATCAACGCCAAACAACCAAACAATAACTACGACCCACTAGCATCTCACCCGTCCACACCTAGCCAGCTTCAGCCATAAACCAGAAGACCGCCAAAACTAAAAACATGAATACAATACATTCATAATCTAAGGCCAAATTATGCCCACAAAAACATTTAAGACACCAAGCCACCAAAGAGAGCCCAGAGATACAGCAAATGAATAACAAATTAACCAACACACCAAAAAATAATCAATAACAACCAGCACCCCAGCCAAAAGATAAACCCCAGTCATAAAAACAGAAAAATACCCGAAAAAGCCATAGTCTAATAACCAATCACTCCAAGACACGTTGAAACCCCGTTAGGGCAACTTATACACAAAACGCGCCTAGACAACAAGAAAGTAACTCCTAATAATCAGCCATGGCGATTGGTGAGTGGGGTGGAAGTCAAAATTCACGAATAATGTGACAAAGCCCCACCCCACAGACATTCCGAGCACACCAATCTCCATACACCAACCATACCCCTAGCCCACCTACCGTCCACGCAATTGACACAGCAACTCACGCCCTTGCCAACAAAACCTTTGTCCAGTTCACCCAAACCACCACAAATCAACCCTCCAACCATAGACAGAACACCACCTCCCAATCAGTCACCCACCCAACCAACCCCCATCCCGCTCCTTTACCGAGAATCACCCCTTTAATAAGCGCCCCACCCCTTACAGGAACCGTTCCAGCTCTGGGACTGTTGCTCTCTGGCACAGCAGATCCTGCATTGCCCTTCACAGGGCCCAAAGGCGCGATGGCTGAAGGCAAAAATTGTAGGGATAGAGTTTCTCTGGTGGATAAGAAAGAAATTGTCAACAGACACTAGTTTGCGGACACACTTGCCTGGAATGAGGGAGATTCATGGACCCGAAAACAATCGAAGACGACCCTCACTCTGAAAAAGGGTGGGGCAAACCTTCCTACTGAGGAAGACTTGTCCACAGACTTGGTGAACTTGTGCATTCAGGAGCGCTTGCCACCACCTGCGGGAGCCTTGAAGGGCTTGGAGCCCTAGTCAGAGGAGCCGGGGGAATGAAAAATCCTCTTGCGGGCAGTAAAGGAAGGCTCAGGCTTCCGACACCGTTCAACCCCCTGGCCTGTGGGACTAAAATACTCTTGCCTCCCATGATGCTCTTGATAATGTCATCCAAGGTAGCACTGAATAGATGTTCTCCCGGGAAGGGTAGATCTGTCAAGGTCTTTTTAGAAGTCTGGTTATAAGACCAGAATGTGAGCCAAAGCCCCCACCAAAGATCAATTGCCAAAATGTAGAGCCCGTAAAACAGCAGAGTAGCATCCAAGGATGCATCACAAAAGTACTGTAGGTCCTGGACCAACTGGTCTGCCAGATCCACGTACACCTGATCCACTTGTCCGGAGGGCAAACTATGTTGCGGAACCTTGGCCCAGTCGGTAAGCACTTGAGACCCCAGGGCAATGGTCAACACAGGCCTCAACACCAACCCTGCAATGGTAAAGCTAGAATGGAAAACTGATTCTGCCCAGCGGTCTGCAGGTCCCTTAAAGAAGGGAGACTCCTCCACCGGTATCATGGCTGCTTTATTCAACCTCAAAATAGGGGGATCCACCAGAGGAGGCCCTTTTTCAGAAGGGCCTCCTCAAAGGAGTAACGTACTGCAAAGTGCTTTGGAACCAAAAAAGGACGCTTCAGATGTTCCCAATCTTTGTAAATAAACGCATCAAAGTATGAGGAGAAAGGAAAAATTGAGGGAGTCTTAAGTGTCTATTGCATGGAAGTAATCAGTACAGTCACCAGTGCTTTCTCCCGTGATATTACAGAGGCAAAGGACTCAACCTAGTTGTCAGAGGAATCAGGGAGGCATCTTCAGGGCCTGCAGAAAACGCAGAGCCCATGGAGGCGGAACCCGGCTCGGGCACAGAAAAGTCAGAAGATGCAGGTGTTTTGCTTTGTGTCTATTAAAGATTCTTGTGGTAAATGCCAAGGAAGCTTAGACCTCTGTAGTGTATTGATGTGCCTTAGTGAACAGAAAAACTGCACATACAACGGTAGGATACACAATTTATAGCATGCAAAGTATAACAAAATATGCCTACAACATGCACAAGCGAATTTAACTTTCTAGTAAATAAGCATGTACAATATGTATGCAGTAAGTATACTAAACAGCTACTTAAAGTGATTGTAAGGTCTTGTTTTTTTTTTGCTTTAAAAAATAACAAACATGCTATACTTACCTGTTTTGTGCAGTGGTTTTTCAAAGAGAAGCCCGATTATTCACTTCTCGGGTTCCTCTTTGGTTCTCCTGGCCCCTCCCTCCTGCTGAGTGCCCCCACAGCAAGCAGCTTGCTGTGGGGGCACCCGAGCCAAGCCGCAGCTCTGTGTGTCCATTCAGACACAGAGCCGTGGTTCGACCCCGCCCCCTCCCTCTCTCCTGACTGGCTAACTGACTTTGATTGACAGCAGTGGGAGCCAATGGCACTGCTGCTGTGTCTCAGTCAATCAGGAGGGCCGAGGCACTTGTGCACATCGCTGGATAGAGACGGGGCTCAGGTGAGTACTAGGGGGCTGCTGCACACATATGTTTTTTTTTTATCTTAATGCATTGAGATAAAAAACCTTCTGCCTTTACAACCACTTTAACTTGTGCCTTCCATTGATGGAATATTCTCATGGCTCTTTTCTCGTTCAGGCATCTGTTGCTTCTGAAGTCTCCATAACAAGTGTTACCTCTTCTAAAACAACTTGGTCCTTTGTCTTAGCACATAGCTTGTTCAAAACTCCTAATCCCATCCCCCATTTCCTGTTATGCCTTATCAAATGTATGAAGACCAAACCCCTGTTCTTAATGCATATTGTTAGACAGGTCAGTTTGGTTGGTTGCTGGCTGGTTGCTGGCTGGTTGGTAAGTTTGAGGTTGGAAATCTCTTTGTATTTGTTTGACATACTGTACGTTACTTTTCCAGTGCTCCTTGCTGCAAAGACCAGCTATAGGTGGGGGCAGTGGCCATTTGTTTTTACATCATATCCTGTTGCCTGACTTCATAAAAACTGACCAAACGGGTTTGTTAGCATATCAATAGGGGAGGCTTAGCTTCTTAAACAGCACATCTAACTATTCACATATAGCTATTGTAACATGGGGGGCCATTAGCTCTCGTGGTAGATGCGTTTGTTAGTGATTCAAGCCAGTCAGGAACTATATTTAAGGGCATGGTAGCCCATTTTTATTAAAAAGGCAAATGAAAGTCTTTGACATAAAGGTTTCCCACACAGGGGTTCTTCTCCAGCAAATAAACACTCACAGAAAATGCTAGCCCACCTGGCTCTTTAGCAGTACCTCTGCGCTTTGTCCTGGTCACACAGACCACAGGATTTCCTCACTATGGATGGCTTCTCTTTAGCGCCCACAGCTTCGCTCTGGCCTTAGTCCTCAGGCTGTTGCACTGCTTCTTGCAGTCGCACGTTCTGGCTGCCTCCTGCAACCTCTCTGACTCCTGGAGACCTGCTGTCTCTCTGGGTGTGGAGCAGTCTCCAACTGGGAGCCATGAAGTCTTCCCATACACTCATAAGTGCTGTGCTCACCTGAGCACACACCCTGCTGGCAATTTACAAAATCTGGACACAGGGTTGGAGATTCCGTCCCACCCAAGACACTCTGGAATCTCCAAACTACAGAGCCCCATGACCAAATTCCAAAACCTGGAGAAAGCTGCAAAAGCAGTTCTCTCCAGTCCACATTTATGCTCTGTAGCCTTGCACCAAGCAAATGTGCATACCCAGTGTCCCCCAAACCGTCAATTCCACCTAGACAGCATCTCCTACTGTCACATATCCCCTCCCCTTGTTTCGAACCCGAAGGGGCCGGAACACACCAGCCCGAATCCTTGATTGAGGCATTTCTGCGCCAGCTGTTCGCTGCGTAGGCCCAATTTTTTTTTCGGGTGCGTTTCCAGGCACGCCCTACTCTGGATCGCAACGGGGTCCTACAGTTCTGTATCCTCAGCCTACTCCCTCTATCCTTGGGGTTCCTGAGCTCACATTTCTTTTCTGGTGGAATCCTGCCTTTCCTGCTACTTCCTTCCAACTCCGGATTCTGTAGGGAACTTGCTCCAGACACTACGCCTGATGAGGAACCACCTTTTCCCTCACTAATACCCGTTTTACCCATCACAATAGGTCTCTTGGGTTTACCAACTCTTTTGCCTTTACCTTTGACTACCAACTCCCCAGAGCTCAACATCTGTGTATCATGCTCATTTTCCAAGAAATTATTCATGGCCATATCAAGGTCATTATTTACATTAACATTCAGTAATACACCACCATTTCTCCAATTACCGATACCGTCAATTCTTTCTTGTTCAGGGTTTGGTAGGGCCAGGCCCAAGGAGGGACAACACACAGGTGAGCAGCTACCCCCTATGGGACCTTCACAAGGCTTCCCTTCACCTGTTGTCCAAATCTCTGTGGGCAGTTGTCCTAGCAATTGACATTGAGCAACACATGACCCATTTATAGCAAAACCAATCTTTGCCAGCTCACATTTTTCCATGTCACAATTTTTGTTCCTCGCCATACTATATTTAAAAGCATCTCCGGGTACCCCAAGTTGTACCTCTCTGCAGGTGACAGACAGAATGTCTGCTTTTGCCGCGTCCATATCTGGCCCTTCCTTCTTAGGAGGTTTAGCGGTTGAGGCAGTATCCGCGCCATTTACTAAACCCTGCTCAGCCGCACCTCGGACCGCACTAGCAGACATGTCCATCAACGCATCAGGCGGAGAGACCTCTGATGTCTCCAGCAGCCCCCCAGAGCGCCTTCCGTACTGAACCTTATCCGGAAGCACCCTCACAGGGAACTGTGTGATCACTTGCCAGACTATTAATAAGCACCGTACCAACCAGTTCCACTGGTGATTAATGTTACCCAGCACAGCTTGCATTACCTGGCTCCACCCTTTGGTACCATGCAGCACTACCACATCTGACTGTAATGGAGGCACCCAGGTATACAAGGAATGAGCTTTCACTAGTTCAAGCAGTTCCACTAGCATATCTGTAATTTCTACACACTTCACATCAATATGCAAAACATTTTTGGGGACATGGAGGGGCTCATTCACTGCAGCTTGAGGGCCCGAGAAATTTAAAGGGGCCTCCACCTCACTGGAGGTATCCATCACAGCCTGACGCTCCTCTGAACCACTGTCAGACGCATGTCTCCTACTCATGCCCTCTAACTCACCAATAAGCCTCTGCAGGTCACCTTGACACTTGACATTCAGCTGCTGGGCTGTGAACACCACATCTGCCATGCATGCGCCCTGATCTGGTATAGCAGTTGTTGTATTCACACCCCTGTCACTCAACATAGCCTTGTCTAACATGGCTAGTAATTGTTTGGCCCAACCGTCCCAATTTATTGTGCTTCTATTATGAGGGATCAGCAGTACCTCATCATCTGCTCTAGGAGGCACCTGGTATTCAGCAGCACAAACAGTACCTTTGCCAGTTCTATATAAATCACATTTTGACAACATGCTTTTACCCTTTTCTAATGCTTCAAAAAAGGCAGGCTGCAATACACCCTCACCACCTTGCTCCTGAGGCGCTAACACACTCAGCTGTGTACCTTCAGCTGTGGCCAGCTGACTTAACCCCTTACCAACTGGGTTACACATATGGTAAACGCACTGTTCACATAAACTTTCACTGCATGGTGTAGACCCAGTCTGTTCCACCAGAGCAAATTCAGTGTTGTCCTGGAAAATCTCTGGCTCAAGCGCATGGAGAGTCCCTGAGACTTCCATGGACAACCCTGAGGCTCTGCGTCTGGTTGCCAAGGGAGACATCCCTCTTTCCTCATTACTTTTGAACACATCACCATAAGTACATGTATCATCAGCAGTACCTTTATCCTCAGCATTCATAGACATAGCAGTGTTATAAGCTTTAACAGGCTGTTTTTGGTCAGAACACACAGCACCCTGTGTGCCGCTCAGCACACCATCCTTCCTCTCCAAAGGCATTCTTTTGCCCACTAGGGTGGCTCCACAGTTGTCCTGGGAAACCACGTGCCTCACCACTGTGGGCTCCTGGGAGGTTTCCCTGGGCATCTCTGTAGCACCTGTCACTAGGGAACCTGGCACACAAACTGTATTGGTCACCCCTAGGTTACCACTTTCAACACTCTGGTGGATTACACCGGGCACATACAGAGTCCAGTCTTTTTGAGTTCTTAACCTTGCTTTAACCTGTGTCTCCCCACTACTCGGGGTAGCACACTGCAGCAAGTCCATTTTTACACCTTCTGCTGATCTCCCAGCTGGATATACTCCCACTTCACTGTGATCAGTCCCACAAACTGCAACAGTCTTACCATAATCTGTAGCAGTTAACTCTGGCTTCATTTGAGTACATTGTCTATCCTTTATCGCACTTTTACTGGCCAACTCTCCCTGGTGGCCATAGGATGAAACTGCAGCAGCCACTTCTGACTCCTTAGCACCCCCTGCAGGCACAACAGGTACTTCCTCACTGTTGCCAGAGGTGACTGAAAACATGCTTGCACAAAAATCTGGGCTTGCAGACAAAGACTTCTGCCCAGTAACCACATCTCCAGGCATGTTCCATAACCTGGGACAAGTAAAAATTCCATGCCCCAGTTGACCACATTCCATGCATGGTACATTTCTGCACATATCTTTAGTGGGACACCGCTCCACATTTTCACTGTAGCTCCTCCTTCCAGTTAACACTCGATCTTTTGTTGCTAAGGGAGATGGCACTTTTCCAGCTGTACTTTGCTGACTCTCCCAAATGCAGCGACTTTGCGCTCCTTGAAACATTGTTGCTTTCAACTTGCCACGATCCTCAGTCGGCCATATGTTTCTTGCATAGTCCGCAGACTTGACATCACCACGGTTGCTACGGGCAACCACATACTTCTTGAACTTCTGATCAGCCTTTTGGACACTCCTGGGACTCAAATCAGGCTTCCTAAACATTGTTGCAGACCTTTGTCTGGCCTTGTCACCTTGTATTGGAGACTGAGACAAAGGACACTTGGAGACAACATGCCCCCACTCTCTCCTTGCACTGAGGGTTGGCTTGCTTTCCTCTTTAGCTGGGTTCAGTGCTGCTAGGTGCCGCTTGCACCAATCCACTGCAGATTCAAACACTGGTGGACTCTCCATATTCACAGTCACTCAACTGCACTTTTGTGCCCTCCAGCAAAAATTGAAGCACTGTCACTTTAAAGCAAGTTGCGTTTCACTTCATGCAAGCTTTCCTCACCTGCACAGTGCACACACAGATTGTGCTGTCTCATGCACACAAAGAGTTCATAGCAGAAAAAAAAAACTTTGACTTTTCATTCACAGGTACACCACCTGCAACACGCAATGCCTTTTGCCTGGCTGCACTTCAACACATAGCCAATAGTTCCTGACTTGAACTCACTGTGGAGCAAGGACCCGGATTCCACCGTCTTGTGCCCGCATCCAACAACCACTTGTAACATGGGGGGCCATTAGCTCTCGTGGTAGATGCGTTTGTTAGTGATTCAAGCCAGTCAGGAACTATATTTAAGGGCATGGTAGCCCATTTTTATTAAAAAGGCAAATGAAAGTCTTTGACATAAAGGTTTCCCACACAGGGGTTCTTCTCCAGCAAATAAACACTCACAGAAAATGCTAGCCCACCTGGCTCTTTAGCAGTACCTCTGCGCTTTGTCCTGGTCACACAGACCACAGGATTTCCTCACTATGGATGGCTTCTCTTTAGCGCCCACAGCTTTGCTCTGGCCTTAGTCCTCAGGCTGTTGCACTGCTTCTTGCAGTCGCACGTTCTGGCTGCCTCCTGCAACCTCTCTGACTCCTGGAGACCTGCTGTCTCTCTTGGTGTGGAGCAGTCTCCAACTGGGAGCCATGAAGTCTTCCCATACACTCATAAGTGCTGTGCTCACCTGAGCACACACCCTGCTGGCAATTTACAAAATCTGGACACAGGGTTGGAGATTCCGTCCCACCAAAGACACTCTGGAATCTCCAAACTACAGAGCCCCATGACCAAATACCAAAACCTGGAGAAAGCTGCAAAAGCAGTTCTCTCCAGTCCACATTTATGCTCTGTAGCCTTGCACCAAGCAAATGTGCATACCCCGTGTCCCCCAAACCGTCAATTCCACCTAGACAGCATCTCCTACTGTCACACTATGTTATAAAAACTCACCCAAAAATATCCATAGCAACACAGGAACATTCTCCTAATGCCCATTTTTCTAACTATATACAGTTTGGGGTCTTCACAGTGTCCGCTTCTACAATGAACAGCTGTTGGTGTTATGGTGGCAAAATATGACAAATGCTTATTTAAAACACAAAAAAAGTTGGAAAGGACAGTCAAGCCCCAGCAGATTTGCTTTAAGGCCCCAAATTCTGGGGATCAAGAACAGCCTGTACCCTTGTGAATAAGTTCAGTTAGTGAAGAAGGCAAAGTGGAGAAAGTTTTGTTACAAATCACCTAAATAATTTAGCAAAGCCGAAAAATATTTGTAGTTCTATGCAGGGCCGTCTTTAAGGCAGGGCAAAAGGGGCAGCTGCCCTGGGCCCTGTCATTGTTGTTGGGCCCAAAGCAGCAGCCTCATACTTGCCAACTATCCCAGTTTAAATTCCCTTGTCCTTTGAAGTTTTAGTCCTGTGCCCCAATATCTCAGTGTGAAGTGCTGGTACTAATACTGCCCAGCTCTGCCTTATTGTTGTGTACAGCTGACTCACCTGCAGACCCTGTGTTTACATGTAAATAACCGGCATTCATATGTAAATAGCGGCAACATTCATAAGTAAATAGCTGCGGCCGGCGGCATTGATATGTAAATAAAGGCGGCATTCATATGTATATCATGCCCCCCTGCAGTGAGGAGATGATGTGCTGTAACTTCTAGCAACCAATCAGTGAGCAGTAATACTGTACAGTAATCTCTAGCAACCAATTAACAAGCAGAAATCATTTGCTGTAACCTCTAGCAACTAATCACTGAGCCGTAATGTGTGCTGTAACCTCTAGCAACCAGCCAATAAGCAGTAATGATATGCTGTAACCACTGGCAACCGATCGCAATTGCTGCCTGATCTGACATAGTAAACTGATTTTAAGTCTAGCTGCTATTTATTGTATGTCTCAGAGCAGGTGGAGAGTGAAATTGAATCGGGGGGGCCCAAGAAAATTTTTGCCCAGGGTCCAATCAATATTAAAGACTGCCCTGGTTCTATGAGATTAGTTGCCTGTATCCTATAAAACCCTGCCGTTGGAGGCTGAAGTTAAATACTGGGGCCATTCCCTAGGGTCAAGGCAGGACAGCCATCACATGTACTTGAAGGTCTTCAATAAATGCTAAGATAATTAGAGTGAAATCTTGTATTGAACATGGTTTTTCATGTGTGGAAATGTCCATTGTGGGTTTGCAGATTTTTTCTATATTTATCATGGTTAGGAGTGGACTAAAAAAAGCATTTACAAATTGTGACTTTTAAAACTCAGGTTGTTTTAAATATATGCCATATTAATATTTTCTATTCTCATTTTAGCCTGCAGGTGAAGATTTAGGCTACTTTTCACAGATTATCTTTTCACCACCTGTTGCAAAAAAAAAAAAAGCCTGTTGTTAACAGTGTTCAGTAGCTGTTACGTACCTTATCATAGAGCATGACTTGTAGGAGGAGACCTCTCTTACAGCCCTGGCTCGGTCGCCACTGGAGTTGGGACAGTGGCATCGAGAGCGCAGCGAGGTAGGAGTGCCTGTGGGATCTGTGGTAGCTGGCACAGAAGGGCGGATGATGGATCACCAGGAAGGACCGGAATGGGGATGGCAGCAGAAGCAAATGCAGGTCAGCGATCCGATGTGCTGGGTGATGCAGGATCAGCAGCAGGGTGACACAAGCCTGGTCAAACAAAGGTAATGAGATAGAGCAAGGCAGCAGGCTGGAGCAGGGTCAGACAAGCCAGGTCAGCACAGGTAATGAGATAGAGCAAGGCAGCAGGCTGGAGCAAGATCAAATGGACAGGCAGTAGTTGGCAACAGGATATCATGCATGAGAGGTTTAGCAGAGTCAGGCAGGCTGAGGTCAGGATTGGAGAAAGCAGGTAAGTCAGCAGAGCCGTTTCAGTACTGGTAACAGAGAGCAGGTACAGGTTTAAGAACACGGGTAAGCTGCAGATCAAACGGCACTGCACAAGTGCAGCTGCTGATCTTTTAAAGGCTCATTGGCGACAAGCAGAGGTTAGCGCGTGTCATTGCGTGCCCAGCTCGTCGGACCAACACTCAAACCTGTGTGCACATGCGCGCAGGCACGCATCTCCGTCTTGCTGTAGTAAGCCCTGACAGTAGCTCAAGCTGTATTTTAAACACACAAGAAAATAAGTGACAGAATAGGGACTCCTCCCCCTCACCCCATTTTCTTTTAAAGGTTTGCTATGCTCTCTCTCTTCCTTTTGTGATCTCATAATGCTCTGAGAATACAGTGTCATAATTGCATCACATCTGTATTGTATCATAATTGTACCTTCTGTTAATTGTTTTGGTAGAAATTTTTTTTTGTTATGTAGCGGTGACACTTTTACAAGGTGTCCGCTATATGTGAAAATTTAGTTTTTCCTCAGAACAGTAGTGGGGTTCTGAGGGTTAATTGTGCAGGTTAACTTTGGCATCAGTTTGGCTGGGCTGTACTAGGGTTCTGCCTGGTCATGGGTACAGTGAGGTACACATGACAGGCCTAGAACCAG
Organism: Lithobates sylvaticus; assembly: GCA_028564925.1. Classification (NCBI taxonomy): domain Eukaryota; kingdom Metazoa; phylum Chordata; class Amphibia; order Anura; family Ranidae; genus Lithobates; species Lithobates sylvaticus. Next base: position 89,213,701 of record CM053031.1, read on the forward strand.
GCCTGGTTGGGCGTTTTGAGTAGCAGTCTTCCCCAGAGCCAATCAGTGGGTGCGTCTGGCCCCGCTGTGTAGTCTGGGGAAGGGTACTTAAGGTGCTGAAGTCATGTGTTCGGGGTTTGGTCGTAGCTGCCTGTTCCTGAATCTGGACTGGGGTAGCCCCACGAGGGGTCCCGGGCCCAGGACCATTTGCCGTCCCGCAACATGGTCAGTTTGACTAGCCCCACAGACCCGCTTGGTCTGGGGCAAGGATCCATCTGTTCCCGAATCTTGGAACCGGCTGGGCCGAGGCACAGTAACTGAGGGAGGATTCCAGGCGTCTGGGTGTGCTCTCAATCTTGGAGGGGCACCGCAGCTCGTGTAAGCGACCGGGGGAGGACTCTTCGGAGGAGGGCCAACAAGCTGGCATCTCAAGAAGAGCCTGGTTGCTGGGTTGTGATGGACATTAACGAATCCACAGTTTCGCAATACTGCCAAGGAGACAGAGAAAGTTCCAGGTACTGAGAAAAGGTTCCTATTCACTTTCGGTTGAGAGTTTATTCTGTGTCAGAGACTTTACAAGTTTCCGGATCAAAGTGTTGACTGCCATAATCTCTGGCTAGAGATTTGTTCAACATTGAAGTGCCCAGCTGTGAGTGGCTACTCTCTGGGTTTTTGTTAGAGACATTTTAATTGTCAGCAGTTTAAGGTGCCTGAGTTTCTTCCTCCTTACCCTCTGCTCCTATTTGACACTGTGTTTGTTGGATGTTACCCCTGCAAATAAAAACCTTCTAAAAGGACTTTTATGGTGTCAGCATCCGAAGTTGTTGGGTACTAACCCTGGGAACCCCTGGACACAGATTAACAAGCCAAGCAGAGGTAAACAGTAAGCCCAAAAGTCAAGGCCGCCCCATCGAGGGTTATGGCCGCTACATTTACATAATAAAAAAAATATAAAACCTCAGTTTAAAACCTGGAAACTTTACAAAATAAACCACGTCAGTGGAGAAGGCACTGAGTGCTGCCTTTTGATGTATAACAGGGGTTTCTGACCCTTGTTATAAATTAAGCCTACATTGGCTGCATCTTAAAACATGTCATCTGAGGATAGTTAGATTAATTAATAACTCTTATTTGGACTAGATTAGGAATGTTTTGTTGTTTTATTAATTAGTTCTTTCAGGCAAGAGAGGCTAAAATATACCAAAATAAATGATAATACAAAACAATTGTACCAGAGTTGAAAGTAGTTTGAATTCAAAGTACACTGGAAGAAAAGTGCAGAATGTGAAAGGTACTGGTCAGGAACATCTAAAACATTAGATTATTTAAGATTAAACCAGAACTCCAGCCAAAAAAAATAAGATGAAAATGCACTGCCCATCATATGACAAAACCAGCTTTTGCTGCTATAATCACCATAATTTCAGATATTTCTAGGGCTGTTACTGATTAAAATTTTCGTGTTCGATTAATCAATTTTTTTAAATCGATTATTCGACTAATTTCGATTAATTATAATGCACATACAGATCCAACTACTTTTAGCTGATCTCCTTGCATTGCAACTCTGTATTAGTCAGTGGTAAATGTGGTATACACTATATACAATCACCCAACAGAGGCGTTGCTAGGGGGGTGCGGGGGGTGCGGTCCGCACCCGGGTGACACCCGCTAGAGGGGTGACACCCTCCCGATGGTGAAATCTTCCACATGTTACAACCAGCCGCTGGGTTCCCTTAAATAGGATTGGTTCCCCGGGTGGTGGCTGGTGCGGTGCGGAGTATAGTGGGAGGTGGCTCCCGCGGCTCCATCTGGCTGGCTGCAGAGTCGCTCGGCGGCAAGAAGGAGCAGGCAGATCCCCCCCCCCTCCCCCAGAGCCGACCATACCAATGTCCAGCAGCCGTGAGTGTCAGCTCTCTGCCCGCCCCCCCTCCCTGGGTTATGTGCAGCCATTGGAGGAGCAGGGCGAGCGGCATTGTGCACAGAGAAAGTCGGATGGACTGTCCGACTGACCATGATAGGACACATGCTGGGCCGTGGCGAGGAGCCCAAAACAAAGCTGGTTCTGCAGCCCACCCTGCTTACCTAACCCAGCCTCTCCGCGGTCGTCCGCCGGAGCCCGGGGGCGGAACCAAGTGATCAGCTGATCAGATGGGGGACGAGCTGGAGGAGGTCTCCCGTGCGTGAGCTGTGACTCACAGCCTGTAGGAGACCCCATCTCCTAATCCTGGGACTTGTGACAAATCGACTGCTGCCCGCTGCCATGTGGACGGAGCTGAAAAGAAGATCCCCAAGGTAAGAACTTGTCAGGTGGTGGGGGAAGTGCTGGGGATGAAGGCTTCCAGTCAGACCTTTTCACTGGTGTGTGACTGCCTACACCTGGCTCCACCCCCTCTTATCCTCCTGGCTCCACCCCCTCCACCTGGGTACACCCCCCTTCCTATCTACCTGGCTTCATCCCTCCACCTGGCTACACCTCCTCCACCTGGCTACACCCCCCTCTCCTACTACCTGGCTTCATCCCTCTACCTGGCTACACCCCCTCCACCTGGCTACACCCCCCTCTCCTACTACCTGGCTTCATCCCTCTACCTGGCTACACCCCCTCCACCTGGCTACACCCCCCTCTCCTACTACCTGGCTTCATCCCTCTACCTGGCTACACCCCCTCCACCTGGCTACACCCCCCCTCCTATCTACCTGGCTTCATCCCTCTACCTGGCTACACCCCCCTCCACCTGGCTACACCCCCCCTCCTATCTACCTGGCTTCATCCCTCCACCTGGCTACACCTCCTCCACCTGGCTACACCCCCCTCTCCTACTACCTGGCTTCATCCCTCTACCTGGCTACACCCCCTCCACCTGGCTACACCCCCCCTCCATTCTACCTGGCTTCATCCCTCTACCTGGCTACACCCCCTCCACCTGGCTACACCCCCATCCTATCTACCTGGCTTCATCCCTCTACCTGGCTCCATCCCTTCACCTGGCTACACCCCCCTCCTGTCCACCTGGCTCCATCCCTCCACCTGGTTCCATCCTTCCTCCACCTGGCTGCCCCCTCTCCTGTCCACCTGGCTATAGCCTCCCTCCACCTGTCTGCACCTCCTCTCCTGTCCACCTGGCTGCACCCCCTCCTGTCCACCTGGCTTCACCCCCCTCTCCCATCCACCTGGCTCCATCTCCTTACATGGCTGACCCCCTCTCCTGTCCACCTGGCTCTATTCTCCCTCCACCTGGCTGCACCCCCCTCTCCTGTCCACCTGGCTCCATCCCTCCACCAGGAGTTCTGGTAATAAAATTATTGAATTAATTTAGATTTTTTTTTTGGGGGGGGGGGGGGGCAAGTAGCCGGTCTCGCCTAGGGTGCAAAATAGTCTTGCACCAGCCCTGATGATGATGGGGGGGGGGGGGTGCTGGACACAGATATATTATATTAGATATAGGCACACAGTGACAAACCCCACCCACCCTGGTCTCAAGCAGTCACCAGGTAGCTGAGCGCAGCCGCCCTAAGCTGGTCTGATAAGGGGGGGGGGTGTCCACAGACCACAGCACAGGTGTAGACAGACAGTGTCCCACACCCACATCAGATCCATCCAGCAAGCAAAAGGTCACAGCAACATCTTGCCATCTTCCCTGCGGCCATCAGATTCGGTCCAGCAAGCAACACACCGTGTCAGCAGGTCAGTTCCAAAATCCAAATCAAATCATCAATGCCTATGATGCCATTATCTGCTGTCTCCGGGGACAGATCCGATCCAGAGATCACCATACAGTGGGATCTCTGGATCGGATCTGTCCCTGGGGACAGCAGATAATGAAAAGTGTGGGGGCAGAGCTGCGATGAACTCACTCATCGTGTTGGAGCCCTCGGTTAGGCCCCTTTCACACCGGGGTGGTGGGTGTGTTGGCGGTAATGTGCCGCCATTTTTAGCGGCACTTTACCGTCAATTTCACTGCGCTATTTGGCCGCTAGCAGGGGGCTTTTAATCCCCACTAGCGGCTGAAAAAGGGTTAAAATCACCCGCAAAAATTATTGGGGGGGGTGACACCATGTTATACCGCACCAGGTGACACCAACCCTAGTGACGCCACTGTCACCCAACACTAGTTAGTTTCCACATCCATGACTTAACTTCACAGTTTACACAAATACGTTTTAAATTCAAACTCAAACACAAACTACTCACATAAAGATGATAAAAACACAAGCATGTAAAGCCGACAATCATGTTAGTTCCGTAGGGCAGCACAGCGGGTGACGTCATGCGTAGCTCCTCCCCCGTACGTGTTACGTTCAATCAGAACTTCAACGGACTCCTCCCCCCTTCCCTTCGTTAGCAGAGGCACTTGGGGAAGGGGGAGGAGTCCGGTGACATTGATGTCTGTGACGTCACCGGATCTCCGACGGAACTCCCTGAAGACCCGGAAGCCGGCGGAGAGTACCGATTAAATCTACTGCAGTCTGTTCCGTTCCTGTGGTGGACTTCACTTCTGACAACACTTTCCTTTTCTTACTGGCTGTTTGTTCACTTTATTTTATTTTAGTTTGGACATTTATGGACTGTTTTTTTCATGCCATTTATTTTTGCATGAGTTTTCCTGTATACATATATGGGTAGAAACAGCAGCAGCTTCATTTGCTTTATGTATTATTATTTACACA
>CM053031.1:89218846-89238493 GCA_028564925.1 Lithobates sylvaticus
TGCCCTTAGTAGGCATGGCTGTGATGGCTTCTAGGGCACACTAGTGAAACGATCATCCATTGGCTGCCCTAAAGCTGTTAAAAAGGCGCCAATACAGCGCCGAACATCGGACCCAAACCCGAACTTACAGGCAATAGTTCGGGTTCGGGTTCGGGTCCGGGTCCCGGACACCCAAAAGTCTGGTACGGACCCGAACTTTACAGTTGGGTTCGCTCAACCCTAATTAAGCAGTGGAATATTTGATTTAAAAGTGAAAGCCTAAACTGAAAATTCCTTCAATATAGTGCCTGGGGATCCCTTAGTCTACCTGTAAAGTGGCAGATCTGTACCCACCTTCCAGATCTGCTGCAGCAATAATTGCATTTATGAGCAAAAAAAAAATTGAATGAAATTTTCCTGCAAGCTGCCTTTATATGTCAGCAACAGGCTGGGGGAGCAGTTGTATGATGAGGGCACATGTAGTGCACTGTAAAAAGATTGTAGATTTTTTTGGATACATTTTGTGTCACTTTGACTTGTATAGAAGTAACGGTGGTGCGTAAAAATGGGGTTTGGGTGCCCGGTGGGGCCTTCCCCCATAACCCTATAGAGGTACTTTGATGATTGAAAGCAAGAACTGGCCTTGCTGTAAAAACATTTGCAAATGATATGCACCTGTCAAAACAGGTGCAGAAAAATTTTCGCTCTGGGAGTGTAGGGTGCACCTTCCCACCGTATAACCCTAGAGAGAGGTGCTCTTGATAAAGGCAAACAATGGTCGGTGTTCTTTGCCACGTTTTATATTGCTTGAGGCAACAGTATGCCAGGTATGCAAAAAACAGTGCGGATCTGCTGCAGATGTGATGAAACAGGCCCAGACAGCTGGAGCTATTTGGGGAGATGGGCCGGAAGATAACATGCTGCAGAATATGAGGATAGTTTAGGAGGGTGGCTGCTCTCTACTCTTTCTGGATTGTCGGCCTCCTTGGGGTTGTTTATGTGCCGCCTCCACACTTCTGTTTCCCCCTCTGCCTCTATCTGGGCAACCCCAGTTGCTTCAGGTGACCTCATAATCAGTCTTTCATCTCCATCTCCTCTCTTCATCATCATTATCACTGGAGGACAACTTGGCAGTACGCTGCGAGCTTGAGGAAAACCATGAATGTCAATTTGTCTTACCAGTGTTCCTCCCCACTCTCTTAGGCTCTTGTTCCTGTCATTCTCAACCTCGGAAACCAACAACAAGTGGGTGGACGGGGATAGAAGCAGGGGATTATAGCGGTACTAAGTACAAATTGGAACACTCGTGACTTTTTGTAAAAAGGTTTTTTGAACAATTTATTAGAAAATTAATTAATAAAGACATACAATAAAGAAAAAAGTGCATATGAATAAAATTAATCCATCAATCGAAATGGGGCCTAGTATGAAGTGGGAAATAGGGCCCCAGAGGCGACCGAGGGATCATACATATACAAAGACATATATATTAAAGAGTAGATTAAAAAGGTCTATACAACTGTATAGATCATGGGTACATTTGAAGCTTGACGATAGAATTGACCGACATGTTTCGCCAGACTATGGCTTCTTCAGGGTCACTTGTATCAATTTGTACCCGCAAATGAGTCTAATGAGATACAAAGAGGCAAAAGAAAAATATAATTATACATGATCAGAAAACATATGTGGCCAAAATATCGTTCATCATACATGTCATTTTAAGGCTATATGCATGCCCCCACAACTCATACAGGTCGAGTCCCTCCCAGATCCCAGCCGAGGATGGCAATACGTACCGCAAAGCCAATGACAGCACCAGGCAAAAATCGCAATATGGTCATGTGCAAAGACCTACTGCAGGGGACTGTCGAGGGCCTACAGGGAGCCTGGTGGAAAATAGAGGTAGCGTAAATATAGAGAAGAAATGGTTATCAAGCTAGGTTGATTTCCATACGTGGCTAACATAGCCTAAAGTGTACCAAACTTACCAATATAAAAAGATTATTACAAATAAAGGGGAGCGCCAGATTAAAATGATGAAGCCGAGGTTGATAAGAAAATATAGCTATGGGTCTCTCTGGGGAAAGGAAGAGAAATGATGAGTTTAAATGTAGGTCCAAAATAGTGGACCAGCTAGTTAAGACAAAAAAGAGAGGGGGGTGAGACTTACCGCAAGTCAAACTCCTGCATTGTTTGGAACTAGACTGAAAAAGCCCAATGAGGGCTACATGAAGTAAAGATTGGATTGGTGGGAGGAAAAGCCCTTCCAGCAGAGGATATATGCCCGTAGCTGAGAGAAAAAAAGAGGAAGAAAAAAAAAAAAAAAAATAATGAAGCTGGTTCAAAAAAGGGTATAAGTTTTAAAAGGAGTGGAGAAGGAGAGAAGGATTTCACAAACCTGCTTCAACAACGATCTGGATGTACTGGCGCTCCAATGTCCAACACCATAAAGGTGTGGATTAGCAGGCTATGTAGGTCCTACCACACCTAATCACGATTTGCCGTGATTAGGCGGCGGGCAAAAAAGCCTCCCGCGCATGCGCAGAAGCGAATGCGCGCTCGCCTACAACACCCACAATGCTCTTGGGTCAGTGGATGCGCGCGCAACTCATTGCGCAGGCCATACACGAACGGCCAGTCACACGGGACACCCTGAGGACAGTATGTGAACTGCAGGTGGATGGCAACATCAGAATATACCTGATGCGCTTGGTTCAGAGAGGAACACGGAGAATCCCGGTTACTGCAATGAAGAATAGATGAAGAGTGGGCTGGCTGATCCCAGAGTGGCAAATAGCATAGGAGAGCGGAGGCATAGAGGCAAAGCGGGCTGCCAATATATATATATATATATATATATATAAAAGCAACCCTGGGGTGCCCAAACAGATCACCTAGCAAGCAGATATAGACATGGCTAGATATGTAAACTGCGAAACTGCATGGAAGCTGACAGCAACGCCGCAACAATCGCCAGACATAGGCCGGGATACGGGACTAAGGGGGCAGGGACATGCAGAGAGGAGGGCAGAGGGAGCCGGGACCCCAAAAAATCCCACTAATGATGGGATCCCAATTAGGGTGACATGCAGAGGGACGGCATTGGCCCATCGCTTGACAATACAGGGTAGAGTTTGCAATATAAAGTAAATAGGCAACAAATGATAATGATACATACAAATTTTGAGACCAAGAAGAAGACAACATATATAACAGTGTACCCAGTTGGTAATGACCAAAAGGTCAAGTTTAGATGCATAATGGATAGGGTAATAAGTATACAAATAACTCTTTCTGTTAAAAAAAAAAAAAAAAAGTATACAAATAACCAGACATAGTTTTTACTGTGATGACAAAGAAATAAAGTATGATAGAGAATACACAATTTGAGACTGTACAGGTGCCCGGTCTCCCCCACAAGGTCCACCACATCCATGGTTATGGGCCAGAGGCGCGACACAGGAGGGGCCCTTGCATGGAGAAAAAAGTTTACATACATGAAACTTTGTCATAGGGCAAAATGCAAAAGCATAAAAGACTAATTATAGAAATGTGAATGAAAGTACCGAATCATATGGTTGAAACAAAAAACAAAGCACAAAAAGACACACAGAAACCCGTCGGGTTAGTTATTATAGAAATTATTTAAAAAACTAATATATTCATTTAAGCCCGGAAATTGAACAGCATTGAGATTGTGTATCCATCTAGTCTCAAGCTGTAGGAGCTTTTCATCAATACCTCCACCCCTAATATGTGTCTCGACATGTTCAAGTGCCGAGAAACGTATATATTGGGGGTCAAAATTATGTACTTGGCCGAGATGCCTGTTAATGGCTGTAGTAGTGGTGCGTTTAAGAGTGGGTTTGATGTGGTCACGAATGCGAACTTGGAAGGGTCGTTTAGTTTTGCCAATATAGAAACAACCACATGTACATGTGGCAAGATATACAACACCTATTGTTCTACAGTTCACATGGTGTGCAATTTGGTGGAAAGATCCATTAGGTAACTGAGTAACTTTAGAATTTGCAATGAATTGGCAGTCGCATGACCCACAAGGGTATGTACCATTTTCGCGACGTATCTGAGTCACTAATGGGGCATGATGACTTCTCGTGAGACGGTCACGGAGTGAGGGGCACCTTCTATAGGTGATGTCAGGGCGTGTACCAATAAATTTGCTGACTGTGGGGTCCGCTAGAAGTAAAGGCCAGAAACTATTCACTATTTGACGTGTATGGGCATGCATAGAAGAGTAACGGGTTATAAGTCTGACTGGTTGAGTGTCGTTTGAGTTTTTAATGCTGTAAATTAATTTAGTCCTATCCAAGTTTTTGACTTTATTGAAAGATCGTTTCAATAGTGCATGGCTATAGCCTCTATTTATTAGTCTCTGGTAGAGTTCCTTGGATGCTTTAAGGAAATCAACGTCTGAGGTGCAGTTGCGTCTAATCCTTAGGTATTGGCTATATGGGATACTGTTGAGTAAAGATTGGGGGTGAGCACTTTGAGCATGTAAAATAGTATTACCTGCAGTAGGTTTTCTAAATAGGGATGTGCTAATTACACCAGTTTTGTCAATGTTGATAGTTAGGTCAAGGAAATTTACAGATTGCTGACTGAATTCCATAGTAAATTTTAAGTTGAAATCATTGGAGCCCAAAGATTCATAAAATTGTTCTAAATCATGTTGTGATCCTGACCACAATAGTAAAATATCATCAATATATCTAAACCAGTGTAGGATCATGGATTTGTAACCTGAACTCAAGTTCGAAAAGAGATGTCTTTCCCACCCCCCCAGGTACAGGTTGGCGTATGAGGGCGCACATCTGGTCCCCATAGCCACACCCTGCACCTGGAGGAAGTGGGAACTACCAAACATAAAATGATTCTTTGTGAGGATAAATTTCAAAAGGTCAAGCACAAAGTTGGCATAGTTGTCGAATTGAGGGCCACGTTCAAGGAGAAGGCCACGAATGACTTCTAAACCCTTGAGGTGGGGAATACAATTATATAAACATTCGACATCCAAAGTTACCAGAAAAACATTTGGGGGTACAGTCATGTTTTGCAATATTTTCAAGAGATGAATTGTGTCTTTGACATAAGAAGGCAACGAGTTGACATGGGGTGCAAGATATTTGTCTAAAGGAGTGCTGGCATTTTCCGTTAGGCAATGGCAGCCAGAAACTATAGGACGCCCAGGGGGACTGGTTACTGATTTGTGAATTTTGGGTAAGGAATAAAAGGTTGGTATAGTGGGTTCATTAATTTTCAAAAAGTTCCAAGTATTAAGATCAATGATAGCAGCTTGATAAGCATGAAATATAAGTTGATCAAATTGTTGAGAGAAATTCTTAATTACTGACGGTGCAATAGGGCGATACCATTCACGGTTATCGAGAATGTTGTAGCACATTTTTTCATAAGCTTTAGTGTCCATCACTACAATATTTCCACCCTTGTCTGCCGGTTTAATGACCAGGTCTGGATGGGTTTGAAGGGATTTTAATGCTTGAGAGCTTGTTTGTGTTAAATTTGAATGACCTGAGGAGATGTATTCAAGGTTTTTAATTGCCAAACAGGTTTGTTGTACAAAGGCAGAAATGTTAGGGTTAGTAGATATCACAGGAAAGTTCTTGGATTTGGGTTTGAAAGTAGTTGGGGGGGGGGGGGGGGAGGAGACACCGAGGGCGGCGACCGCCGACTCGTCGGCTTCGTCTGCATCAATGGCTCCCTCCACCCAGAGGGACATGAGTTCATCAATGGCCTGCATTTCTTCAAATGTGGGTGCTTGATTGGAAGAACTAGAATTAGTGTCAATAGATTTATGAGAGGATTTATCGTATAGGACTTTATAGATTAGCTTTCTAGCGAATAAATGAATATCCTTAATAAATTCGAATTTGTCAAAATTCGATGATGGACAAAACGTTAGACCTAGTTGCAGAATTTTCTCCTGTTCATTAGTAAGCGAAATGGAAGATAGGTTCACAATGTCTGAACTGGCGGATTGTGCAGGAAGTGCAGGTGAGGCTATTAAGTGGGATTGGGTGAGTTGTCTGCGGTTATGGCTAAAAAAATAGGTGCTATTTTGGGGTCCATTGAGGAACCATTGTGAGGAAACATTGAGGGTAATATCGGTTCACTGCCACGTCTTGTGGTTGGTGAGGAAAGGGAAGCAGGAATAGTGGAGAGTAAATGTGAAGAGTGAATAGTGTTGGTTTGTGTGTTAGAGATATTGGGTAGTGTCTGTAAAGCAGGAGTAGAGATTTTAATGTGTTTGGATCGTGTTGTGGATAAAGAGGCCTGGGATACAGGTGTGGGGGTGCGGGTATGAGGATCAGGAATGGAGGATCTGTCTCCCTTTCGTTTTTTGAGGTTACGATCTTGTGATAGGTCCTGATATACAGTGGATGTACTAGAGGAAAAGGAGGTAAATGGGGTATTAGGTGGTTCATTGGTATTGGGTTGTGTAGGGAAATTTTGTGATTTTGGTACAAATTTACGAGCCATAGGATCGTGCCATTTGTATGCATAGTTATTATCGTATGCAGATTTGTCTCTCTGGTACTTATTTTCTTTCATATTGATAATATCAGTAGTATAAGTTTCAAGGTGAATGCGTAGTGATTTATCTCTTTTTATAAATCTCGTAGAAGAGACTAAACGGACATGGTCATCATGCCAAGAACTGATGGCTGTATCTAATAGATCTAGTTCATGTTCGTATTGTTTACAAAGCATTGAAATCATACTAAAGGAACAGGATTGTAAATTAAATTCCCAAGATGTTTTAAGGGTATCATTGATTTTTTTAATATTCGGAAAAATCTGAATTCTTAGGCCCCACGGGACTATCTGATTAGTACTGTACTTTTCAAAATAGGTTTTATGCCAATAGACACAAACCTTTTTTTCTAGCAGACGTTGAAGTCTCAAACAATTTGTCCAACTCATCATCAGAGATGTTGGCAGCATTCTGTGAAAATTGTATTTTTTCCATTAAACCCCTCCATGCATCACCACAATAGTCCGCCATGGCGCGATGGCCAGTAGGGGGGGGTGATCGGGCACCGACAGCCAATTAATTTGAAAAAAGAAAGTTTGGGTAAATAGTAGCACAAATAATATTTAGTTAATACAATACACCGATATGTGGAGCATTAAACTAAATAGAGAACAAGAAGTCACGAGTGTAAGAAAATTGTTATAGAAAAATATTGAGTATATCCAGCCAGAAAAAAAAGCGCATTGAAGCGCGGATAAAGAGTTAGGGCAGGGAGGCTTGGGATACTCAAATATAAATGTACCTCATCTCGATTAAATGGCAAGCTCCTACAGCTTGAGACTAGATGGATACACAATCTCAATGCTGTTCAATTTCCGGGCTTGAATGAATATATTAGTTTTAAATAATTTCTATAATAACTAACCCGACGGGTTTCTGTGTGTCTTTTTGTGCTTTGTTTTTTGTTTCAACCATATGATTCGGTACTTTCATTCACATTTCTATAATTAGTCTTTTATGCTTTTGCATTTCGCCCTATGACAAAGTTTCATGTATGTAAACTTTTTTCTCCATGCAAGGGCCCCTCCTGTGTCACGCCTCTGGCCCATAACCATGGATGTGGTGGACCTTGTGGGGGAGACCGGGCACCTGTACAGTCTCAAATTGTGTATTCTCTATCATACTTTATTTCTTTGTCATCACAGTAAAAACTATGTCTGGTTATTTGTATACTTATTACCCTATCCATTATGCATCTAAACTTGACCTTTTGGTCATTACCAACTGGGTACACTGTTATATATGTTGTCTTCTTCTTGGTCTCAAAATTTGTATGTATCATTATCATTTGTTGCCTATTTACTTTATATTGCAAACTCTACCCTGTATTGTCAAGCGATGGGCCAATGCCGTCCCTCTGCATGTCACCCTAATTGGGATCCCATCATTAGTGGGATTTTTTGGGGTCCCGGCTCCCTCTGCCCTCCTCTCTGAATGTCCCTGCCCCCTTAGTCCCGTATCCCGGCCTATGTCTGGCGATTGTTGCGGCGTTGCTGTCAGCTTCCATGCAGTTTCGCAGTTTACATATCTAGCCATGTCTATATCTGCTTGCTAGGTGATCTGTTTGGGCACCCCAGGGTTGCTTTTATATATATATATATATATATATATATATATATATATTGGCAGCCCGCTTTGCCTCTATGCCTCCGCTCTCCTATGCTATTTGCCACTCTGGGATCAGCCAGCCCACTCTTCATCTATTCTTCATTGTAGTAACCGGGATTCTCCGTGTTCCTCTCTGAACCAAGCGCATCAGGTATATTCTGATGTTGCCATCCACCTGCAGTTCACATACTGTCCTCAGGGTGTCCCGTGTGACTGGCCGTTCGTGTATGGCCTGCGCAATGAGTTGCGCGCGCATCCACTGACCCAAGAGCATTGTGGGTGTTGTAGGCGAGCGCGCATTCGCTTCTGCGCATGCGCGGGAGGCTTTTTTGCCCGCCGCCTAATCACGGCAAATCGTGATTAGGTGTGGTAGGACCTACATAGCCTGCTAATCCACACCTTTATGGTGTTGGACATTGGAGCGCCAGTACATCCAGATCGTTGTTGAAGCAGGTTTGTGAAATCCTTCTCTCCTTCTCCACTCCTTTTAAAACTTATACCCTTTTGAACCAGCTTCATTATATTTTTTTTTTTTTTTTTTTTTCTTCCTCTTTTTTCTCTCAGCTACGGGCATATATCCTCTGCTGGAAGGGCTTTTCCTCCCACCAATCCAATCTTTACTTCATGTAGCCCTCATTGGGCTTTTTCAGTCTAGTTCCAAACAATGCAGGAGTTTGACTTGCGGTAAGTCTCACCCCCCTCTCTTTTTTGTCCTAACTAGCTGGTCCACTATTTTGGACCTACCATTTAAACTCATCATTTCTCTTCCTTTCCCCAGAGAGACCCATAGCTATATTTTCTTATCAACCTCGGCTTCATCATTTTAATCTGGCGCTCCCCTTTATTTGTAATAATCTTTTTATATTGGTAAGTTTGGTACACTTTAGGCTATGTTAGCCACGTATGGAAATCAACCTAGCTTGATAACCATTTCTTCTCTATATTTACGCTACCTCTATTTTCCACCAGGCTCCCTGTAGGCCCTCGACAGTCCCCTGCAGTAGGTCTTTGCACATGACCATATTGCGATTTTTGCCTGGTGCTGTCATTGGCTTTGCGGTACGTATTGCCATCCTCGGCTGGGATCTGGGGAGGACTTGACCTGTATGAGCTGTGGGGGCATGCATATTAGCCTCAAAATGACATGTATGATGAACGATACTTGGCCACATATGTTTTCTGATCATGTATAATTATATTTTCCTTTTGCCTCTTTGTATCTCATTAGACTCATTTGCGGGTACAAATTGATTCAAGTGACCCTGAAGAAGCCATAGTCTGGCGAAACATGTCGGTCAACTCTATCCTCCAGCTTCAAATGTACCCATGATCTATACAGTTGTATAGACCCTTTTAATTCACCCTTCAACATATATGTATATGTACATGTATGATCCCTCGGTCGCCTCTGGGGCCCTATTTCCCACTTCCTAGTGGGCCCCATTTCGATCGATGGATTAATTTTATTTTTATGCACCTTTCTCCTTATTGTATGTCTTTATTAATTAATTTTCTAATAAATTGTTCAAAAAACTTTTTTACAAAAAGTCACGAGTGTTCCAATTTGTACTTAGTACCGCTATAATCCCCTGCTTCTATCCCTGTCCACCCACTTGCCATTCAATCGGGATGAGGTACATTTATATTTGAGTATCCCAAGCCTTCCTGCCCTATGGAACAAACTATAATATCCTGCAATAATAATGTGCCAAACGTACAGTGACGCACAAGAACTATATGGCATTTCAAACTGGCAGTAAAACGCACACAAAACGATATGGCTTTAAACTGGCCCAAAGTAAGGCACATAGAAGGTAAATGGCGTTAAACTGGAAGTAACGCCACTCATGGAACTATATGACGTTAAACTGGCAGTAACGCACACAGAACTATATGGCATTAAACTGGCAGTAAACGCCACACAAAACAATATGGCTTTAAACTGGCAGTAAGGCACATTAGAAGTAAATGGTGTTAAAACTGGAAGTAAAGCACACTAGAACTATATGAACGTTAAACTGGCAGTAACGCACACAGAACATATCGGCGTTAAAACTGCAGTAACGCACACTCCAAAACAATATGGCGTTAAACTGGCAGTAATGCACACAGAAGTAAATGGGCCTTAAACTGGCAGTAACGCCCCCAATCAAAAAGACGGCGTTCAACCCATCACTACACTGTCGCTATCTGAACTGTCCACTGCATACTCTAGCTATACACTAATGTAAAGATTACTGACACAACGGTCTCACTACACTACACTGAAACTATATGAAACTGTCCCTACTCTACACTAATTCTGTCCCTACTCTAGCTGCACACTATACAAAAGCTTGAATGATGGTCCTCCTCACTACACTTACACATTAATTCCATAGACTGACACTAAAAATTAATATACTACAACTGACAATTGAAGCAAAATAGCACAGTATAGCACACTAACTATACTAATAGCACGTGAACAGAGCTATGTTCTATCTTTCTCCACGCCGAAATCACACTGAAAATGGGGCGCCATTGAAAAAATACTTTTATACTGTAGGGCGGGAAATTAAGCCAAGATTGGATAAAGTCATGATGACAGTGTCCAAATCAGGACTCTGACAGTGCTCTCTCTGTGCCCATGATTGGCAGAAGCTTTCACTGCTTCAGCCAATCAAGGGCTTGCAATGCACTTTTCAGTGCCGCAATGCATTGTGGTCGTATCGGGGGCGTAGCAACAAACTGTCGAACTACCCGTTTGTTCGGCTGTTCGTTGAACTGTCAAATTACTCCGAACAGCGAAAGTTCGGCACAAACTTATGCTCGGGCTGAACTTTTCGCCCATCCCTAATCTCTACCAGCCTCATGTAACATTTCCAGTTTCATTATTGTCTGCTGCAGAATATCCCTAGCCAAACGCATGTAGCATGTGGTATGTCCACACTCTCATGACCTTCATTTCCCTCTATTAGGTCTGCAGTTTCTGACAATCCTCTCAAGCCATTATATATATGCAACATTATGCACTGCCCTTTGGTGATGTCAGCGGCCCCCTTTAGCTCATAAGTTGACTACCGCCTGATCTAAGAAGGCCCGTAGGTAGCATGTTATTAGTGGTGAAGCCCAAGACCCTATAGCCAGGACTGGTAGCCAAGGGTCTCTCAGCTCATGCTCACAGACTGGCTCTGGTGAACAGAGCGGAAGCAGAAGTTCTGGGTTAAGCACAGGATAGTCAGGAGAACAAGCCAAAGTCGGGGCAACTAGCAGACAGGGATAGTCAGGAAGGCACACCAAGGTCGGGGTTACTAGCAGACAGAAACGGTCAGAGGGACATGCCACGGTAGGTACACGGAAGTCAGAGATAACATACAGCAGGATGCCACACCAGAAGCCTAAACACAACTGTTGCTCGGGCAAGGCTGGCTTGCAGTGCATGACGTTAGTGTTTCCTGTTAGAGGCTGGGGTGGATGCTGAGAGAAGATTACCTAAACACATAGGTGTGAGAGCGTGGTCCCTGCAGGTTCATGACACATACATTAGGAGAAAGTTTATCAATCATGGTTCCTGCTTTTAGGAAGGTGGGGGGGAGAGGGAATGCATAATTTAAGCATGTGCCAACCTTTGTCACAAATAATGTTTGCAAATGGATGTAATGGTGCATTCACTCCATTAATAAAAAAAATCAGGGTACCACGGGTACAGAGGGCTTGGTTAACAAAGGAACACTCAAAATAACTAAGGCCAACACACGAAGGGACAATCTATCTTTCTTTATATCCCTCGCTAGGAGGTGACCCCATTCAATTATTAATTACCCCCCCACCATACCGTACTCCCACCCCCAATTGCCCTCCCTGCCCCCCACCCCCCCTCTCCACCCATCCACCCCCCCCCACACACGAAGGGACAATCCCACCCCCAAAACCCCCATCCCTCCGCAGGGCGATTATAAAAACTCTGGCGCCACTGAAAGTCACAGAAGCGGATAATCCGCGCGGATTATCATCGGACTGTGTGGGCGCCGGCGGACTTTTTGGCGCCAAAGTCCGGCGGACCAAAGTTTTAAGTTTGGTTTTAAAATTAATCCGCTGGACCTTGGCAGTCCGGCGGACAATCCCCGCCGTAAGTAGGCAAGTCCGTGGGACTTTTGAAAATGAAGGGACTTGCCGCTCATCGGCAAGTCCGTTCATTTAGCACGTGACTTCAGGTTACGTAGCTAGCGTAGGCAGTAAATGCCGCCGCGCTAGCTCCGTAAGCTGGCATGGATTTAAAGGGACTCCCCACGCCGAAAACGGCGTGGGGGTTCCCCCCAAATCCATGTCAGACCCTTATCCGAGCACGCAGCCTGGCAAACAGGAAAGGGGTGGGGACGAACGAGCGCCCCCCCTCCTGAGCCGTACCAGGCCGCGTGCCCTCAACATGGGGGGTGCCTGGGGAAAGGGGGGGACCGTGCGGCCCCCCCCTTGTGACCCAAAGCACCCTTGTCCCCCATGTTGATGAGGGACAATGGGCCTCTTCCCGACAACCCTGGCCGTTGGTTATGTCGGGGTCTGCGGGCGGGGCTTATCGAATCTGAAGAAGAAGAAGAAGAAGGCGCCGGCGGCGCGGAAGACGACGACCGCCGCAAGAACAGAAAGAGACCCCCGGAAGACCCCGAAGGCGGATCGAGACCCCCAGACGACGGCGGCAACGACGAAGGAGGTAGATGGACTTCCCCGCTCGCTCGTTAAAAGAGCTTGGTAAATGGCGGGGGAGTCCGGCGAGAAGTACCCCCCAAGACGGAAGAAGACCCCCGGGGCAGGGGGGGGGGAATAAAAACAAATTTTTTCAAAAGTGTGTGTGTTTTTGTACTTTACATTTTACACCTTAGGTGAATGGGTAGGGGTACATCGTACCCCCTACTCATTCACATAGGGTGGGGTGGCCGGGGCCTCTGGGGCCCCCTTATTAAAGGGGGCTCCCAGATTCCGAGAAAGCCCCCGCCCGCAGACCCGACAACCAACGGCCAGGGTTGTCGGGAAGAGGCCCTTGTCCTCATCAACATGGGGACAAGGTGCCTTGGGGTGGGGGGGCCGCACGGCCCCCTTTCCCCAGGGCACCCCCCATGTTGAGGGCACGCGGCTGGTACGGCTCAGGAGGGGGGGGGCGCTCGTTCGCCCCCACCCCTTTCCTGGCCTGCCAGGCTGCGTGCTCGGATAAGGGTCTGACTTGGATTTGGGGGGACCCCCACGCCGTTTTTCGGCGTGGGGATTCCTTTAAATCCATGCCAGGTGACGGAGCTAGCGCGCCGGCATTTACTGCCTACGCTAGCTACGTACCTGAAGTTACGTTCGAAATGAACGGACTGCTCCGTGTGTGGGCAAGTCCGTTCATTTTCAAAAGTTCCGCGGACTTTGGGCCGGCGGATTATCCGCCGGAGAAGTCAGTGCGTGTGTGGGCAAGTCCACACGCTCGGAAAGTCCGGCGGACCCAGCTGGACAGTCCGGCGGATTGTCCGCTGGACTAGGTCCGCCGGCAATAAGTCCGCACGTGTGTACGCGGCATAAGGGGCCGGCACTTGGAAATTTGCCTACAGGAATGTGTATTGACGTTGTTTAACTGTTTCATTGATTATATTTTAAACAACTACAGTAAAAGAACAGTCTTATTGATTATTTAACTTGGCCAGGTCTAAAATTAGTTAAGGACAACTGTAATGGATGCATGCCACTATTATGGTGTATTACAAGAACAGCAGCTTATTAAGGCGACAAGACAATTGTCATGGGAGAACATGCAGTACATAATGTCTAACGTGCAGTGAAGCTATTTTGGAGGGGGCTTTATTTCGTTGCTACATGACTACAGTACTAGTGTCGATGAGCATAAGCAGTCAGCATACATGACCTTTGACATACAGTAGGGGACTGAAAGGTCCCTGGTAGTGAAAGAGCTTGTGATGGCTAAGGCTCCTTCCCTAGGACTGTAACCCCACTAATAATGGGTCAGAGTGAGGCACTTGGGATATAATAAGCGCAGCATTGTAAAAGAGTCTAAGCTTTCTAGTATTCAAGTGTAATACTGTACATGAATCAATGTCTAGTAGTGAGGTGATGGGTAACTGGGCTGGTGTAATGCTGAAGATGCTACAGAGACTCATAAATGCTGCATAATATCAGATAGAAAAGTTACGAAGCTATTGAGGAATTAATTGTGTTCCTATGGAGAAGCATCACTTTTTAAGTTGGAGTGCCTGCTTTACTGCCAGCCTTGTGTTAAATGGCAGCCCTCACACTCACTCGTACTAAGGATGTGCTTTCTCTGTTGTGCCCACTTGGGCGCAGTAAGCCACATGCCTGCAACCAGTATCCAAATGACTTAATACTTACAACATTTACAAATTTCAATATAAAAATATTGAGAAGATCAATTTGTGAATACTTAATTTTCATAGTTTGACCAGCAGCTTCGCCTTTAATCACTTCTTTGTTTTTTATTTTGCAGGGTATAGGGCTGTGGTAGAAGAACAATATCATTGGATCATTAATTTTAGTTTGCCAGTCGAGTGGCAAAGTGCGTAGGCAGAGGCGCAACGGTCAGATTTTCCACATAGGCATTGTAGGCATGTGCCTCAGATGCCCTTCGTAGAGGGGTGCCCATATGCAGTAAAAAATAGTCACTGCACCGTCCTGATCGATGTGTGTGTGCTGGTATCGATGGTGACACGCACACACGTTTGTTCTCTCTCTTGAGAAGTGTAAGCTGCTCTTTGAGTCTCTTTACTTCACTTTACTCCTACGTTGGCCAGCTATGCAATGCTGGTAACCATGGAGAAGCACATAGTGCCCACCCACACTCCATCCTTATCTCCTTTCAAGTAGCGCTGAGTGCATCATCAAAAAGAAGAAGTGCGTTGCCCATCACATTTTCATTCCAGATATTTATTGAAAAATCACAATTTATGTGGTGGCACCGCAGGACACCAGAAAAATGTGCAAGGTAGACGCGTATTCACACAATAAAGATGTACTTAAAGTGATTGTAAAGGCAGAAGGCTTTTTATCTTAATACATTCTATGCATTAGGCCTTTTACAGCCACTTTTAGGAGCGCTTTTTTACAGCTTAAAATGCCTCTCAATGTTTATTCTATGGCCATGGCCCAGCGCCCCCCACCCCAACGAACCTTGTCCCTATGTTGATGAGGGACAAATGGCCTCTTCCCAAACAACCCTGGCTGTTGGTTGTTGGAGTTGTGGCGCGGGGGGCCCCCCCCCCCCCCCGAGTGGGCTTATCAAAATCTGGAAGCCCCCGTTTAACATGGGGGCCCCCTAGATCCTGGCTCCCCCCCACCCTTATGTGAATGAGATATGGGGTACATATTTTAAAACCTGTGTACTGTGTTTTATTTTTGACACTTTTTTGATGAAGGGCTAGGGGGTAGAATGCCTACCCCATACTGCATGTTAAATAGGGTGGTGCTGGACTGGATCAGGGGGCCTTGCTAAAGGGCTTCCAGATTCCAATAAGCCCCCACCGCAGACCCCTGACAAACACCGGCCAGGAGTTGTGGGGAAGAGGGCCCTTGTCCTCATCAACATGGGGACAAGGTGCTTTGGGGTGGGGGGCCGCAGGGCACCACTGCCCCAAAGCACCCACCCCCCCCATGTTGAGGGCATGTGACCGCTGGTATGACGGACCGTCCAAGTGAGGGGGGGCACTCGCTCGTCCCCCCCTTTCTGACCTACAAGTGCTGTGTGGTCGGTTAGATAAGGGTCTGGTATGGATCTTGGGGGGGACCTCCACACAATTTTTTTGGCGTGGGCGGTACCCTTAAAATCCACTCCAACCGAAGGGTCTAGTATTGTCCTGGGGTGCCAACCCCATGCCAATTTTTTTTTTCACTTTAGCAGGGGGCCGTTCGCCTTCTAAGATCCTCAGCACACAAGTCGCACACAGCAAGTCGGATCATCATGACCCCAATTCTGGTGGCGACTTTTATCTCAAATCAATGGGCTCGCATAGGGAGAACCATTGTTTTGAATAGAGGCAAAGAAATGCTGCTAAAAGCAAAGCGGACCGGCCATAAACGCGCATTGCGCCAATGCAAAAACGGCTGATAAAATCGCGTTTTTAATGCTGCTTTTACCTGGAGTCAGTACTAGGACTTTACAGCTCGTTTTTTTTTTATGCCTGTGGGCAATTGGGCTTAAAGAGGAGGGCCGGGCAAAAAAAAAAAATTAAAAGTCAGCAGCTACAAATACTGCAGCTGCTTACTTTTAATAATCGGACACTTACCTGTCCCGGGGTCCAGCGATGCGGGGGAACGAGACCCCCCCCTCGTTCCCCGCTCCGCTCACGACGCCGGCAGTCTTAATGTGGGAACCCGGCTGGGCTTCACAGCCGGGCACCCACTGCGCATGCGCGAGCGGCGCCGTGCGCCGTGATTCGACGCTCACTCATCTGGGACACATGACATGTCCCAGATGACTGTGCGTTGCCTACAGGAAGTGACTTTTAGCCGGGCAATGAAGGTGGCAGACTTCGAGGGACCCCCTAGCAACAGGCATTTAGAGGTGAGTAAAAAAATTTTTTTTTCCAATTATTTTTTTTTTTAATTTTTTTTAGGATTTTTAAGCCCCTTTTGTTTTTTGGTTGCAACCCCACTTTAAGATAAAAAGTCCCTCTCTATCCAGCAATGTCCACGAATGTCTCAAGCTCCTTCTAAAATGATCCTTTCCTGATAGGCCTGAGACACAGAAGTTGGCACCATTGGCTCCCGCTGCCCCCTGTCAATTAAAGTCAGCTAGCCAATCAGGGGACGGGGCTCCATGTCTGAATGGACACAGGAAGCTGCGACTCATCTTGGGTGCCCCCATAGCAAGCTGCTTTTTAAACCGGCGATTCCCTACACCATAAGAATGATCATAGCAGTCCCCCCTTCCCACTGCCCTCCGGTGCTTCTACCGACTCGCCTGCTGTCCATCAGTTAGTCGGAGACAGGATCTCGCCAGCCACCCGGATGTATACCATAGAGATTTCGGTGACCAGATGGTTGTCCTCCCCCCCCCCTAGCGTGTCACGCCCGGCTTCTGCATTCAAACAAACAGTGCCGAGGCCTCGGGCCTGGAAGCTGAGATAATTTTTTTTATTTCAGGCTTCCCAGCCAGAGGTTGAGATGTGGGGTCTTATTGACCCCCATATCGCGCTGTTAAAGAGGACGTTTCCGATCATGCCATATTCCTATTACAAGGAATGTTTACATTCCTTGTAATAGGAATAAAAGTGATAAAATAACTATTTTTATATAAAAAGTGTCAAAAAAAAAAATTAAAGCGCCCCCTTTCCCTGTGTGCTCCCCACGCAGCAAGCAAATGCATACATAAGCCCCCCACATATGAAAACATTGTTCAAACCTCACATGCGAGGCGTATTGCTGTGTAATGTTAAAGTGACGGAGCAATTAATTTTCTAGCCCATTTAGACCTTCTTCTGTAACTCAAAAAACATGTAACCAGCAAAAAAATAGTGCATAAGCGTCGCCTATGGGCGGATTGTTTACCACTTAACAACCGGCCCATAGCCGAATGACGCGGCCGTTTTAACCAAATGTGATCGCTTGTGATCACAGTGTAAAACAAACCCTCTCTCCTCTCTCTGTACCATCATGGCGTACAGTCGACACCCCCCCCCCCCCCCCCCCCCCCCCCCCTCGTACATGTGTTTAAAGTATAGGCAGTGGAGAGGGGGGTGCGGCGGAGGTATCGGGGTGGCAGCAGCGGCTGTGGGTGGGATCTAGTAGTGCCCACAGCGCTGCCCTGCATCCATGCTCTCAGCCATCCCTGCAATACACAGCAATACTCTGCAATACCAGCAATACCCATCATTACCCTGCAATACTCTGCAATACCCAGCAATACTCTCCAATACTCAGCCAATACTTCTCAATACCCAGCAATTACCCTGCACTACCCATCAATACTCTGCCCATACCCTGCCATACCCTGCGATACTCTGCAATACCCTGCCATAACCTGCGATATACCTGCGATGCCTGCCATACCCTGCAATACCATGCAATACCCTGTGATACCATGCAATACCCTGAAATACCCTGCGATACCATGCGATACTCTGCGATACCATGCAATACCATGCAATACCATGCAATACTCTGCAATACCCTGCGATACCATGCAATACCCTGCGATACCCTGCGATACTCTGCAATACCCTGCGATACTCTGCGATACTCTGCAATACCCCACTATACTCTGCAATACCCTGCGATACCATGCGATACTCTGCAATACCCTGCAATACCATGCGATACCCTGCGATACTCTGCAATACTCTGCGGTACCCTGCAATACCCAGCCATACTTGGCGATACCCAGCCGTACCCAGCCATGCTCAGCCATACTAGGCTGTACTCGGCTTTACTTGGCCTCTGTATGTGGCCAGGCTGTGGAAGTCTCACACATGTGGTATCGCAGTAGTCAGGAGGAGTAGGAGAATCTATTTTGGGTGTCATTTTTGGTATGTACATGCTATGTGTTAGAAATATTGTATAAATATTAAACTTTGTGTTAAAAATGCGTCCCGTCCGCTGGCCATCATATGACATCCTTGAATTTGTGCGGGGGTATCTGAATGATGCCTGCAGCTACAGTTTTTTTTTTTTTAGCCGGCAATTCCCTACACCATAAGAATGATCATAAAAGCTTTTCCGCTGCTTGATCGTTCTTACGGGAGGCGAGAGGGGGGGGACGCCCCCCCTCCCTCCGCCCTCCGGTGCTTTTAACGACTCACCGCTACGATCGAAGCCAGGATCGTTTTTTTTTTTTATTTTAGGCTTTCCAGCCTAGAGGTGAGATGTGGGGTCTTATTGACCCCATATCTCACTGTAAAGATGACCTGTCATGCCATATTCCTATTACAAGGGATGTTTACATTCCTTGTAATAGGAATAAAAGTGATCAAAAAAATTATTTTTGGTAAAATGAACAATAACATTTTTTTTTTTTAAAGCGCCCCTGTCCCCGTGTGCTCGCATGCAGAAGCGAACGCATACGTAAGTCCCGCCCACATATGAAAACGGTGTTCAGACCATACATGTGAGATATCGCTGCGAACGTTAGAGCAAGAACAATAATTTTGGCGCTAGACCTCCTCTGTAACTCAAAACATGTAACCAGTAAAAAATGTTAAAGCGTCGCCTATGGGGATTTTTAAGTAGCAAAGTTTGGCGCCATTCCATGAGTGTGTGCAATTTTGAAGGGTGACATGTTAGGTATCTATTTACTCGGCGTAACTTCATCTTTCACATTATGCAAAAACATTGGGCTAACTTTACTGTTTTGTTTTTTGTAAAGCACAAAACTGTTTTTTTTTTTTAAACGTATGTTCGAAAATTGCTCCTTGCCAAAGTACCAGTGTGAGATAAAAGTTGCAACGACAGCCATTGTATTCTCTAGGGTCTTGCTAAAAAAACATATGTAATGTTTTGGGGTT